>CM022762.1:24284377-24764377 GCA_012411365.1 Ameiurus melas | reverse complement strand
TTATTTTTCAAAGCCAACTAAACTTGCTGTAGATCAGCCTCAGGAAATGCACATATGTTCACATATATCAGTATTCAAACAAATCTGCCTGAAACTGGTGCCAAATTCAGCATACAACTGTCCAATAAAACATACAAATATTGTCAGTATGACAACTAAGTTGTTTAAATGCTGTAAACGTAAATATAAATCCAGCCAGCAACTTTATATAAGCTCATGTTCCAGTAATGCTTTTCTATTACAGGTCTGAATATGATAAAAGATTAAAATTCTGAAATTCACTGAGCCCAATTATACTGAGAGTTCTATCCCTGAGGAAAATGAAAACAAAATAATTTATTCATATCTACCAACCCCTACATGTATCTCTCTTTTTCTTTTGCATTCAATGTCACATCTTTGTATCTATCACAGTGTGTGGAGATGATGATAAATTATCACCTTTTCCTCTCCTTTTACTTCTGTTCTCACTCCATCTCCAACTGACTGAAGCCACCTTTATGTGTGACACACAGACATATGCCGGATTTGCTGTACAAACCTTTATAAAGGACTTAATTCAATT
This sequence comes from Ameiurus melas, assembly GCA_012411365.1. Taxonomy (NCBI): domain Eukaryota; kingdom Metazoa; phylum Chordata; class Actinopteri; order Siluriformes; family Ictaluridae; genus Ameiurus; species Ameiurus melas. The sequence continues at coordinate 24,763,812 of CM022762.1, read as the reverse complement.
TTGAGCCAGTCTATAATTTGATCTTTAGACTCCATTTGCTCTTGCCATTTCCTTTTATCTGTGCTTATAGAGGATACCAGAATAAGCTTTAGCTCAGCAATTGTGCATGCAGCATGTGTGCTATTAGACTCTAGGTACATATTCAGCTTAGATTTATTTCATACTCCTGCCAGAGTGTTCCTAAAACATGTCCCTGACTATATATTAAAATGTTGAGCAATTAAAAAAAAAAAAAAGCAGTGCTTTTTGCAATTGAACATGATGAGCATGGTACTTGATTGATTTCTCGAGACAGTGTGTGAATAAACATTTCTAAGTAACAAGCGCCATGCCTTGTTCAATAAGAAGGCATGAATGTAAAGTGCACCTGAGTATTATGATGCAAGATTTGGATTCCAAGCCTTTCTCAAGCACTCTGGCTTGAGCTTAATTGAATTTAAGGATCAGCTGATAATTCAATCTTGTGACTTTTGCTCTTGCTGTTTTCTTTTATCTAAGCTTAGAGCTCACTAACATCACAACAGAAGAAATAAACCTTCAGCATGGTGCTTGTGTGTCCTTTTAAGCCCTAGTTGAATGTTCTCCGGTCAGGCACTGTAAAAGAAGTGAACTTTCCGTCGTAACGAAAACCTTGCCTTGTTCGACAGAAGGCATGACTTCAAAGTGCATCCAAATGTCGTGACAGGTTCCCAGATCAAATCTGAGCTGTACCTCCTGAGTAATAATGCATTGTCTGTAGGCTGCCTGTTTCAGCAGATGGCCAAGCAGAGGCTGTTTCATTACCACCACATCCTCAGGGCTCTCAATCAATGCAGTCTCTCTTCTCTGTCACTGCTTCTGTCTTTCATCACTAGGAGAGAGTAATTCCAGTCAGCTCACTCAGTTTTCACCCCATGATTGCCTGCTGTGAGCCAGGGAATCATCCCATTATCCCATCATCCCATGGTGTTATAGTGAATGTTCTGGCTCAATTAATTAAGCTACAGAAGCAAACCAAAAGCAAAGTTAAATATAGCCTTTATTATTATTATTATTATTATTATTATTATTATTATTATTATTATTATTATTATTATTATTATTATTATTATTATTATTTACTTTAGATCAAAACTATTAGAATTTTTTTTGGAAATATTTACTGTACTGTGCAAAAGTTTTAGGCACATGCAAAGAAATGATGTAGAGCAAAGATGCCTTCAAAACTTAAATGTTTCAACATTAAACTACTATAATGAGCAGTAAACAGTAATGAGTGAAACAAATTCAATATTTTTTGTTACGATCCTTTAATATTTTTAGTCTCCGGTACAATTTGTGTAGTTTTATAGTAAATTGAGCTGTAAGTTTTATTGAGCATCTTGCAATACCAGCCACATTTCATGTTAACTGTCGCACTTGCTTCTTATTTTTGCAGCAAAACCCAACATTATGTTTTTTGTCTCAAAAGTAGTCTCTTACTTAATATACTGTTCTCTGTAAAAATAAAAAATAAAATCTATAACAAAGTTTACTCTAAAATAAATAAATAAATAAATAAATAAAAAATAGGGTGTGCAAGATTTTGCATAGTACTGTACATGAATTTCAGAGTTTTTTAGTATTTGCTATGTCTCCTTTTTGCTATATTGACAGTGTGCACTAGAGCTGGCATAGTGTGACGAAACGTGGTGGAGTCGGAGGCAGGTGCAGATCAACAGTCTTTATTAACATAAATACTAAACTCAGCGTAAATGCGGTCCTCTTAGGCAAACGAGAGACATGAAACATGGCATGACAATCCTTCATGGCATGAGAACAAACAATATGACCGCTAACTAATACTCATAATGTAAACTATCCCTATACAATAATCAGCCCCGTGCTCATTCACCACTGTGTTTAAATAACCAACATAATCAAACCCAAACACATACACCTGTGACCCATTACGCTAACCCGGAAGTGAATGTCCCAAAACCACAGTCACGTGACTTGTCCGGAGTCACCGCGCCCTCTGCTGCACGTAGTATAACAGAACCCCCCTCAAACAGGGGACCGGGACCTGTGTACGCACTGTCCCTTACTGCCACCGGACACTAGACAGCCTCCGTCGGGCAGCAGATGAGCGGAGCCGCATCCCCATAAGGGTTGAAAGTCGGGGCTCAGGAACGCAGGGTGCCATCCCCGGTGGCACAGGAACGCAAGGCGCCACCCCTGGCGGCTCAGGCGACGTCCTCTGCGAGGCTCAAGGGGGGAGCAAGGTTCTCCGCGAGGCTCAAGGGGGGAACGAGGTTCTCCGCGAGGCTCAAGGGGGAAGCGAGGTACTCCGCGAGGCTCAAGGGGGGAGCGAGGTTCTCCGCAAGGCCAGGATAAGGAGCGAAGTTCTCCGTGAGGTCCAAGGGAGGAACGATGCTCTCCGCTGAGCCTGAGGGGGGAGCAATGTCCTCCGTGAAGCAGGAAGGGGGAGCAACATAAGGAGCGACGTCTTCCGCAGAGCATGGAGGCAGAGCGATGTCCCCAGCGAAGGTTAGTAAATCTAACCTTTTGTACAAAGCAGTTAACATGGTCAATATCACACATTGGTTTGGAACCTATAAGTAGTGCAGAATATTGAATATTAAATATATAATAATATATTGAACATTTACTTTCTTTGTTTTAAATATTTCAAAATTCTAAAATCTTCTAAAAAATTCAAGAGTTTCAATGTGGTCTCAGACCTTTGTACCCCATGGTACATCTACTTTGCACTCTTATTTCTTATACTTCACTTTGTCACACAGTTGAATATCACCTTTTTCCTGACAAATTATCCAAAACTCACATATTGTTCAACCCACCATTCCTAATTATCCATGCTGAGTTTGGTTACCATTCTTGGTATCAGTACTACGTACCCCTTTCCCAGTCTTTTTTTTTTTAGTAGTAATGTGATGAATACCTGACAAAGTTTCTCTTTATACCCACTGTTTTCTGGTGGATTTAACAGGCAACATCACAAATGTATCATATCGTTAATTTTTCTAAGTCTTTTTTTATATATTTGCCCACAGTTTGCCCCATGTCTTTGTTAGTAAATTCACCAGCTTCAAATAAAAAAAAAAGTCCGGAAACCTGCAAAACCTTGTTCTATGATATTGTGAATTCTGCTGTTTTAATGTTTCTATTTGGTTCCTTAGTTGAGATTATTGAGCATTTCAAAACAAAATATTTTCAATCATTTTCTCTGGGTTGACAACATTAAAATCACCCTTGCTTTACAATTTTTTAAATTTGTGCATATTTGGGAATTTTATTACAAATCCCCATTAGCCATGCTCCAAAATCTAGTGGAAAGCCTTCCCAGAAGAGTGGAGGTTATTATAACAGGTATGTTACAAAAGCACACATAGGAATTACAGGTACACTATGTGGTCAAATGTTTGTGGACACTTAACCATCAAACCCATATGTGCTTTTGGAACATACCATTCCAGATTTAGAGCCCCCTTTACACTTATAATAAACTCCATTCTTCTGAGAAGGCTTTCCACTAGATTGGCTGTGGGGATGTGTTCATTCAGACATAAGTGGATAAGTTAGGTCCTATAATGATGTCGAGTAAGGAGGTCTGGGGTGCAGTCGGTCTTCCACTTAATCCCAAAGGTGTTCAATGGGGTTGAGGCCAGGGCTCAGTGCAGAACACTTTTGAGTTCTTCCACTCCAACATTCACAAATCATGTTTTCAGAAACCTTGCTCTGCAGACAGAGGCATAGTTATGCTGGAACATTTTTGAGCCTCTTAGTTCCAGTGAAGGGAAATTGTATTACTGATGAAAAAATACTTTATGACGTGCCTCTGACGTTTTTATATTGACAAAGCCAGTACAGTAAATGTAGCATTATAAAGTTATACTGTTCATATCCTACAAATTACTTCGTATCACCCTGGCTCTGCTTGATGCATGCCCTGAATACCACCACACACTCACTCCACCCAAATATGGATACAGAGCTATGACAATGGAAAAGCTCTAAAAGAAGCACCCCCTCTGTAGGTGTTTGGTCATTTCACTAAAGTCACTTGAGACTATGCTAGCCAATAAAAACAATAAAAACTCCAAAATCATTACTCAGAAAAAGCATGTGCTGTACTCTCAGAGGCTATAAAAAAGCTTGTTTTATTAAATATATTTATGAAATAGATAAACAGTTATATACAACAATAGCCATATAGAAAACTGAACCCCTGACCAAATAAAATCAATTTCAGTAAGAAAGCATGTTATTGTCTTAGGGGGCATGACACGTTGTTTACACTGTCAAGTAATATAATGCACTTCATTGAGGTCCTTCTTTCTGTAGACTCATTGGGCACTCGGTCATGGATTTAGCTGCATTAAGGCCGCAAAATCTGATCCCTGACATGCAGCTGAGGACAGACACAAAGCTTTCTCAATTGATCTATTGCTAGTGCTGATTTAACGTAAGAGCTAATCCTCCTTTGTTTATGGTTGGTGTCTTGTTTGAACTGATTGTCTTATTTTGTCAAATCCTTAATACAGATATGTTTTGACATGACAAGAGTCAGTTGATCTTTCTGAAATATTAATATAAGTGTAAATTTTAGCCACCAAACTTCAGTCAATCTTAAGTGCTATCCTCAGTGATCAGAGCACACGAGTTAGAGAGGCCACTCTCTTTTGTAAATGACAAAACACAAAACCTGTGCTCAGTATAAAAGGTTTGGACAAGCAGACCATTGTGTCTCCTGTCTTGGGCTTTTACTTCAGATGGATGTGTATAAGGTGCTGTATTTGAGTGCATCTCACTGTTATCATACAGCACATATCTCACACAAATTGTGACTATTTCCTTTTTTTTAATTCAAAATAGTCTCTTCTTTCACACTATCTGTAGGCATAACCAATAACTGGAGAGTCTCTTCCTGCATGCAGACCCTGATTTCCTTTCCAGCTTGGATCAGAACTCAGCAGCTGCCTCAGACAAGAGGCCTGGATTTAAAGATGGCACAGAAGTGTCGGAAGGCATGGGTCAGGCGCTTGTGTGCAGCTGTTAAGCACCTTATTTCTGCAGATAATGCAACTGATGTGCATGCAGAAAAAAATCCTGTCAGATGAAGTACTCCTTGCCAACGTGGCTTGGTTTGCGTGGTTCCACATTCAAGCTAGGTCTTTTGCTCTTTACGGCGATGGCAGGTGGAGGCTGGGGTTCTCTGTGTTGGTAGAGGAAGCGGATCAACACAGCCAACACACACAGCGTCGTAAACACTATGGCAGCTACGACTCCTGTGAATGACACAACACTTAGTGGTTAGCACGTTTGCCTCGCACTAGAATCCTGCCTCTCCCCGTGCTGCGGGGAATTTCCTCCAGCTACTCCGGTTTCCTCCCCCAGTCTAAAGACATGCACTGTAGGCTGATTGGCATTTCCAAATTGTCCGTAGTGTGTGAACGTGTGATTGTGCCCTGAAATGGGTCCTCTGCCTTGTGTACTTCATCAGTGCAGAAAAAGAAAAAACTTCAAAAGAATAATTACAGTATAGTAAAAATAATTAATATATTATATTAGCATATAATAAAAATGTAGTAAAAGTGATGACTCAAAAGTGTATTACGCATTTTCAGAATGTTGAAACATATAATTTAGAAAAAAATATTTTCTGTTGAAGCCTGTTTAGGATTATAGGATTATAGAGTTAATTAGTATATCAAATATGTCCTAAAAGGTTTCTTTCCCTTATATTACCATCATACATTTTGTTTGGTAAAGTTTATATTTATTATGTGCCACATATGTCAAGTATATGACACAGTTAAGGTGGTGATGAAACACAGTGCAAAAAAATATGCATTTTGTCAATAAGGTATACACTTTTGGCATGAAAACATTTTCATAGGCTCTTTTAGTGATTTCATCATCAAAGGTGTAAATTTGCAGTGAACACTGAACAAAACCAACTTTACCACATAGATACAACCAAGGAACTTCAAAGAACCTTTAATAAATCCATGTGCATGTAATTTTGTGGGTGTTATGAAGTGTACATGTGTTTTTTGCACACATGACCTTTAAATAAGTGAATAAATTGAATCTGCTAAGAAAAAGTTTCGACTCGAAAAGAGAGAAGCTTAAACAAGAGTGTATGTCTGCAGAATTTTGGCATAGTGCACTGATAAAAGTCAGATGCATGAGCAATTGCATTGACCTTCACAGAGCATAAGATACTCAACATCAGAGACTTGCATCCTTTCCCAGAATAAACATACACATGTTCCTGTTGTTTCTCACCTCCAATTAGTGCTGAGTCACTCTGTGCAACCTTTGTCAGAGGCGCTTTACCTCTGTCTGATTTTGATGATTCATCTACTGGAAGAGAGAAAGACAATGGAAGACAGAGAGGCAGATTAACCATAATGATATAATGTCATAATTGAATTTAACACTATACACATTCACGTGAACTTAAGGATGATGCAGGTTTAGGAAATTTGCAGGAAACTGCAAAATCATAGCTCATAGAGTCTACGAGTATTGTACCTGAGCCTGTATGGGTGGTAATGTGAGTGTTTGTGCTTGATTGATCCCCACAGTCTGACTCCTCAAGCCGGCCGTGTATGCTGACTGCTGAGCTTCCTTTGTTTTGTAGCGCTGCTTTTAAAGGAGCAGCTTGATTAAACTGGACAGAGGACAGACAGCCAATGAATCCACTTGATCCTGCACTGACCACTTCCTCATCAGTGATGTCACTCCCTAAACCAAAGAATAGAAAACAACGAACAATGGTAAGCACTTATTCAACTCCAGACAAAAAAGATTTGTTTATTTATTTATTTTATTTTTATTTTTTTCCAGATTTAGTGTGCATGTTATGCTATGGTTTTGTAAGTTAAAATGACTGTGTGGCATTTATATGTATTAATCCTTTCTTGCAGTATACTGGCATTCCATTCCACCAGCAGAATGGAAATCAACTTATTGGCCATTTTCAATCAGTATAAACAGTCTGTTATAAGATTAGTCAGAGCATTGTTGGGTGTCTGTGTGTAGAATATAATGACTCAGTGTTTAGTTGGTGGTGAGCAGGGCAGTGAGAAATGGGAAGGGTGTGAGCCCCTTTCTGCGCAAACAATTTGCAATAACATTGATACAGAGATTAAACAAACAGCACAACTACAGCTTTTTTGATAGTAAACACCATTATGCAAACAATTGTGTACAGATATTCAAATCTTGGGACCATACATCATTGCTCATGAATGAGGGATGAACAAAGGTTCAACCACATGTGAGAGCAAAAAATAAACCCAGTGAAGGACTTGGAGGTATCAGGTACCAAATATGTACATCAGTCATTAAGAGAGTCCTACGTGACTATGGCCAGAAAGGCTGTCATGCAAGTAAAAATCCAAGACTGTCATTAAAAAGCCAGACTGAAGTTGGCAGGTGTGCAACAGCCTTTAGGAGGATTGTTCTCTGGTCAGATTAAATAAAAAAAATTAATTGCTTAGCCATAATGGATATGGCTACATATGGAGGAAAAAAGGTATGCCTTTTAATCTGAAGAACACCATCCCAACTGTTAAGCATGGGGATGGCAGCATCATGTACTGGGGGAGTTTTGCTGGTAAACAGACTGGTACACATCAGAAAATAGATGACATCATGAGGTAGGGGGAGATCTAAAATACTGAAGCAATACCTTAAGACATCAGCCAGAAAGTTCAAACTTGGTCACAACTGGGTCTTCCAACAGGACACCAATCCTAAGAAATGTCCAAAGTTGCTTAACAAAATGGCTTAAAGGCAAAGTGAAAGGAGTGTCTATCACACAGCCCAGACCTGAATCACATAGGTATACCAGTTCTGTCAGGAAGAATGGGCAAAATCTCAGAGTATTGTTAGAACCTTCTGGAATGCTACTCCAAGTGTTTGGTTCCAGTTAAGTAATTAAAAGGCAATGCTACCAAATACTAACCAAATCTACAATAGTTCACATTTTGACCCACTGAAAATCTGATCTAGTAAAGACAAGCTTAAATAAATCTCTCTCAATTAGATACCCTAATTGACTTAACACAGAAAATGTATGGCAACATGGAATATTTGGAGAGTATATAGGTGTATGTAAGCCTTTGGCCTCAAATGTGTTTGTACATTTTTAAAGCCAGCCAATGTTTTGAAAATAAAACGCTCCCTGCATTTTTGCTTGGCAATTTGACTGGGAAATTAGGCTAACACAAAACTCGATACGGTTCAAAGTAAAAAAAATGTTTAGCATTATATTTTTGCTGGCAAGTTTCATCAAAATAGATGACTTCATTACTCTAATCTCTTAGAGTCCAGGCAGAACTGCAGAAATCAATATATCCATTCACATTTTTTCTTTCCTTCTACCTTGTTTCACCATTAATGACTAAGGATGGATGTGCTAGAGCTTGTCGCATTTTGGTGTGCACTTTACTGCAAATTTATCTCAAACAACCTCCTGTCCCCACCATAGAATTAGGGTCATGCCATGTCTTGTCCCGCTTATTAGTTATCCGATTAAAAAAAAAAGGTTTCCTAGGCAACATCGTGCAAATCCATTTACCCTTCACTCAACCCATCTGTCACAGTACTGACAGCTCAGAATGCACTCTCTCGCTCCCTGCGTCTCTGCCCTGCCAACCACCCACCTCATTCTAACCTGCCTCTGAAAAAACCCACACCACTCAAATGCCTCTTTAGATGCACAGAGTGAGTGAGAGAGAGAGAGAGAGAGAGAGAGAGAGAGAGAGACTTTTAACGTGCATTTAATGCATCTGTGTAGCATATTTACATATTTAAAAATGAAATAAAATTAACCCCTTCAAAGCCCCCACCCACACCCTCCAGGAACCTCAAACCCCTTCAGTCTTACTATAAATCCATTGTAGTCCACAGATATGTATGAAAGTTCACAGTCCTATTTATAATAAAACTTTTCTTGCAGCTGATGCCCATTTTCTTCATCTGACCCGTCTCCTTGGTGAAAACGTGTTCAGATTAAAAAAAAAAAGCTCAGTTTTATTATTCTCATACTCCGCAGTATGTTTTTGTCTAAGTGTGTTCTTGTGTGGGCTCTATTCTTTTGCTGCTACTTTATGGGGTCGGTCCAGTCATTGAGGCTGGGGTCATTACTAACACTATCATCTGCAGCAGGTTTAGCTCTAATACCGCCTTCAGTGTCTGTGATGTTGTTTATAGTAACATCTGCATCGGCAGATTGTTAGCGCTTAGTTGAGGAGATAGAGCCGGTGTTGCAGAGACTGTTCAGTTCGTCACTGACCGTTTCAATATCAGCTTGTGTATTTTACCTAATACTTAAAAGTAATTTCACTTATTTAATCCAGTAGGAAAAAAAACAACAAAAAAAAGCAAGCAAATATTTGGCAAAACACCAGACAGCGTTGCACGCTCTTGCTCAGCACATGTGCAGAGAGAGAGAGAGAGAGAGAGAGAGAAGGAGAGAGACAGAGAGACAGAGAGAGAGAGAGAGTAGAGAAACTGATCATTAAAATTCATAGAGAATTATAGTAGTCCTCATTGCAAACAGCTTTTTTTGGGTGGTGCTGAACAGGTGCAGGGCTGCAGTATAAAGAATAAAAAGAGGGAACAAAAAATGTTCTTCAGCTGAGGATGGAACCCACCTCGAATTCTTCCCAGAGTTAAAATCCTTACTGGAGCAAGCGCAGAGCCAGGAGAGAGACTGTACTGCTGTGTCACTGTGTTATCGATCTGCGGACACACAAAAAGATCAAACGCAGATCATTTATACCACTTATATAAATGAAGATTCATTTGACAAGACCATTCTGAAATTCTAGTAACATGCCGTAAAGGGTGACCCAAGGTTGAATCATGGAATACATCAGGAATCTCTGTCTACAGCACCTGTAGCATATATATATATATATATATATATATATATATATATATATATATATATATATATATATATATATATATATATATATATAACCTTTCAATTAAAAACACACAATGGAATTTAATAATACATGTTTATCTGAGCAGTTCATGAATTCTTCAAAATTTAACTTAAGCTTTAATTGCGTTAGAATTTTTTTTTTCAGAAACAGGATTATTTTTTAAGATTGAAGAACTTATAGTTACAGTAATGCTTGAAAGTTTGTAAACCCTTTAGAATTTTAGAATTTTCTATTTTTCTGCATAAATAAGATTGTATACCATAAGATTTATAAACCATAAGTCCTAAAAGTAGATAAAAAAAAAAAAAAAAAACAGCAGTTAAACAAATGCGAATTTATTTATTGCAGAAAATGATTGAATATTACATATCTGTGAGTGGCAAAAGTATGTGAATCTTTGCTTTCAGTATCTAGTGTGACCCCCTTGAGTAGTAATAACTGTAACTAAACGTTTGGGGTAACTGTTGATCAGTCCTGCACCTCGGCTTGGAGGAATTTTAGCCCATTCCTCAGTACAGAACAGCTTCAACAATGGTATGTTGGGGGCTTTCCTCATATGAACTGCTTGCTTCAGGACTTTCCACAACATTTCTATTGGACTAATTTCAGGACTTAGCCATTGTTTTGTAACCGGTAGAACAACTTGAGTGTTTAGGATAATTGTCTTACTGCTTGATCCACTTTGTCTTGAGATTCAGTTCATGGACAGATGTCTTCATATTTTCCTTCAGAATTCGCTGATATAACTCAGAATGCATTGTTCCATCAATGATGGAAAGTTGTCCTGGCCCAGATGCAGCAAAACAGTCCCAAACCGTTATACTACCACTTCCGTGTTTCACAGATGGGATAAGGTTCTTTATGCTGGAATGCAGTGTTTTCATTTCTCCAAACATATCAGTTCTCATTTAATATAAAAATTCTATTTTGGTCTATCCACAAAACATTTTTCCAATAGCCTTCTGGCTTGTCCATGTGAGCTTTAGGAAACTGCAGAGGGGCAGCAATGTTCTTTTTGGAGAGCAGTGGCTTTCTCCTCGCAACCCTGCCATGCATACCATTATTGTTCAGTGTTCTCCTGATGGTGGACTCATGAACATTTAACATTAGCCAATGTGAGAGAGGCCTTTAGTTGATTAGATGCTCCTTTATGACCTCACAGACTATTACATGTCTTGCTCTTGTAGTGATCTTTGTTGATCACTCCTGTGGAGGGTAACAATGGTCTTGAATTTCCTCCATTTGTACACAATCTGTCTGACTGTGGATTTTTGGGGTTCACAAACTTTCAAGCACCATTGTATATCTTATACCAGTGTAAGGAATTTTAGGGAATAACATACAGTAACTAGCTGAAATTTGTACTGTATTGCTCCAGTATTTGCAAGTCAGTTATCGACTGACAATATTTTTTTTGTCATCAGGTAATTTTTAAATCTCCATATTAAATTGTAAAGCCTATTTCCTAAAACATTATATAAATTTATTAAATTTCAAAAAACTGCATCTGCACTTGCATCTGCCGAATGCAAGTGCCACTATGGATGCAGCAGACATGAATGAGCAAATTCGGGAGAACCAGAGTCAGCTCGACCAGATTAAGGCCCTTCTGAACAGCTCAGGGCTCAGCTCTCCCAAACAATTTATTTGGGGGAGGCTATGATGTGGCCGTACACAGACAGTGGCCTTATAGGTACACTCACACCAGAGGTGGAAGGGGTGGGCTCTCCAACAAGCACAAGCCATATCCAGACGGGCCAGGTTTTTTAATGCTGCCCAAGCCAGTGGCGGATGGGGCGGTCTCTCCAACCCAGCCCAAGCCAAAGTTGATGGATGGCCTGACAGCCATGATAAAGCCAGAGGACGAAGAGCAGGCCTCGCAAGGCTAGCACCTTGCGTGTGTGTGTGTGTGTGTGTGTGTGGGCGTGTGTCTGTATGGGTGAATGAGACACAGTGTAAAGTGCTTTGTATAATGGATAAGGTTAAAATACACGATATAGGTGCAGACCATTTAATAAAAAATAAGCCTATTGTGGTGTGGAAACAGGACTTAAAATTGAGATTTCATAATTCACTATTAAATACACTTGGCAAGAATTTATTTTTTTCCTAGATTTCACTAAAGTGCTTGACAGGGCTTGTGGTCTATTTAGGATTGTGGCTTGAAAACAAAATTGATTGTATCTTCATTTGGACAGTTTTTGCTTGTGTTCAGCTGTCACATATAGTTAAATCTTAAACCTGAGCTGAGCCTTTGAAATCTGCCTCATATGAAAAACAAACAGATACAGACTAAGAATAGTGGACCAATAGCGCTGTTTTTGCTTTATTTCCAGACAAGATACCAGCTCTGTGTGAATCTAGAATAGCTCAAGTTTCACAATGAGGTTAAGTAAACTGCTATTTGAAGGGCCAATAACAATACGTTTTTTGGCTGTATTCAACATAATGTAGTGGCTTGTGTTAATGATGTGCTTTGAGATTCTTTCTTCAAAAATGTTTTGCAAAAATGGTCTACATAGTCATATGGGCACAAGCTACATTTATAAACCTTAGAGTCAATGTTATTGAAAGATACTCATATGTCAACATCTCTGGGGAAATGTAACAACCTTTACTTATTTTAGTCAATTGACATTTAGCTAGATCCATGTGCAGATTCTGTTACATTTAAAAGCAATGTGTAACTGTAGTTTCATTGGTTATTTGATATATAGTGATGTTCTTTTAAATCCTCATTACAGTGTGTTCATGGTTCTTACAGTAAGCATTAAAGAAGCCGTTGTTATTATATAAGTTTAGTTAGTTATCTGCTACCCAAAAAATTTGTATACAATGACTGTAAGACAATCTTTAAGTCCCCTCAGTCTACCGTAGGTCAAACACTGGAATGCAGTGCAGAAACACTGACATTACATTAAATTGAATGTACTGTTGCCTTCAAAATTTTGCATTCCCCTTACTTTTTGGATGAAAAGTATTAAAAAATAAATAAACCTTATGGAAGGTGTATACAGATTGTCATAAAATTGCACCATGTTTATGGATAATCTATGTTTGGACAAGAGGTGAAGATATCACTTCCACAGCAGTTTTTACTACTTGAGATGAATATGCCACTCTCCATATAGTGATTTTCCCCTTGACAACAGATCCACACCTGGGTTTAGGATAGCTGAGACATTCACTACATGTGACAGGAAGTGGATACTACCTCATATTTGCAGGTTGTATTACAGGCAGTGAAGCTGGGAGAGCACATCCTGCCCTGGAGGTTGATGTGTACTACAACTGTCGTGTTTTGACAGCATACTAGCACATGGTGCTCCTGGAGAGTTTTCTTTTTTTGGCAGCGGGAAAGGAAAACATGGAAAAATTTATATCCAATTGGCTGGTTGCCACTGACACTTGGCTTAACTCCCCCTGAGGCCGCACTTTCTCTTGGTCCAAGAGATTTGGTGGCTTTTTCTGAGGCTTGTCAGGGCTGGAGCCTGTTAGAACCTTGATGCCTGGACAGCCTTGGGGGCATTGTGAAAGACAGGAGGATTCACATCTGTATAGTCTCATCTCTCAACACATTAGTTAGCTAGAAGTGTACGTGTCAAATATGCATAGCTGAACATATTTGTGCTCTAGTTGTGCATCTGTAGCTGCTGCATCATCACTATTTCTTCAATCAAAACCATGCTGATCAGGATTAAACCTCAAACAGCTTATTGGGAAGTACAGCTGAAAGAATGGTGTTCCTTAGCTGTGTACTACAGGTGACCAGACAGTCTTCTGGTTTCTCCATCTCTGAGACCTCAGGTGTTTTAGACAGCACTTTGCCAGAATAGAAGCTAGTAGTTTTGACATGCAGGCAGATTTGACATGCCTTGCCAGTTCACAGGCCTGTTCCCATATGCGTACAGTCAGGCCGGAGCCTTCCTCACCACTGTGCTCCTGTCTGTCTTGGTGTAACTGGACACTCCGACAGATGTTAGACCTAGATGCCCCTCCAATAACCAGATTTTAAATACAAAATGATGAAAGAGAAAGAGATCTTGACGATGTACAAAGAGCTACAGAGAGTTTAGTGATACCATTAACAACGGGAAAGAATGTAAGAAAAAATAACTTAATAAGAAAATTAATTGGAAAAACAAAAGAGATTCGAAAAATTCCAAAACAAACTGTTTTGACAGTGACAATGGAACAGTAAAGGCAGCAACACATACACTCACAGAAGCACAGATGGCCAATGTCTATCATAACATGAAGCATATACAATAGATCTGATCATAGAAACTTTTCTAGAAGTTCTAGAAGTACCACTGAATTTGGTAAGTAGACACATTTAATTAAATATAACTTTTTTTAAGTATACATTATAAATCTAACTAAATATTCTGCATTATTGTTCTTGTCACTACTTAATATGAGACTCTGTGCAGCTTGTTCACATCAGCTTTAAAGCACTACATACTTACTACATTTACTAGTTATACTACAATGAGGTCTCTGTACTTAAAATTTTACTGCAGGCTAATACTATACACATGCACACATACCTTTATAAAAATGCATTTAAATAAAAGGAATTGATGACTAATGCCACAAAATCAATTACTGCAGTCCAACAATTAAACAGTTCTGATCCTAGTCACCCTATGGAAGACTTACCTGAACATGAACCTGATTTCCATCACGATTCATTCTGACCCAGTGGAAACGTCCATCAGCTAGACTGGCAGATTTAAGACTGAACGTGTCTGGACCCGTCTCCTGGTTCAGACTGTACCAGATCTGCAAACTGCCTGGGAGACCAGAAACAAGCTTTTAGAATGTACAATTATGTCTTATGTAAGCTGCCAGCTTCATTTAGAAGTTTGCTCCATTCACAAGTCTGCAAATATCATGCTCTCATACACTTTTCTGGCTTCATTTGCATCTGTGAGGATGCAAAATATGTCTGTCAGGGTCATTCATTATCAGTTATCATGCAGGGAATACTTGCACTAACTTGCCCACTCTTCTCTTCTCATGCCCTCATATCTCTCTCTCTCTCTCTCTCTCTTTCTAATCACTCTCTCTCTCTCTCTCTCTCTCTCTCTCTCGCTCTCTCTCTCTCACAAATCACAAATCCAGATCTGCTGTAAAGGAATTATAAAAGCCAGTCACGGCAACTTGAAGAGATGGTGTTTCACGCCCTTCTGCCAGTAGATAAAAAATTTATAGGAGTGGAAAAAGAAAATGAGCAGAGAGAGAGAGAGAGAGATGCCAGTAGCTGCCATTGCGGCATTCCTCCTCTTGCATTCCTTGTGCATGTTTGCATGTTTAAAGAATATCTTTTTTCATATTGGTGACCTTGGATTGTATAAACTTGTTGAGTTGAATGAAAACTGGTAACCAGGAGACAAACCTTTTTATGTGTTTAATTAGCACACACATGTGCCCACCAGGTACTTTTTTGTAACCACAGTTCAGTATTTTTTAAAACCATATTCTCAAAAAACAAAAAAAACAAAAACAAAACAGGGAGTGAATTTTAATTATGGTTCCTACTCGTAAACGCTTACCATTTTGGGTCAGCATAATTGCCATGTATCGCTGGTCATGGAACAGAGCGGACAAGAGCAAAGCTGGTGCATGTTTTGTCAGGAACCCAAATGCCACATTTTCCCGAGATCTAACAGTGTCAGAATGTTTGTTGCTCTGCAATTCATTTGGTTCCTGGTTCCTCATTACAGAAAATGGTTCCTGAAGGGCATACGTTACAGATGTCCCTCTTTCAAAGGATGCAGATATAGCTAAATCAGACAGACAAGCATAAAAAAGCAGATAATTGCATAAAACAAAAACAAACCTCTTGCTAAATTCTGGAAACTTTTTTATCATCTCCCTTCAAATGCAGAAATATGAGCACAGACATCAGAGAATCAGCAGCTCAGGCTCATCAAGATCAATGAAATGCATGAGAATATATAGCATTTTTCTTCCTTATTACTGATTTTCCATCGAATTAGTTGACTAGCATTTGTCAACATATTGCTCTGCTATGAATTTCTCTCTCTTTCTTTGTCTCTTTTCATTTGTCAGCCTTCTACCACACTAAGCTGTAAACAGTCACAGTGTAATCTGACCCTTTCTGCAATCACTCTGTAAAGAGACAGAGCCATTACATCACTAATTTGATTGACAGGCCATTGGGTGAGTCTGGAGGAGAAGCAGGGAAGCTGTAATTAGGTTCTACTCGGCAGGTGAAGCTTCTCCTATATGGCCCACTAACTCCATGTCAAATTAAAGAGAGTTGACAAGCAAGGACATGCTGTCTGCCAACCAAACCCCTCCCTTATCACCCCATCTTTGAATAGTTGAGCGAATCCCTGGACATCTTTTAAGACAGGGGACAATTTTTATCCATTTCTTCGCTGATTATTCTGCACATGTTTTACACTTAGGGCGAAAATTCAGGGTTGTTGACTTTAGTCCAAAAGTCATGTCAACGCAGGGAAAGATACTCCTATTCACAGATTGATTACATGGATTACAGGTTTCTTAATAGCACTGAGACAACCACCTTTAAACAAGAGCACTTGTCCATAAACATGAAAAAAATATCTGGAATATAAAATTACAGACTAAATGAAAAAGAAGAAGGAAATAGTGTTTTTCTCCCTTTGCTGTCAAATGTATTGTGATGTAACATAAAAGCAAAGCAAAGAATAATAAAAAGACTAATATTATGATACAGTATATGAATGAGAACATAGCAAGCATTAAAGTAAAAAAAAATCTAACAGGAGTGTAGTATATTGTCAATATATTGCTGCTTGAATAGTCTTAATTGTATTGATCACATTACTCACTGCTTTATGGCTACCACCCTCATTATAAGGAAGCTTATAAAACAGCACATTAATTTTCTATATTATTTATCTTTTTACTACTTACATTATTTGCCAACAGGTAATTGTCCACACAAATGAATCAAGGTCACGGAAACTTAATGTATGCAAAAATATCAGCTTTTTTTTAATCATGCTTTAAACTAGCTAACTTTAGCTTTCAAATCAACAGAATGATGCCAAGATATGCTCTACTGAAAAGAAAATGTGCCCAAGGTGTGAAGGATAAGCTGACCAAGTATTCATTATATACACTTACAGCTTACTTGAAATTAAATCAGAACTTAAGTTAAGCAATGCTTGTGATTAACATAGATCCTGTTTCATTAGATGTCCTCTGTACAGGAATAAAACAAATCAAAAACTTTTTTGTGTACTTTCAAGCGATGATAATATTTATTAATTAATTAGTGTCATAGTTATGTATTTAATATTGGTCCTAAATGGCATACTCTGTATTCTTTAGTGTATATACAGCCTAAACATTAATTTCAGCATGCCATATTTGGTTACATCAAACTGTCAGACAGTGTTAGTGAATACTGCTCTTCACTTGCACCAATATGTCATATAATGGGGTTTGGAGACAGATGCAAGCACGGTTAAAGCTTTTAATGAAGAGAGGCAGGCAGACAAATCCAAATCATAAGGTAAAATTGTGATCAAAAACAGGCAAGAGGTCAGGCGATTGGCAAACAGGGTAGACAGGGGAAAGGAAGAACATGAAAAACGTGAAGACAAAACAGGATCAAAAGCATGAAAAGGAACTAAAAGGCTTGGTACGGGTCTGGCAGAAAACACAGAACCATACTCTGCCTGGAACAACAACATACAGGGGTTGAAATATACAAACTAATCAACGATGTAAACAAGAACAGCTGAGACATTTGGAAGGAACCAATTACAAAACAGGGATGGTAAGACAGGACAGAAATCAAAACAAAATACACAAAAGTGTCAAAATTAAACAAAGGAAACCCAGAAGTGTCCCAGAGTCGCAGTTCATGCTGTCCGTGACACAATATCACTGAATAAAAGTCAGAATCATGCATAACTGACATACACATCTCGTTTAGTCAAACTCTTAAAATAATACTCATATCTCTTGCATAACTTCTGAATAGCAAATAACTCTATAATCATACCTGTGGTCTGAATACCAATGTGTACAATTTCGGCATTAAATCCCGTATAAACTGCCCATGCCTCAACTGTTATTACGACCAATAGGTAAAACCTTTGACACATATTTACAGTTACTCTAACTTCTGAACCAAATTTACTCAGCTTAACATAATCCAGAAATGTGCATAGCCAAAAATCAAATACTTCTCACCTATATTGCAGTTGGCTCCAGTGAATGCTGTGGGTGTGCAGTCACATATGTAGCTATTCCTGTTTTCCAAACACCTTCCTCCATTATGACATAGGCTCTTACTGCTGCAGTGACCTGGGCAACCTGAATTCATACCGGGTGTCATCTTTGCTCGCTCATTAAGGTCAAAGTTCATCCCATTAATGCTGAGTGCACGTAGGCACCCTAGGAATCCCCTCTGAGTGGTAGGTGCTCCTCCTGAGAGATGATATCAAAACAATTCCTTAATGAAAATGCATATTTCATAATCGCCATATAAGTGTGTACATGATTGGTTATTAACTTAGAAATCTACTGATGAGGGGCTCTTTAGTGATACAACATAATTGTCCAGACTACTTTGTTACAATATTGTCCAGAGATCACAAGTTCATGGCCAAGTTTTCAAGAGAGCAAAATTTGCTATGCTTTCAGTGAGGGATGGCGCACACGCTCTCTCCATTATCAATCATAGCGACACTAGCTTATTATGGGGTCTGTGAGTTCAAGCATGCAGAAGTTGGCGGATAGCACTTTCTTCTGAGAGTGTTATACAACCCTGACGTTGCATGAGCAGCAGTTCAAAAAAGATATGGTCGCATTGAAGGAAGCATGTGATAGCCTTTGTCCTCCCTGGTTGGTAGCTGTCCTGTGATAGGGGAGAGCTAACTGGAGGATGGGAATTGGCCAATTCTAAATTAGGTAGAAAATGAGACAAAAAAGGGAAATTTACTAATGCCTATGTAGTTCAATGTTATTTGTATAGTGCTTTAACCATTGTCACAAAGGAGCTTTAGTTTAGTGTAGATTTATATTTAGATTTTGGAAAGAAATAGAAAGTGTTCAGCACAGCCATATAATTTTCCTGTAAGCAAGAAAAAATTCTGTGCTTTGAAAAAACGACAAGAAATTAAGCTAAAATTCAGTAAAACTAAAATAAACATTGCATTTGTTTTCCATGTTGGAGAAAATTATTACTGGAAAATTACTGATTTTGCTCCTGGACAGGTATTTTATCGCAATCTATATCAGAAATTTGAATGTCTGTTTTGACGTATACCAAATTAAGTATATCTCTTTTATCATGCAAGGTAATAGGTAAGGTAAAGGTAATAGATGAGCCATTTTTATAGAAATGCACCTAATGCTAACTAAATCTTGCAAAACTATTTTTTTCTTACAGAACTCTGTTCTTACAACAGAGGTGACAGTCAGCTTAAAACCTCAGGGGAGATCATTGCAGGGAAAATCAGGGCAGCGAAAACACTCGACAATTATCACATTGGCATAAAGATCATACACTTCTTACCTTTCGTTGTCAGTGTTAGCTAGTCAGTATTGATAGGTAATTATTCTAATTAGCGAACACCAATTTATTTGGGCTTTATTAACTGCTGAAAAATACATGTATCTTGAACATGTATTGAAGGATATGGTCCTCAACACAAAAATAACATGCAGATGTTTTAAATATGACTGTTTCTTTCGGTGCACTGACCAACACAAATCAATTTTACTGAATGTCAATCTTACAGACCCAAAATGACAATGTAATCAGGAACTGTCATGCCAATTGTCTGAAAGCTGGCAATAAATTATTCATTCGAATTACATGTGGCAAGAAATCCTGGCCATGCTGTCAATAAATAAATAAATAAATAAGTAAGAAAGAACGAAACAGGCTCTATAAAAAATAAACTGTACGATTTAAAATTTTTCTTTAAAAAATTGTCTCAATCTCCTCTTCCGGTACAAAATCTCTTCAAATATACACTTGGTATAATTAAGAATATTGCAACTCAAGTGACTGCAGTAATCAACTCATTCTTCAAAGACATGAAATCAAATTCAAATTTAGAGGATTCATTACAACTTAATGAAGCAGTAATATTGACTCATAAGCCTAGTTATTAACTAAACCCCTGCACAGTTAATAGCTGAGAATTTTTATCAACATGATTCTGTTTTCATATCAGAGACCTATATGAAAGCTCCAGTTAATTATAATTATCATGGGTAGTATATATGGAAATTAAAAGTCTGCGTTCATACCTAATATGCACAAGCAAAGATGTCCTAGTATATATTTTGGTAAGTCTTTGAAAAATGCACACAATCAGCTCATAATTATGCCTCCTGCTGAGCTTTGGGTTTGGAAAGGTCAGCAAGGTTTTGCAAACCTTTTGAGATATGCAGAATTCAGTTATTGTCTTTCTGAAAAGCTCTTGACTGAAGGGAATTTAACATTTAGTTGTAAACAATGTATAGAATATGCAGAAGCTGGCCTTGAGTACCTGCTGAAAATGCTAACAGGCAGACTGTTCTGCCATACAAGAAATCCGAGGTCTTTACAATATGTCTATGCCAATCGAGCCGTTGTCAATGCCACCAACCATTGGAAGGTCATTAATTCTTGACATATTTAATAGCAAATTATATCAAACACATTAGACATGTTTTGTCACCCTGTTACTATACATGACTTCAGAGCTGTATTCAAGAGGGCTTGTGTGACTAAAATCAATTTGAAAGAATAAAAATAAGGAGATTAAAAA
Organism: Ameiurus melas; assembly: GCA_012411365.1. Taxonomy (NCBI): domain Eukaryota; kingdom Metazoa; phylum Chordata; class Actinopteri; order Siluriformes; family Ictaluridae; genus Ameiurus; species Ameiurus melas. The sequence continues at coordinate 24,743,063 of CM022762.1, read as the reverse complement.
ACAATACAGATCCCAGACTTAAGACATCATAGACATAGAAATACAGAAATGAAATATAATGCAAAAATGTGGCAAATTCTTCAGCATAATAAAAAGCAATAAATACAAGGTGAATCCTGTAATGCAAAAAGTCGCTGTATGTTTAAAAAAGAGTTTCTTACCAACAAAGAGCTGGCTGTTGAGTTGGAGTTTGTGTTGTCCTTCTGCTCCTGCAGCAGTGAGCTGAAGGGGCAGCAGGTCGACCTGCAATGATGCTTCTTTCACGTTTCTTTCTGCTTGTACATAATGCCACTGCCTGTCATTCAGATGTACTGGTGACCTGACTGTCAGAACCACTGGGCCATCACCAAGGTCAAAGGTGAATGTGACTACTGATGGAGCTAGGAGAGTAAAATAGGTGAGTACTGTTGTCATTTATGTATATTTATTTAAAATCAGTCAACAGCTATCATGTGCCCACTTATTTGGAAACTAGCCTGTTAATTTTTTGTTTTTCCATTTAACTTTACACTAACCGTCCACTTTATTAGGAACCTGTACACCTGCACATTCATGCAGTTATCTAAGCAGCCAATCATGTGGCAGCAGTGCAATTAATAAAATCATGCAGATAAAGGTCAAGCAATTCACTTAATGTTCACATAGAAACTCAGAATGGGGAAAAAGTGTGATCTCTGTGACTTTAACTGTGGTATGGTTCTTGGTGCCAAATGGGCTAGTTTGAGTATTTCAGAAATGGCTGATCTCCTGGGATTTTCACACACTCAACAGTCTCTATGTCACGTATCTGGGAAACCCGGACTCCATTTCCCATCAGCCACTGCACTACACCACATGACCACATGCGCTACTTCATGCACCTGATTCACGTTTCTGTTAATGAGCACTCATGTGTATTTATAGTCCTTGTCTGCACTTTCTCCTTGTCTTTCGTTGTCTTAGACTCACGTTGTTTATGTCAGTGTCTTTGTCTTATGCCACAGAGTTTTTGCCAAGTTGTCTTTGTTTCGTTTTTTGTTTGTGCATTATTAAATGGTAAATCTGCGATTGCTTCTGCCTCATCCTCCCGAAACGTGACAGAACGAAAGACCGTGAACTAGAAGCAGCAGATTTTATTTAGTTATTCCAATTTTTTTTTCTCTCCGATGGAAGCCTGGTACAACGACTACGCGGAGTGGTATCTCCGGATCACGGAGCAGGGAAGAAGGTCGTGGGCACGGATGGTTCAGGCTAACCGCAATCTCGGCTTACCCTCGCGGTACATCACAAGCACCATACCACACCCGGAGTTCGTGGTAGAATACGCCAAGCTACACGGGTTGGAGTGGATGCTCGAGGATGAGCCCGAACCCCGCCCTCCCTCCCCTCTTCTGGATTTCACTCTGCCTTCCCGTTCAGCTGGGTTCGTCACGCAGCCGTCCGGTTCGGCTGAGGTCGTCACGCAGCCTTCCTGTTCGGCTGAGGTCGTCACACAGCCGTCCTGTTCAGCTGAGGTCGTCGCACAGCCTTCCTGTTCGGCTGTGAGCGCCGCTCAGCATCCCTGCTCGGCTGTGGGCACCGCTCTGCCTTCCTGCTCGGCTGTGGACATTGCTCTGCCTTCCTGCTTGGCTGTGGACGTCGCTCTGCCTGCCTGCTCGGCTGTGGACGTCGCTCTGCCTTCCTGCTCGGCTGTGGACGTCGCTCTACCTTCCTGCTCGGCTGTGGACGTCGCTCTGCCTTCCTGCTCGGCTGTGGACGTCGCTCTGCCTTCCTGCTCGGCTGTGGACGTCGCTCTGCCTTCCTGCTCGGCTGTGGACGTCGCTCTGCCTTCCTGCTCGGCTGTGGACGTCGCTCTGCCTTCCTGCTCGGCTGTGGACGTCGCTCTGCCTTCCTGCTCGGCTGTGGACGTCGCTCTGCCTCCCTGCTCGGCTGTGGTCGTCGCTCGGCCTTCCTGCTCGGCGGCGGTCGTCTCTCTGTCATCCTGCTTCGCTGAGGACGTCACTCTGCCTCCATGCTCCGCCAAAGACGTCGCTCCCTTACTTCGCGGCACTCAGTGTTTCGCTCCCCCTTCCTGCTCCACGGAGGACGCGGTTCCCCCCTCATGCTCCTTGGAGAGCGTCGTTCCTCCCTTAGGCCTCGTGGAGAACCTTGCTCCTCTCCCTGGCCTCGCGGAGAACCTCGCTCCCCCCGTGTGCCTCGCGGAGAACCTCGCGGATGACCCTCGCTCCCCCCGTGTGCCTCGCGGAGACCCTCGCTCCCCCTTTGAGCCTCGTGAGAGACCTCGCGTTCCTCTTCTGCCCCAGGAAGGAGCTCGCCCCGCTTCCATGCCCCGCCCAGGACGTCCTTTTGCCTCCCTGTGCCATTGTGGGAGGCGCTCGGTCTACTGACTTTGTTGAGGACCTTTTGCCCGGGGGCCCGGGGCCGCCGGTGCTCCGGGAGTAGCACCCTTGGGGGAGGGTTCTGTCACGTATCTGGGAAACCCGGACTCCATTTCCCATCAGCCACTGCACTACACCACATGACCACATGCGCTACTTCATGCACCTGATTCACGTTTCTGTTAATGAGCACTCATGTGTATTTATAGTCCTTGTCTGCACTTTCTCCTTGTCTTTCGTTGTCTTAGACTCACGTTGTTTATGTCAGTGTCTTTGTCTTATGCCACAGAGTTTTTGCCAAGTTGTCTTTGTTTCGTTGTTTGTTTGTGCACTATTAAATGGTAAATCTGCGATTGCTTCTGCCTCATCCTCCCGAAACGTGACACTCTAGAGTTTACATAGAATAGTGCAAAAAATATTAACCGAGCAACAGTTCTGCGGGTGGAAATGCATAGTTGAAAAAGTCAGAGGAAAATGGCCAGATTGTTTTGAGCTGCCAGGAATTATATAGTAACTCATATACTCACTATCTACCTACATGGTGAGAAGAAAAGCATCTCAGTATGCACAAAACATCAAAGCCTGAGCTCAAAAATCTACAACAGCAGAACACCATAAGTTCCACTCCTACTGTATCAGCCAAGTGCAGGAATCTGAGGCTATCATGGGCACATGCTCACCAAAACTGAACAGTTAAATATTAGAAAAAATATTTTTCCAGTTTTCAACTGTCTAGTTTCTGTGAGCCTGTGCCCATGACAGCCTCAGGTTTCTGTTCCTGGCTAACGGGTGTAGCTCAACCTCCTGATGCATTGTTCATTCTGAGATGCTTTTCTGCTCACCATGGTTGTAAAGAGTACTTATTTAAGTTACTTTATATTTCCTGTAATCTCAGACCAGTTTAGTCATTCTCCTCTAATCTCCCTCATCAACCAGGTGTTTCAGCCCTCAGACCCTCTGCTCACAATATTTTTTTTGTTTTCCACACCATTCTGTGTAAACTATAAAGACTGTTGTGTATGAAAATCCTAGAAGGTTTCTGCAGTTTCTGAAATAAAAATGATTAGATAACAGCATAAATGTGCAGATTTACGGGTGTTCCTAATAAAGTGGGCAGTGAGAGTATAACTTTAGAACGACAGTCTCCAGAGGATCCTATGTGCAGTACTGTATTTTACTCACAGCTCAGCTCCAGCCTGATGAAGTCTTGTACTCCCACATTCTCAAGGAAGAGACCAGAAGGAGCTCCGGTCTTGAAATAAAAGGAGATGTCTATGCTAAGCTCAGCTTGCAGTGTAGGAAAATGCAGATAAGAGGACTCCAAAAAAAAGGAGGCAGAGTTCCACAAAAATCCTAAGGCAGTAATGGAAAGGAAACAAGGTAAAATAAGTTACACGTCCAATTATAGAAATATAAACAGCTGTGAACATGAAAATGAATTCAGCACAAACATATCCCTGAATCAGTAAACAAAACACCCACGATCACCAGAGCAACGCAGAGGTCCAATCTGAAAGAGTGCCTGCGAGCCCGTTCTGTTTGTATCTCCGATGGCGATCTCGCTAAGCGGTAAATGGTCTTTGTAAGATAACAGGCCGGTATCATTCACCCTGCAGAGAGAGTGGGAGAGAGTGTGTGGAGCACAAGGAATAATGAGTGAGAAAAAGAAATTCAGAGTCGCTTCTCAGCCCAAGGCGAACCACGTCTTTGGTGAAAACTGAACTGTATGATCTGACAGCTGCTGAAAAGGTGTTAATGGTGGTCATCTGAAGTGAAGCTAGCTTGCTAAGCTCATCCGCAGAGATGTTTTAAAGCTCATGATCCAGAAGGATTTTGACATGACTGTGCTAATTTCACTGTTAGCAAGCTAAGCACTTGTCGCATGTTTTACTACTTTGTTTAATGAAAAACTCACTCATTATTTTCTTTGGTTATTATTGTACATGTGGACAGATTACCATGTTTCCTGGTCTGCGTCACAGTTGCAGAAGTAGTTCATGTCCCTGCAGTTGCCTTCCAGACTACAGGAGCATTGCTGAACTCCAGGCAGAGAGCCTCCCCAGTATGTCCTCTTAACACCATCCCTATCCAGCCACCATGACAGAGGAGTGCCATCTGGAAATATAGCACATTTCCATCTGTGCTGCAACCTTCTGATATTATTCTTTCCCAGATGATTTATGTATGAAATATATGTGCAAATTCAAAAGAATGCATTGTGAGATATTCACTTTTACTGCATGTGCCAGTTTTTTTTTTCTTCCTTCATCATGGATGCACAATGTTTTTTTTTACCCCCTTCACCATGAATGCACAATGCACAAAGTGTCAAATTCTTTCACTTTGTAAATAGACATAAACGTATTTAATGCTAAATAATATCTTTTTTTTTTTTTGGTTGGTTTTACAAATGAAATATTTTTTTCCCTTGGTCCATTGTCATTATTAAACTTGAATTCTTTTCCAGTCCTGAAATTATTTGCATTGCAATTTTGATGTTTTTGGTGGAGTGCAAAAGAACTCTGGAAAACTAAAATCACAATTCTCATCCAATGCTCCATTGATGGTCTATACCAGGGGTGGGCAATCTTATCCGGAAAGGGCTGGTGTGGGTGCAGGTTTTCATTCCAACCAAGCAGGAGGCACACCTGATTCCACCTGTTTAATCAGTTGATCTTGGATTTCAATAGATTCACGTGTGGCTTCTGCTTGGTTGGAATGAAAACCTGCACCCACACGAGCCCTTTTCCGGATAAGATTGCCCACCCCTGGTCTATACCATGTACAAATTGCACCACTGGCTGGTTGTTGAATAACATGACCGGTTCATAGTTCAGGGCTACTGCAATGTGCTCACCATCATGAACCCTATTACTAAAAATCATCTGTTTATCACACTTAGAATATTCATGTTTCGATAATAATTAGAACAATATCAACTGTTTGGCATTAAATTGCATGTAACATAAAGAATTGCACAGTCTGAGGCTTTCTGATGTCTACATTAACATTTACATTTATTCACTTAGCAGACACTTTTATCCAAAGCGACTTACAAATGAGAAAAATACAAGCAAAGTGATATATCAAGCAGAGAACAATACAAGTAGTGCTAAGACACAAGTAGTGACTAATAGCAATTGCAGTTTAACTAGTCCAGGTAAAGGAGGGTTTGTTGATCTAGAGAGCAGAGCCACCCAAACTGTTTGGAGCTGGGAGATTCACTATCTGAAGTGTTTGTGTATAGAATGCTCACAAAGTTGATCTCTTGCTTAAGAGATTTACAGTGGCTTTTACTTTGGCAGAACAATGTAAAGCCAGAAGCCAGAAAAGAGAATTGTACACTGAAGTAGCTACAGGCTCCAGTCCAAATAAGAGAACAAATACTTGCCCACAGAAAAAATATAGATAACAGAGCAAGTGTTCAAGAATACCTCTAATATATGCTGTGATCTACAAATCACTAGTAACAGAAAATTCACACTGACTTTTTACAGTAATTATGGATAGTTTTATTGAACACATTATTTTCTTAAATAATGATTAAAGCATCTTATTGTAATGTCTAACAAAGCTGACAATAAAACAAGCATCTATTGCAAAGTACAATTTTATAAATACAGTGACTGAAAGTATTGGAACAGCTATGTATATATATATATATACATACACACATTTGCTATAAACTGAAGACATTTGGATTTAAGATCAAAAGATGAATATGAGGTGATCGATCAGAATCTACAGTTTCCTTCGAGACTATATAATTTGTTTTTGTTGCAGACTGATTGGTTCTGTTCTGTGTTGCACCATGGTCCTGAAGAAACGTAATTTTGTTTCAATGTATTCAAACTATACAGAGGAATGACAATAAAAACCCACTTGACCTGACTTGACTTGACAGGAGATTTTTAGGTTTGAAATCAAAGGATGAATATGAGAAGAGAGTTTCTAATTTCAGCTTTTCTTTCTTGGTATTTATAATAATGTGTTAAATGACAAAGAACACAACAAATTTTGCATAAGACCTCCCAATTTGCAGCTGAGCAAAAATATTGGAACAAATATTTACAAATTAAAGTGAATGACACTTTTGGTTGCATATTTACATTTATGTTTATGGCATTTTTTTCAGACGGCATTATCAAGAGTGACTTACAGATGTGCTTTGAAGTCTTTATCAATAAATAAATCCCAGTACTGGTTCACTAGCTCATGGACTAAGAATATGATCACTCTTAAAACTCTGTTGGGAGGTAACATAGTAAGAAAAACAAACAGGCAAGTGATAATTTAAGTACTTTAGGAAGAGGTAGGTCTGTAGATGTTGTTTGAAGACTGCCAGTGACTCTGCTGTCCGGCCTTCTAAAAGACTGGCAGTGACTCAGCTGTTCGGACATTTGGACATCTAGACATCTAACCGAGAAGAGTCTTGATGCATGCCTTCCTTGTACTCTGAAAGCTGGTGGCACCAGTCTAGCAGTGCTAGAGAATCAGAGGGAGCATGGTACAGTGTGGGATGTGATAAGTGATTTGAGGTAGGTGATAGCTGGTACCATTTTGGCATTGCAAGCAAGAATCAGTGTTTTAAACCTGATGCGAGCAGCTACAGGAAGCCAGTGGAGGGAGCGTAGCAATAGGGTGGTGTGGGAGAATTTAGGAAGGTTAAAAACAAGTAGAGCAGCTGCATTCTGGATCAGTTGCAGAGTTTGAATGATGCCCAGAGGCAGACCTGCCAGGAGTGAGTTGCAGTAGTCTAGTCTCAAAATGACAAGAGACTGAACCAGCACCTGAGTGGACTGTATGGATCGAAATGGACAAATCCTTCTGATGTGGTGAAGGAGAAATTGACATGAGCATATCAAATTAGCAATGTGAGAAGAAAAGGACAGTTGATTGTCCATGGTTACCCAAAGGCTGCATGCAGTAACTGAAGGTGGGATCAGAGAGTTGTCCAGGGAGATCACAATATTCTGACATGGCGATAAATCACCTGGCATGAACAGCAGTTCACTTTCACTGGGATTAAGTTTCAGCTGATGAACTGCCATCCATGATGAGACCAGACATGCTAAGATCTGAGTAGAAACAAGAGGATCTGAGTGAGGGAATGAGAGGATGAGTTGAGTTCATCCTCATAGCAGTGGGCTGAACCCATGTGAGAATATGACCTCAATAAGAGATCGAGTATAGAGGGAGAACAGAACAGAACGGGCGGCTGTGGAGCAGTTGGTAGAGCGGGTTTGTCCACTAATTGCAGGGCTGGCGGTTCGATTCCCAGCCCGGATGATTCCACATGCCGACGTTTCCTGGGGCAAGGCACTGAACCCCAAGTTGCCCCTGATGGCAAGCTAGCATCAAGCATGGATCAGTACCAACTGTTTACAATACAGCTTCATATCCAGAAGACGTAAGTGTCACACTTTATTTTGTGAATGTTTGTAAATCAGATCTCCAAATGTGCTTATTATCAATTTCCATGGCTAATGAAGTAATAAAGTTACCATTGTCTCTCATTGTATTCACAGAGACCAGAGCTATGTCATAATTTTTAATCCAAAAACGCTTAATGTCTGTATAATTCATAAATACAAGGCTGAACACCAGTATTTACAGTGTCAGTCATATTGGTTCTCCTGATTTGTTGTTGCTGTAGCATCCGAAGCACGAGCTGTAAAGGAACTGCCCTTTTCTGGAAAGGGGTTGGGGAGCAGCAGCTCATTTGCATTTAAAGTGACAAAAAAAGAAGAGAGACAAAAAGGGGCATTTACAGCGTGGTATAATAAATGATCCATGGGGTATTTTGAGCTGAATCTTCACAGACAAATTCTGGGGACACCTGAGACTTATATTACATCTTGTAAAAAGGGGCATAATAGGTCCTTTAAGTAGTTGGATATTAGTCTAAAATCTTTACAGTTAAAGGGTCACTGAAGGCAGTTAGAGTAAAGATCTGGCGAAGCATCTCAAGGGAGGAAAGTCAGCATTTTATTATGCCTATGGGTTCCTGACTTAAGGCAGCCATTGACTGCAAAGGATTTGCATCCAAGTACTACAAATAAACCTAAAATTTGTGATTGTTAGTTTGTCCAATTACATTTGAGCTTGTGAAAATGGAGGGAATCTGTGAAGTCTATGCTTAAATCACATCCTGATTGCTTCATTTCAAATCCATTGTGGTGGTCTACAGAGTGAAAATGACTAAAATCGTGTATCGTGACTGTAGCATTGTCACAAGGCATATACAATACAGTGAAGATCTACCTTTTTGTTCATAAACAAACAAACAAACAAAACAAAACAAATAGACATAAAATATCAATACATAAAAAATTATATTTACAATATGAAAAAAAATCAACTACTAGCAATAAAAAACATACTCCAGTGAGTAAAATGGCATGTAAAACCCCTGGTATAAGTATTTCTTTGGCATGGTGTTTTACAAGGTGTTGTTGTTAGAACCAAACTGCAACTTGTGTTTTGATAGAGTGAGTTTATTTTTAGAAATGCTATGTTGTATTGTTAAATTCTGGAAATGAAATGATCTGTTGTGCCATGCTGTGTGTTGATGAGTGTGGAAATCTGTAAAAGGCTCTAATTTTGCAAACAAATATTAGAGTGGTTTAAATTGTTTTTGTGAAAAAAAAATATTGACTTTGTTATGATAATTATAGTATGTACAATGGTATAATAATTCTAAATATAGATAAACAAATACATTCATGTATAATACATGTTTTAATTAATATAAAATATAAAAGTAATACTCACCCCACGTGTCAAAGAGGCGAGACTTCCTACAGCGATATGTCACTTCCTGCTGGCAATGTTCTGATGATGCCACCAGGGAGCGAATGTGATATGGCGAGATTGAGTAGTTGAAAATGAGAACATAGGGGCTTCTGGGTGTGGAACCTCTAACGCTAACAGGCTGTAAGTGATCATGGCCTACAACTGTCCACATTTTGTCCTCTGCAAAGAAAAAGAGAATACATACAATGATTTTGTGCTAAAAACATGAAGCACAGACAGCGGTTGTCACCAGTTGTGGGGTTGCGTAACCTCTCAACCTAGACTTCATTTGCCCACATGTGCACATGAATGAGAAAAGGAGATTAGCTGCGTGATGAAGTGAGATGCAAATACCCGATGAATATCAAGTAGGGAACAGAAGGTCATTTATTCAGGGGTTGTGAAATGAAGAGTGTTACGGAGCTGGTGCTTACTTCCTTTCTCTATGCAAATTAAAATCCCCCATGTGTGATGCACAGAAGTGCCTATTTGCTGAGCCTTAAAGAATCAGCGTGCCTAACAGCTCCTGTAATTGGGGTCACTCTGAAACAATCTTCTTGCCAGCAATGGCTAAAAAGAAGATTTCTATTTGTATTTGCCTATAAAGTGTTTGCTGCATGAAATGGCCATCGTCTGAAAGAGAAGAAGTCAGAAAGGCTGAAGCAAACTTAGCAAAGGGAAACCATCTCAGCTATACAACATATTGTGTGTGTGGCCATGCTCACCCAAATTATTTAACCAACATTGCAGCCCCATTGCTCTCCTGCCGAAAGAATCAGCCTCCAGCGAAACTAAGAATAATGGAGCTATCAGTCTAGCAAGGCCAAGCTGCCAGTATCTGCTGGCTGACATGCTCTCTGATTTTTTCCCCTTCTTCCACCTACATTCCTCCCTGCTGCTGAAATAATGGACCTCTCTTCTGCTGTGAGATGACATGCTGTATTACAGGCTCATCCCAGAGACAAATCAGCCTGCTGTCTGATGGGGGAGGCTGAGGGGATGTCAAAAGGTAAAAACCAAAATGGCTGAAATCACTAATGAATCCTGACAGGGGATGCTGAAAACTGTGCTGGTCCTCAGAGCACAGGATGCACCTGTGCCTACACATGGCAGGTTTTTCAAATTTCAAAGTTGAAGGTCAACTATAGCTGTATTTTTGTTTTTTGTAGCATAAAATATATATTTTTAAACATTCATTTGGGCAGGTCATCATCTGTATACTATCCATCCATCCATCTTCAACCGCTTATTATATCCTTCTTCAGGGTCGCGGGGAACCTGGAGCCTATCCCAGGAAGCATCGGGCACAAGGCAGGGTACACCCTGGACAGGGTGCCAGTCCATCGCAGGACACTATCACATACACACTCACACACCCATTCATACACTATGGACAATTTACCAACCTACCAATCAACTTACCATGCATGTCTTTGGACTGGGGGAGGAAACCGGAGTACTCGGAGGAAACCCCCGCAGCACAGGGAGAACATGCAAACTCCGCACACACATGGCCTCGGCGGGAATCGAACCCCGGACCCTGGAGGTGTGAGGCGAACGTACTAACCACTAAGCCCTGTGTATACTAATCCAAGTAAATTTATTTTTCTATTTGCATTACGGAATGGCAATTTTGTGCCTCAAATAAGTCCTAACGTCCATCCATATATTCATATAAGGAGGGACATATACTGTACATCTCTATAACTTCTTTATCCTGCTTAAGATCATGGTTAATCCAGACCATACTCCAAGAAAACTGGATATACACACTCATTCATACTTAGGAGCAATTTAGCATACCCAATGTACCTACTGGCAAGAAACCAGGGAACCTTGACCTATGAGCACAGTATGCACCTGCATGCCTGTGCATTGGAATAAACCTAATTTGTATATTTTTAGCTTTACCTTTTGTCCACTTTTAAACTTCCCATATTCTGTCTGCACTAAAACCCCATTTATACTCCTCCATTGCTTTTCAGTGGCTGACTGGCTGACTGTGAAATGCAAGAGGAGAGCTCGCTGAACTATACAGAGGTGTAAAGACAAGCTGAACTGAGTTAATGAGACGTGTGATTTCTCAAGGCCTAATTAACACCCTGTGACTAGAAATACATGACAAATGCATCCAAATCTGCATCAGAAAAAAGGTAGAAAGTAGCCTACCAGCAATTGTACAGTTCACTTGTGTGTACTCCAAAGGACCACTGCCATCAGGATCAATGGTAAAAACTCCGGAAGAACTTGCTGTATTTCTGTATGCTTCACATGATCGCTCATATATTGCTGTGAAAGACCGAAAATGACAGAGAGATAAATAATGGTTACTGGTTGGAGAGAGGTGGACAAATCCTATTTGTCATTTTTTATACTACATCCCTACTACATCACTGACTATCAGATATCTCATATCCCTTATCCGTTTCACATTCTGACAGTAAACAAGCCATCTCTTGGTTGCTAAGCTACGTTACATTACTGCCATGCTTTATGCAAGACATGTTGTGTCAGTCACATCACACATTTTCACTACATAAAATGCATCAGTGGATTCAGGGAGGAAATCGTATCAGGTACAAATTCAGATCAGTTTCAAACCAAAATTGCTCGGATAACAATACTCAGCAACAGATCTATGCAACTATAGTTGGAAAATGGTTAATTTTGGCCGATGCAGAGCTGAAAATTCACCCAGCAGACAACTGCATAAACAAGGTTTATTTTTTATTGTTACTACAGATGAGCTTGAAATTAAGCCAAAAAAAGTAATAATAAAAAACGTTTCCTGACATATCCCTTCAATAATGTAATACAGAAAAATCAGCAACACTACCACCAGGATTGCATAATTTTAAGCAGCATGAAACTAAATGGTTTAAAATGTATAATCTATGTGCTACGTTGATGATTTGTTGTCGTTGAAGTGCAACCTTATTAGCTATAGGTAGCTGTTAACTGTCAAATCCGTAGTCATATACTGCATCTCTACATGCACAAGAAACAAACAGATCTATATTAAGCTTTAAGTGAACACTGTTCATCCTATTAAGACAGAAGGACAGGTTTAAAATGATCCATTTAGCACAATATGCTTGGGGGGCTTTCAGCGCTGAAACTCCGTGCTAAATTGGTGCACAGTGACTTCCTGAGATGAAACTGATAGGTTTGGTGAGTAATTTCTTATTATCTTTTGTTTAATCATTTAATGCAATGAGTCAAATGCATCAGAGACTGTGAGGTTATAGACATATACGGAAACACAATTAAACAGGAAAACAGATCTGTATGTGTTTCTACTTATCACATCCCAAATATAGCAGACAAAACCTTATTTAAATCATTGTCTGACAAATGGTAAACTGGGACATTCACAAGTACACTTCACAGCATTTTAAAATTAGGATGAAAAGGAAAAATTCAAACTCACTGTTGCTGACATGCTCCATTTACTGACATATTGGCCATTTCCTTGACACCAAAAGGGTCATACAACACATAGAGGTCATTTTCTTTTGACCCTTGGTCACTCAATTTCAGTTACTTTCGCTGCCACAATCTTTTTCTAGCAGAACAACTTTTCACACTCATAAATGAAGCTGGTGCCAGTAAACAAGATTCATTTTCAAGAATTTGTAGGTGTGTTGTGTGACAGTTTGTCCTATTGGATAAACTGTATGCTTGTACTGTGTGACACACAGGATTTAATGAAAGGTTTGGGAGTAAGCAAACAATATAGACTCGTCTTTGCCAGTTTCATAGTTTTTACTAATAGGTTATGACTGCATTATTTGAAAAGACAAAACAGATATGAATAGTACAGGAGCCCTAAGCAGCCCGGCATTATTTCTTTTTCTTTCTTGTTTTCTCATAATCACGACTTAATTCTCTTGTGATCTTGACATAACGAAAAGCTGTTTACACACAACGTTTTTAAACAGATGGAAACACAAAATGATCAAGCAGATTTTTTCTGTGTGTGTGTGTGTGTGTATGTGTGTGTGTGTGTGTGTGTGTGATCCATGATTTAATTTTTCTTCTTATTCAGACTGGGAAACAAAATTAAAGCCTTAATTTTCTCATTGAGAGCAATGCCACTTCACCTACAGGCATTGCCTGGATTTTAAATAATGACGTTGTGCTCAAAGTTGAATCAAATTCAAGTTTGACCCCATCCACTGCTGTCCTTTACTGATGAGATTGTGAGGGCAAGGACTAATACATTGTGATCAGGGGAGGAGTAGATCATTTTCACCATTGTATTGTTCAACTCAATATTAAATATCTACCAGGAGAGTGACCGAAAAAATATTTGTGTTAAATTTAGATGCATTTTATAAAACTGCATCTGAATAAACTGTGTCTGGTGGATGGTATTCATTGGATAATCCACAGCAATGTTTGGCAGTAATGCATTACAGTAATAAAAATTACTTTCCCCAGTAATGAGTAGTGTAACAAATTAATAATAGAATTTCAGTAATAATATTACAGTTACCATCCAAAAACAATAGGTCCTTATACCTTACTTTTCACAAACCCTACTGATTTGAAATCAACATGTCAATATTGCAGCTATCTTGTTTGGAAGATGGAAGCGCTTACATTCACAGTCTGGAAATACAGACAAATTAAAAAAAAAAAAAAAAAAAAATGAACTACAACATCCCCACTCTATCCAGCGCACCCATGGAAAGACTGTTCAGCTTAGAACGTTTGCTTCTGACTCTAAGAAGGAATAGACTGTCAGATAAAAGGTTTGAGAAGCTTCCCCTGATGATATATAATCTCCATTTCAGATGTGAGCAGTGAAATATGCTCGTGGTGAAGCAAATGTAATAGGCTATACTGTAGGCCTACAGTATTGATTTGTTCATTGTCCTATTTTCATCTAGCATGTAAATTTTCTGAATTCAAAGGCTGCAGAAAAAAAAAAAACCTGCTAGTTTGAAGCCTTAGCTGCTTACCGGTGATACCCTGAAATTCACAAAGAGGCTCACATGTGAAGTCAGAATTTTGAGGAAAATGGACACAATTACCAATTTTGTGGGGTGTAATGGAAAAGTAATATAATAAGTAGTGTAACGAATTACTCTTGGCAGGGAGTAATAAGTAAAGTAATAATATTACCTTTGAAAAGAGTAACGATTAAAGAGTTAAAAAAATTAAAAAATTAAGTAACGAGCCCAACACTGATCCACAGTGACTGTAATTTGATGTCTGTCACTGCTTAAACACCTCCTTGAGCAATATCTGTAAGCACCTTAGAGTCGACTTCAGAAATATAGGCACCCTTCATGAAAATGGACAAAGCATTGCAAAAAATCAATGTATAAGTATACACATAATTATAATCATATTAGTTTCCTCTCAAAATATGGCAATATTACATGCACACATGTAAAGTCCCTTAATTATTCATTAAAGTGGAAAATAATAAAGAAATGCCAACACTAAAGAGTCAGGTAATAGATATAAAAGTAATAGCAGTTACCATAAAGTACATTTTGGACCATAATAGAAAGTTTTATGTCTGGAAAAGTTCAAATATTTGGCAGGAATTTGGCACATTTTAATACTGCACAGCCACATACAGTGAGGATGATAGTGATTGAGACAAAGTAGAACACACATGCAGAATTGCAAAGTACTAAACTTATTATTGCTAACTTTTACAATCAACTAATAAATACCGGTGCTATAACAAAAAGGGTTTTTGGCTTGCATTAAAGAGGATATGTCCAAAAGCATGACATGAAATGCAGTGCCTGAAGATGAAGTGAAGTGAAACTACAAGTGGAATCATGTGCTGTAGAGACCAAAATCACTGTATACTCATGAACACAAATGGCACATTTCTTGGAAAATCTAAGAAAAGGACCTGATAGCCATTGTGAAATATGGTGGTGGGTAGTTGAGGGCAAGCTGGCAAAAATATCATGATTTTATTCAGGCTGGATCACAGTCCATGGTTTTATCACATTTTTTGTAATGGTGTTTAAAAAAAATGACTTTTGCAAGTTACTGAACAGAGCAAGCAAACTAATTTCCATCTCTACAAGTAAACATAACCTCAAAGAAAAAAATAACAGAGACCACTTAGACTAAAGTACCTTTTTCTATGCATTTTTATAAACTGCACTTATCAACAAAATGTAAACAACTGTTTCTAGAATGAAAATATTTTAAACAAAGAAAGTTAAAATGTTAAAAGTACATCACCTCTGCTAATGTCTTTAATGATTAAAAATATTATAAATATAAAGGTGGTTGAGTGGCGAGAGAGTGTTTAAATATTTTAATTTTACATTTTTATTTAACATATTTAAAATAAGCTATTCATGTTTCACAGTTTTTCACATATTTCATAAATCACCCGTTTTTAGAAGTTGCTTAAAACACAAGTTTTTGAGGGGAATTTTATCCTTTACCAAGTAAAATATTATGGCATCTGTGATGTTTTTTGAGCACCTACTTGTTTCTTAGAGTACATTTTTTATATACGTTGGTTTACTTCAGTGCTGTTCCTGGCTGTGGCGATGTTCATGTGTGTACCCTGTGTTATCTGGATTTCAGCACAATATTTGGGGTGGCTAAACACATATGCTGTGTTTCTTCAATCTGTCAATCTTATCTTTGCGTATTTTGCAGTCATTGTTTGTGTCTTGCCCATTGTGTAAACACCAGCAGTCCAATATCATCTATGTTGAACCTTTAGGCACCACTTCCTCTATGTTGAGCTATGCTGTGTTGCCAGGCAAACTGAGTAGAAAGAGTATGCTGAGGAACTGGCTAATATTGGTTTGTTTATCTGTCAGGGACAACACAAACTGGACTAAACTAGTGAATAGATTCTAAACTACTAAAACTACTTGGGATTCCATACCTAAGCATTTTCAGTGCAACTGACAAAATGTGTGTAGTATCATGATCTGTACATACATCATGGTGACATATTAATCATTCACAATGTAAGAATCACATAATGGTGGGCCATTCATATTTTGGTTTAGGGGCTTTCATACGCATCTGTGAAATCATGAATTGTGCTAAGTACAAGAATATTTTAGGTCACAACTTGGTCACATTTGCCAGGAGGTTAGGATTTGGCTACAAATGGATCTTTCAACGAGATAATTACCATGAAAGATAAGTATTTTTCAAAATAATTATTTTTCAGTCGCTGAATAAGAACCTTGTTGAAAACATGTAGAGTGATTTGAAGAGGACCTCCCACATGTACAAACCTTAAGCTTATAAAACAGCTCAAGGTCTAAGATCACTCTGCAAGCATCCAACATTTTTAGACAATACAGTGGCTGAAATAGCTTCAGCAATGTGAAATGACAGATAATTTTAAAACCTGGATTTTACAGAAACAAAGCTCTATTTAAAGAAACCTTTTAAACCTTTTAAAAACAACAATAACAACAACAACAACAACAACAACAACACCAACAATAAAAACTGTGACAAGAAGACCATACAGTATCCCAAGCTCACAATATCACACATTGCACGTGTGAGTAATTTTTGCTCATCTCATGAATAGTGCCAATAATTTCAGTTAAATAGCTGTGCTTTTGACCTAGAAACGAAAAGCCTAATTATGTTTCAAAAAACTTGGAGCTAATTTATACAAATCTTTATTTAAAAATCCACTCAAAGTAAAATGTTGTAAAGATTAAAGTGTGCACTTTAGTTGCATTATATGACTTTCAACATTTAAGTGCAGTCAAAACCATGACAGTGTTTAAGGTTTGTATTGAACTCACGTTTATGGCAGGTTGTGCCTGTGTAGCCCGTTCCAGAGCAGTTGCAGTGGAATTGGTCCCAAGACTGGTAGCAAACTCCACCATGTTCACAGAAATTAGGCACACACCTGCCAATATAAGATCAAATTAATTATATGAGATTGCTTTTGCGTGTGTACTTGGATCTAATCTGATATTGTGATATGAGAGTGTATGCTGATGTGCTGATTCAATCATGTACAGATTGCAGATTGTATGTGAGTAAACAATAATAATAAGTCCAGACATTCAGAACCTTGGGCCCAAGATATTTCCAAACTATTCTTTATCTAACACCCACACATGCACACACCACCACACACAAACACATACAGTGCCCTCCAATAATATTGGAACCCTTGGTAAATTTGAGCAAAGAAGGCTGTTAAAAATTGTCTTTGTTTTTTAACCTTTTCATCTTTTATTAAAAAGTTTAACAAAATTACTCTGCTCTCATGGATATCAAACAATCGCAAACACAACACAGTTTATAAACAAAATCTTTATTAAATATACAGTAGGAGTTTAACAATTATTGGCACCATTATGAACTCATATGAGAAAAATATATTTGAAGTATATTCACATTGATATTTTAAATTTGTAGTATACCTTGGTGACTAGGAAAAGGAAATTGTTCAACCATGACTTCCTGTTTCACAGAAGTATAAATATGAGGTAACACATAGGCCGAATTCCTTAAGTCATTTATAACAGTGGGTAAGACCAAAGAATATAGTTGTGATGTGCCAGAAAAGGTTGTTGAGCTTCACAAATGGGAAGTGGCTATAAAAAATAGCACAAGCATTGAAAATGCCTATTTCCACCATCAGGGTAATAATTAAGAAGTTACAGTCAACTGGAAATGTCTTAATAAACTGTGAAGAGGATGTTTCGAGTGGCTAAAAAATCGTAGGGGATCATAACTGGACAAATGCATGAGATAGCTGCATCTTGGGGTCAGAAAGTCTCCAAAACTACAATCAGAAGTCACCTACATCATCACACATTGTTTAGAAGGGTTTCAAGAAAAAACCCTCTACTCTCATAGCAAAAAACAAACACAAGCATCTTCAGTTTGCCAGACACTACTGGATCTTCAAATAGGATCGGGTTCTATGGTCAGTTGAAACCAAAACAGAGCTTAAACAGGTGGTTATGGCGCACACTGAGAGGTAGCCATATGGAAAAGTACCTTATGCCACAGTTAAACATGGTTTGATGTACAGTTTAATGTTTTGGGGCCGTTTTAACTGCCAGAGGACCTGGACATTTTGGTAGGACACACGGCATCATCAACAGATATTAAATGAAAATCTGACTGTCTCTGCTTGAAAGCTTAAAATGAACTGTATTTGGATCTTCCAGCAGGACAATGATGCAATACATACAACAAAATCAAAAGAAAAATGGTTTACTGACCACAAAATTAAGGTCAATTAAAGGGGGTGGGGTGTCGGGTCTGAATGATCTGAGACCATTCCTCCAGGTCCACGCCGGTGGTCTCTCCTCTTCAGTTCACCCCACAGGTTTTTATATTGGTTTCATATATTTATATATATATATATATATATATATATATATATATATATATATATATATATATATATATATATATATATATATATATATAAATACATACATATATATACGTGTGGGTATGTGCAATAAGACATTAAAGCTGTGTCAGAGTGCAAAAAAACTCAAAAACTGAGGCTTATTTGTTAATACTCTAAAAACTCTGACCTGTCACGGATACTGCAGATGTCAAAGCTGAGCTCGCTGAAGTTTGCTTGCTTCTCCTGTTGAATTCTGCTGAGGTTGATAGGTTGGTTGTTGATAAAGATGAGACGAAGGCACCCCTGATATCCTGTGTGAGGTTTCTCACAGCCAAGTTCATACTGAGATACAGGGCAGCCTGGAACAATACAATGTCTACATTTAAATAATTGGGTGAGGATGCAAAACCATATAAATCCTGCTTTGAGAAAAAAAAGCAGTAAAACCCAAAGACGTTTATGCAGATATTAGCAAAATCACACTGACAGATTCCAAGCTTATGGATTAAGAGGATTTGGTTAAGACAGTTGAGGTTGGGAAAAGATTACTCAGAGCAGCTTTAGGTTATTTGCAACAATAAGTTTATTATTTTGTAAGGACCAAAGCTTTTAGACGTAAAGCAATTTAAATTCCATGTGAAATTTATTAAAAAAAACCCTGCTGTGGGCCAAAATTGGAGGAAGAGCAGTTTTGCATTGTCAAAAGTAATTACTGCTAATAAAATAACATTTGCTTAATCTTTCATAAAAAATAAATAAATGGGTGAATTATCTGATTTAGCTAAAGTAGCAGTAGAAATAGGAAATAGGCTCTTTTGCTTAGGTCAAACGCAATTCTAAGGTGATTTATAACCAATTCTCTTGCCAGCAGCCAATAGGTCACGGCAATTTGTCAAAAAAGAAGTCAATCTGGACTGCATTATCAATTGGTTGAAGCCAGTGATGGAGAGTGCATTTCTACATTTTAACAGGATGATAGATTTTAAAGTACAAATTACAAATGAAACAACAGTACTTGTATTGGATGAAATAATCAGGAAATAAGTATTTCTGTTTAGTGTGTTTTAAAAGTAACCCTTTGTGGTTAATCTTGTTGTGCTGTTTTTATTCATCAGTACCTCCAAATATAACAGTTGTTCTCTGTAAGCTGGTGGTAAGATGAGTGATCTCCATGACCACTGACTTTTGATTGTCGACAGTCAGATAAACCTGCTGACCTTTGACCTCTACCGCCACTGAGTGCCACTGTCCATCACACAAACTTGGACCTGGTGCACAGAAAGAAACACATAAGGAATTGAAACTTTACCAGTTCAGAGACTGTCATTATTTGCCAACCATACCTGAGAGCAAATGCCTTAAAGTGGATTATTGTGGATATTTGTGGAACCCAGTGCAACTGCACCACCAGTGGTCATAAGAAAAATACACAGAATGGAATGAAGAAGCAAGGCTGGGGCTGAATTCTTCTTAGCCCAAACAGTAGATTCATCCTCAGTGATCCTAACACTGACTCAATGTTTCGATACATTGTGCATTCTGAGATGCTTTTATGCTCACCACAGTTGTAAAGAGTGTTTATTTGAGTCTTCTTGTCAGCTGGAATCAATCTCTCTCTTCCCCTCCGACCTTTGTCATCAACAAAGTGTTTTCACCCAAAGACCTGCCACTTTTACTGGAATGTTTTTTGTTTTCAAAAACACACAAAAAACATGGAATGTTTTTGTGTGTGTGTGTGTGTGTGTGTGTGTGTGAAAATCCCAAGACATCAGTAGCTTCTGAAATACTCAAATCTATCTGCCTGGCACCAACAAACATGCCAAGGTCAAAGTCACTGAGATCACATTTTTCTCCATTCATAAGTTTGATATGAACATTAATTGAATGTCTTGACCTGTATCTGCATGATTGTACAGTATGCATTGCATTGCTGCCACATGATTGGCTGATTGGATAATTGTGTGAATGAGCAGAGATAGAGGTGTTCCTATTAAAATGTGTGTTGAGGGTATATTCCAAAAATGAAAATGAGAGTAAAGACAAGTTTGCACAAGTTCAAAATTAAATAAATTGTGTCTGTGTGGCTATTGGTAGATTTAATGGATTTAATTTTTCTCTCACCAGTGCTGATTTGAGCCGTGTCTTGTGGGATTCCTCTCAGGGTGAGCAGGAAAAGCCCCCCACTGAGTTGCAGGATGAGAGATGATGACTTCAGGCCCTGACTCAGTGGGACAGAAAGCAGACGGCTGTCCTGATTCCAGGTGCGGAACTGGAGCCGTATGGACAGACCTTCTGCTGCCCAATCAGTACGCAAAACCAGAAAACTATTGGTGGCACTTAAAAAAGTCACAGCCAAGGGCTGCGACTCGGAGCATGAGAAAGTCACATTACCCTAAGAAAGAGAATGGATAGAAGATACATGAAAGAGTAAATATAGCATAATGAAATAATAATTAAAAAAAATATAGTAGGTTATGAATATGAGAGCAGGGATGGTAGAGTAAGAAATTAAGTTAGATGGTTGAAAACTTGGGGTTTGTTGAGAAGAGCAGACATCTGTCACAGCATGACAGCAATACAATTACAAAATGTAAATTCATTAGAGGATTCAAAACGCAAAGGCATATATAGAAGATAGATTGGAGTGTGGATGTAAAGTGATAGGAAAAAAATAGAACAAAGGTGGTCAGTGTCACAGCATTAACTCCTCATGCAGCTCAAGTCTCAATGTAGTTGGGTACATGATTTGGCTCTTTGCTCTTTATGTCATATGTCTGCATATTTGCTGAACTATTATCAGGGCTGGTAAGTAAGTACACAAACCTGCCTATAGTTTACTAATGACTGCCAAATAGCAAAATTTAGGGCATGCTTTTAAGTGCTGGATCATGGAACAAATTAAAGGATCAACAGCCTTTAAAGCTGTGGAACTAAAGTACTTGCCACTTGGCTTCTAAAGAAGTAATAAGTGATGACACTGTTAAGAAAAAAATATACAGTGGGTGATACTGTTCAATACTTTTTTTCCAATGTTCAATACTTTTTTCCATGTCATTCCACTTCATTATACATATCTGTATATTTATGAACTTTAATGTTGTGAATTCTTTAGATTTCCAAATTTCATGAGTTAATACTGATGTCTGGTGAAAAAAACTGAAAAAAAATGTTGATGCTTTCAATAATTATTTCCTCCACTGTATATATGAGACCACCCAGAGAGAGAAGGGAAGAGAACAACAAACAGCAAATAGAAAGAAAGAGCAAGAGAAAGAAAGAGTGACTTGCTTCACTTCTTAGTATATTTGTTAACTAGACACAGAAAGGGCACTATTGCAGTTACATGTACATAGCAACTGTCATCTCGCTCTCACTCTCTCTCACATAACACACACACACACACACACACACACACACACACACACACACACACACACACACACACACACACACACACACACACACAATCCTCAATCCTCAACTTGGCATTGTAGTGACAGGAAAAACTATCACTGCAATTAAGCAGAAATGTGTGTACTGTAGATCTGTGACTAACCGTGGGTCACACATACTAACTGGCATAACACAATGATCCTTAACATTTCCGAACAAACAAATGTGACCTCAGATTTGTTTACAATGATATTATATATAGCAACATCAGTTAACTGAGGTTTTGCGCTCTTGGCCATGTCGATGATATTGACTCCATTGTAGTAGAGGTTCTCCAAGCAGCCATGGAAATTCTCCCTCAGAAAAGTCCCAGGCTTGCCTGGCAGAGGGATTCCTCCAAAACTAAGCTTGAGTTCACAATCACACACACAGACACACATTCACACATACAAATGCCAGGAATGACCAAGATGCTAAACACAAAGATATACTGAGCTCAAATAATGATGCAATGTCTAAGAAAATAATTGCAGCGGCCTGGAAAACTCCATCAGATTTCACTGCTAGAAAACTCTGGAAAACAGCCAAAAACTGAGCATGAGCTTTAAGCTGTTTGTCTGCAATGATCATATTGGGTAAGGAGCCAGTTTACAATTTACACAGCTGTAAATGAAGAGCTAAAACTAAAGAATGCTAGCTAAGTGTTATTTCAACACACAGTGAATGTCAGGCTTTGATCAAAAATAAAAACAATACAAACAACAAACCCCAAATAAATAGTGAGATTCAATGTGTGGCAATGCTGTAAATCCCAGTATTTCTAAGAAATTTTTGAAAGTATATCATATAAATGGCTGCAGTATTCTTGTATTAACAACTGCTTAGACTGCAATTTTAAGCTGCTTTTCATATATCCTCTGAGGAACATTCAAAGGCCAAGAGTCCTCTTATGAATTACAATGAGTTCTTTATTTTGATGAATTCATTTTGGAGCACTTACAGTAGTCAAGAACCCTGTTAATGGTAAACATGTTTTCCTTTTCCTATGAACATACACAGTTCTAAAGAAGGATATAACCATAGATGGATGGATGGATGGATGGATGGATGCATGGATTGATGGATGAAGACTATTTTGTGGGTCTTGACAGTATTAACCCTTTATACCATTTGAACTACACATTTATAACACACATAATTTAGTGAAATGGAAAGAGAAAAAAAACATGCCTTATGTTAATAAGTTTTCGACACAATTTCCCATTCCTTCAACTTTACTGCTTGATGACTGCAGTTTTAATGGAATCAATACGTAAGAGAGTGTTGCAGGATTGCTTCAGAAATTGCAAGTAGAGTTCCCACACTTGAGCACTATTGTAACTGTCAGTGAGATTTTGTTCCTTTGTGCTGTAATCCTTTAACAGTGGCAAGAGAGAGCAGAGCATCATTTTACAGCAATCTTTTATTTTAAAGCAATCCTGTTCTCACATCTGATCAGTGTTGTTCAGTCACAGGGTGGCAGAAGATAAAGTTTCATCTGGCCAACTTAATGCCATGGCAGCATGCAACTACATAAGATTTCCATCCATCCATCCATTTTCTGTACCACTAATCCTATTCCAGGGGACTTGGGACTCACTGGATGTTGTGCCGACCCAATGCAGGGCACAATCGCACACATATTCACAATTTGGAAATGCCAATCAGCCTACAATGCATGTCTTTGGACTGGGGGAGGAAGCTGGAGTACCAAGAGGAAACCCCAGAGGCATTGGGAGAACATTCAAACTCCACACACTCAAAGGGCAGAGGCAGGAATTGAACCTCCAACTTTGGAGGTGCGAGGCAAAGGTACTAACCACTAAGCCACCGTGCCCCCCTAAATAAGGTTTAAAAGAGAGCATGTGCAATGTATTTTATTTAGCTTGCAAGATGACTGGACAATAATTGCAGGATACATTCAATAAAAAGAAGAGCAGTAATCAGCTATATAAAAAAAAAGCTGGATGCAGTTTCTTAGTGATCATGGTTGATCACAGTGAGTGATTACAGTTTAGACCCCAATTCTCCAGATCTATAGAGGCTATAAACCCTTCTGCATGGTAGGAGAAGTTAGTCATTTAACCAGTGCCTGTCTGTGGTGTGATTTGGTTACAGAAAAAGATAGTTATAATAGCATTTGCCTTTCTAAACATGGCATCTCTTTTAGGCAGTCACAGGGGTCTCAAGCAAAAGAAGGCTTATTTACTCTCCTGGTTTGTTATAGCATATGAACAGTCTTTCTATTAGAGATTTAATTGATTTTTGTTTCTGCACTACCAAATCCAAATATCATTCTTTATGTAGGTACATGAGTATGGATGTTGGAGTATAGCATTACCCAATTTTAAATCTAATTTGAATTCAATAATATAAAAAACTTCAATTTATATAAAAAAAAAATCATTAGTTTCCATACAAACCATAAACCATTTAGCAAGGGAGGCTTATGAAACAGTAAGTGTGCAAATTCTAAATAAGTACAAGGTAAATGGATTAATCAATAAAGACAAGCAATATGCCACATGCACTACATTTGAATATTATAATATGATAATATAGTTCTTCTGACAAATTAACACTCTCCTGTCAAATGCTACAAAGGAATTCAGATTTTAAAAATTTTTTGCCACTTCCCCATGTCTTAAAATAATTTCGCCAAACCACAGCTGTAACAAAAAGAATAAAATAAATACTACTACTACTACTACTACTACTACTACTACTACTAATAATAATAATAATAAAATTCTGCACAATCAAATTATTTTCCTTGGAAAGATTTAATCTTTTTTTCTTAGAAAGGGCGCTGAATGTCTTATTTTAGACTTAAGCGAGTCTTAGACTTAATGCAAGTGGTAATTATCATTACAAAATTATTAAATTAAAGGCTTGATTGTGGAATACAGAGCACACTCTAGGAACAAAGCTTCCCTGGAAGGCAATTCAATATTTTATGTTTTAATTAAATAATCATCATATTTAAGACATTATAATATATTCAAAACTCTCTGGCTTTGTTTTATGCATTTTACAACATAATAGGGCACCAATATTCACAAGGTATGGAGATGCTATCTATTAAGTAAACAGTTTTCTGCGCTAGTACAGCATTGAGGATCATAAATTTGACTATTGATGTCAGCATTTTAGAGCATATCCATTAATTGTATAATCCATAAATCCACTGATTGCTCTCGATCAGGCCCTAATAATGAGAAGATTTGAATATTGATAATAATAGATTTAGAATAGATTTAATACAGTGTAGTTTGTGGGATGGCGGTCCTCACCTCATAGTCTACCTCCAGAGAGTCCTCCTGGCCCTGTGTGCGAAAGTGCTGTGTGTCTTTGTCCACTGTGTAATTCACCTGCTTGTTGAAACGCTCTATGAGGACAGAATGCCAGAGATGGTCATCCAGCAGACTGCCTAACATCACTGAAGTGTGTCTACCACTGGACTGGGGTTTAGCATCGTCTGTGATCAGAGAGAGTGAAAGAAACATACAAGGAAGAAAGCGAGAGAGAGAGAGAGAGAGAGAGAGAGAGAGAGAGAGTATCCATCACAAAGCTGAGGAAAAGCAAGAGCACTTTCTTTAACCAGATGTCAGCAATTAGTTCTGGATTAAGGGAGAGGTGGGTAGGTGTGTATGACTTACTGCTGAGGTCTCCATCCACCTGTTCTAATGTGACTTTTAAATTTATACCCTACTCAAATACGCCATGTGTACGAGCAAGCAAGCAAGCCAAAACATGTTCCAGCATGAAAATGCTCTTGTGCACAGTGAGGTCCAGGAGGACATGGTTTGCCAAGTTTGTGTGGAATAACACACGTGGAATAACTCAAGTGTCCTGCACGGATCCCTGAATTCAACCCCACTGAACACCTTCGGGATGAACTGGAACATCGACAGTATCCCAGGTCTTCTCGTCCTACATTACTGTCCATTCTGACTAATACTCTTGTGGCTGAATGGGCACCCACATACATGTTCCAAAATCTAGTGAATTGCCTTTCCTGGAAAAGTGAACTTAAGTAACTAAGTGGGGAACTAAATCTGGAATTGTGTGTTCAACAAACACATTATTGTTATTGTTATTGTTACATTGTGTTATTGTCAAATGGCATGAATTGTTTGTGGGGTTCTCCTAAAAATCAGATCAGATATTGCAAGTACAAGATATAGCTCATTTTATTTTACAGTTTGTCCTGCAAAAATTGTTCATTGTTTGTTTGTTTATTTATTTATTCGACTTATAGTTCTTTTTAAACCAACTATACTAAGGTGGAGCTGATGGGTAAATAACTGCAAAGGGCCTCAGTGGGTTTGGTGTTCACGAAACAAGCAGATTCTTTTGGTGAGTTCTCGGAGCACTTGTTGTTCACATTACAACTCCTTTTCCACAGATGTTACTCTGAATTAAGGGTAGTGTCATTTATAATGCTGCTTTACATAATGTTATCATTTGGCTATAGATGAAAAGAGAGAGAGCATAACATAATTGAAATAAAATACCAGAACTTAAACTAAAACTGCTGAATTTGCTGTGGGACCACATGATCCCATGAAAAGCCATTTGAGATTTTTTTTTAACTTAATTTTTGTTAGGTGACAGAAACTGGAGGTATGCTGTATGTGTGCATCAACCCACAAGTTGTTTTTGAAAGCAAATGTGAAGTGGACTGAGACCACTGTGTTTCACAATGCACAAATGAAGGTGACCACAATATTAACCACAAACGAACCCCTGGAGGTGGAGTACGGTTCACTGATGGGTCGTTTTAAAGGGGTCTGAGATCATTATTGTGTTCACATATGCACAAAAAGTGCTTATTCATCCATCTGAGACCACTTGGAACTCAACTGAGACCACTTGGACCAAATGTGAAAACACCCTGAACAACTTTTCTTTGCTAGATGAGACAAATTTCATGTGAATCAAATGATCAACCAAGGAGGAGTAAAAAAAAAAAACACCATGAGCCTAGTTTAAATCCCCTTGCTTGCCCAAGCTTGCCTTCGGCTGTACCTAAGGACTGTTTGTTTGTGGTCTAATGTTCATTGGCATCTGATTGCTACAACCCAAAAGAAGAATTATACATAATGGCACAAGCAGGGAGATTCAGGATTGTTCAACCCCACATGTAAGATCCTGCTGAACTTCTAAATTATCATAGCATGCTACTCTAAATAGTTTACCTTTGTTTGCTAATTCCCTTTCACTCACCACTGAATAGGCCATTCAAGTTTTAATACATAGTTCTGATAAAAGCTATATGGGCAGGAGGAGCAACATCAATGGTGGCACCACAATTTACATAACAAGGTGGGAAAAATAACTATTATTCTTACCTATTCTACCTATATTGCACATTGTGGCCCACAAGTCTAGAACATTAGAAAGCAATCACAGATTTGACTTTGACTAAAATGTGTGATACATTCGAACAGAATGCAATAAATTCGAACTGCCTCCTCACATTTGAAAAAGATCACAGCTACTTGGAGAGGAACAGCTAATAGCAGACAATTTTGTTCAGAAACCTTGGGCTTGCACGTCTAAACGTGTGCATTGTTTGTGAGTGTGTGTCTGTGTGAGGATGAGTTGCTATAGCAACAGCTTCCAGCACAGTGTTGAAACGTGAGTGTCTGAGCACTTCTGTCTCATGTAACTGTAAACATCTACTTCACTACTCCACTCCCTCTTAATCACTCTTGTTCACTTCACTCCCCCAGACACTGCTCCTGCTTTTGTTCACTCCACTCCCCCTTCATTTATTAAACCCACTCCCCCATAGTCCTTCCCCTGTACTCATACACTTGAAAACCCAAAATCCCTCTCCTGCCCTTGCTCATCTTCACTCACATCTTCAATTTTATTTCTGCAAAAATACAATCTTCAATTCTTCATATGTATCTTCTGTACAATCTCTCTCCCTAGCCATTTTCCTCTCTCCCTTCTTTGTTCACTCTCCGTCTTCTTCCACATTTCTCATGTTCTCTTGCTCTCTTCCCTAATTGTCATACTTTCATTCTTCCTTTTTCCTTCCTCATTCTTGTAAACATTGCAGCTCTCTCACTCCTCTGATCTCTATATACCATCATTTACTAGCTCTCTCCACACCGTAATGTCCTTCACTCGTCATCACTTCGGCTTCTGCACTCATTCACACCACCACCCCAATCTCCCTCCATCATTTGTTCACACAGCTTCCTTAAGCCTCTCCTTCATGCACTTGCCTTCACCCACATTTTTGCAATTTAAATTGAATGAAAATCCAATCCTCTCTACTTCATATACATCTTCCATCCAATCTCTGTCTTTCTTCCTCTCCCTATACTTTCACTCTTCTTTTTCTTCATTTTCTCTTCCTCTTGTCCACTCTCATTCTCCTTCCCGCCTAATTACTTTACTGTTACTTTTCTCACAAACTTTGATTTTCCTCCCTTATCAGTGCTTCTTCATCTTCCTTCTCTGTCTCTTTCTCTGTTTTTATCTTTCCATTGCACTCTCCCTTATCAAACCCACCTCATCCTTTCATTTCCCCTCACCTTCCTCATTTCCCTGTTGCCTAGCCCTCTCAATCTTTATCACTGTCTTCCACTCTCACCTCACATTATTCATTTGCTCTGTCTCTTCTCTTTCCATATCTCTTTCTTATTCCTCTTTCTTTACCCTTTCATTCTTCCTCCTATTTGGAGAAAGTTACAGAGCACCTGGGCCAAGAACTAGATTCGTGAACAGTTATTTCTTCTCACAAGCCATAAGAATCTTAAAACTGAATCATTATACCATTAACACAATTTACGTCTTCATGAATACTAACAGAAGTTGTGTAGTATTGATTGTATAGTAGATATTATAATCTATAGTATTTATAGTGGCCTATAGTTTACTACAGTATCTGTATTTATATCACAGTGCTGTTGAATTCTTGATTTTATTGTGTGATTATACGGTATAAAGTGTAAACAGTAATAATAGGTTATCATTTCAATAGTAACAACTAATTCAATGATACTTGTATTTAAGCCAATTTAAGCCTAACAATAAACATGACAGCTCGCGCTTCCAGGTTATGTCTTTGTTTGTGTTGCCACGTCTCTACCATGTCTTGTCATTGGTTGTCTTACTAATGTGTCTTGATAATTCACACCTGTTTCTGTTTACCCTTTGATTAGTTTGTATATTTATATCCCCTCTGTGAGTCTTTGTTCTTCATGCAGTATTGTTCAGTGTTTCACCGCCTGGCTTTACCAATCCATTTGTGTTCCATGTGTTAATTATCATGTTCTCGATCTTGATTTGGTTCCTGGTATATGCTTTTGGATAATTCGGATTATGCCTTGATATTGTTGTTTGAAGATTGCCTGACTTCTACCTGTTTTCTGTTCATGAGTTTGATTCGCGTTTTGGGTTTGTCTGCCTGCCTCTCTTTAATAAATGCTCTTACTGCAGTTGCATCAGTCTCAACTCGCCACTCATGACATATAACATCTTGTTACTGTAGCTTCTGTGGCGAATTTACTAATGACTGTAAAAGAAAGAACAATTTTTGTTGTTTTTTTTTTCAGTCACAAATGTATTTTTTCCTACCCTTTTTTATTTGATCAGATTTGAGTGTGGTAGCCAGGCCTATGAAAGTACCCATCAGAATTAGCCATCTGTTTACTCTTGCTTTCCCAACTGCAGACTTTATCATTTCCAAATTCAGAGATTAAGTTTTTTCTTTCCTGTTCACTCAGCCTTTTTGTTCATGAATGTTATCTAAAATGCATCAATATTTTTTTTTCACAATTTATATACACTGATTTTCACTCATGTTTCAGGTTTATTTTAACGGTGGAAGGAATTAGAATTAGCAGAGTGGATGCATTACAGTTTAGATCGACATCATGATCGATACCTAATACTGTAAAAAAAGTTATATTTTGTCAAATGTAATACTCATTATGTGTGTCACACTGAAAGCCAAGATTACAATTTCTGACAATGTTTTTATATGTTATAATGACATTATAAAAGGAAAAATAATAAATGATTTTGCTGGCAAAATCAACTCAACACTCTAATGGTTAATAAGCTGCTCTCAGACAGTAAAGCTCATTTTAATCTTTTATACCAAAATATATTTTTATATCATAATTTAAATATGTTTTCTGTCTTCTGTAAATTGCCGTGCCATGCTCTACTGATTAATGCACCTTTTTAAACTAGCTGGCAGGGCCGCAAAGTATAAACAATCTGCAATAACACTAACACTATTTGAGAAGTACTCATGCTGATTTGAAACACCCACTCAGTCTTGGGTTGAGTTTCCGAAAAGCAATGCAAAGTTAAGAATATCTTAACTGGGAAAGAGATGGCTCCGTGTGATGCTGGATGTACTATTTAACAATGATCTTGGTGTTGAAAACTAAAGACCCACCTCTTCCGTGAACACCTAACCAACTCATAGAGAGGGGAAAAAAATAAAAATAAATAAAAAATGCACTTACACCTCTACTCTGTGCACTTTGCTTCCTCTGGTATTCAATTAATGGATCTTGTATAGTAGCACTACTTGTATTGTTCTCTGCTTGATATATCGCTTTGCTTATTTGGAAGTCGCTTTGGATAAAAGCGTCTGCCAAGTGAATAAATGTAAATGTGTTGCAATTCTTTTGAGAAACCTAACCCTGAATAGGCAGAAAAAATGACTTCTTGTGCATTATAAATACATCATAGTTAGTGATATACACTCACTGGCCGCTTTATTCTGAACATCTGTGCTCATTCACGCAATCATCCAATATGTAGCATAAAATCATGCAGTCATGATTGAGGAGCTTCAGTTAAATGCTCACATCAATCATCAGAATGGGAAAAAATATGGTCTCAGTGACTTTGATAATGGTTCAAAATGGGCTGATTCAAATATTTCAAAACAACTGATCTCATGGGATTTTCACACACAACAGTCTCTAGAGTTTACACAGAATGGGGTGACAAATAAAAGTAGAATAGCCAGAATGGTTTGAGCTGACAGGAAGGCTATGGTAACTCAAGTAAGCAGTCCTTACAACCATGATAAGCAGAAAAGCATCCCAGAAGGCACAACATTTCAAACCTTGAGGCAGATGGACTGCAACGGCAGAAAACCTCATGAGGTTCCACTCCTGTCAATCAAGAAGAGGAATCTGAGACTGCTCATCAAAACGGGGCAGTATTTCCACTCTTCAACTATACAAGTTGGTGTTTTCTTCTGCTTCTTGTCAAGTAGTATCTGCATGATTTTATGCATTGCACCAATGCCACATGATTGGCTAATTGTATAATTGCATGAATGAGCAGGTCTACTGTACAAGTGTACCTAATACAGCGGTCAGTTTGTGGTTTTTGCTTATGTAATGACTGATATTTAGTATCTCACGGGCAATCTAGATCTAAAGGACAGTTGACTGGCTGTTTTGTTGTTTCAACTTGACAAGCTGCATTTTTGTTGTCTTATTAATTTAAAAAAAGAGAGAAAAGAGAGCGGCAGGTGTTAGAAAAACAGTTTATAGCTCCTATAGCAAAAGTGTGGACCAGAATTAACTTGTTTTATGGATATGAGTCCAATGTGTACTTTAATTAGAAGAAGAAAAAAAAGCGTAATCATTGGCAAATTGCTGTGGAGTAAGCAGAATTAAACACTAGCTATTCTCTCTCTCTCTCTCTTTCTCTCTCTCTCTCTCTCTCTCTCTCTCACTCTTCTCCTGCCTTATTCACATCTCTCACTTTTATCATACCAAGGTTGAGACGCAGTGCAAGTCTTCCTCTCTGGAGCTCCAGGGTGATGTAGTCTCCTCTCTGGCCTTCTCCGTGAAGCAGCACACCGTTGGCTTGCCTGCTACGGAAGCGCACTGAGATCACATTCTTCACTGTGCTTGTAGATTTCTGATTAAACCGGTACAGCAGAGCACTGAGCCCATCAAAGTCTGCCACATCTGACTCTGAGAAGCACATGAACACATCAGAGAAGTGAGAAGTAGTTGGAACAAATTGACAGTTAAACCCTACCTCAGTCGCAGAACGTGTCGCATCATGCAGAGAGAGTCATAATTTCTTTTGATTTCACGGTAGCACAGGTGCAAGACCTAGTTTAAAATACATGATATAATATCTGATTTTCATATTAATTATTACTGATCTAAACACTATTTCTAGAAATAGACCTACACACCCCCTTACTTTGGAATTCTTCTCATGGCAGATGTGTGAGTTCTGATGGGACCACAAATAGGAAATAGAGATGAAAATATTTTTTTTGTTTAATATTTATGAAAGCCAGTCATTTTTAAAGTGCACCTATTATGGTTCAAATATTACATTTCATGTAGTGTGTTACAGAGCTGTTTGTGAATGTAAAAAGTCTGCAAAGTTTAAAAAAATCAAAGCGCACGGCAAACAGAGTTATTGACTCCAAAAAGAAGGAACCAATTTTGAACAGCTGAAACAAGTCATTAGTTAGTCCAGACTTTACTTCAGGTACTAACCTACATTGGTTTGTAACAAAAAGCCCCACCTCTAATCTTCATTAGCTGCTCACTGACAGACGGAGCTGAAACTCGCTATGGTAGTGGGCGTTACCTTTTCGACACATGCTGACAGCGGTAGACCAAAAAAATGGGGTGGCTGTAGGGTTGGCGGTTCGATTCCCGGCCCGGGTGACTCCACATGCCGAAGTGTCCTTGGACACTTGAAGACACTGAACCCCACGTTGCTCCTGATGGCAAGCTAGCGCCTTGCATGGCAGCTCTGCTACCATTGGTGTGAGTGAGTGAGTGAGTGTGTATGTTAATGGGTGAATGAGACACAGTGTAAAGCGCTTTGGATAAAAGCGCTATATAAGTGCACATTTACCATTTACAATCACAACAGACTGGAACATCTGACTAATCAAAGCAGAGTATGCCCTCTGAAAGGAGGAGTTTAGAAGGAATCCTTTAAAATGGATAATTTAATCAATCGTTTGTGACACTGGGAAAAGGGTAATGCTGCAGTTTAACTTATGAGCACATCAAAGTGTTTTTTGACCTTAGATGCATGTAAATCTATTGTATGAGACCTTTATAACAAAATTAGCAAATTTCAAAACCATAATAGATGCACTTTAAATATTCTGATCTCCCATTGCTTCAGGCCAAAATGAGCTATTGAGTGTATAATTTTTTACAAATCATTACAAAAGTAAGCCATTTACACAATAACCATGGAATTCTTTAATATCTCTTGATATACATTATTAATCACAGCTAAATCAATAATCCAGACAGTACACAACCGTGTAACAAGTATAAATGCAGAAACAGAAGCAAGAGAGAGCCAGAAGGACAGTGGCAGGTTCAGCAGTATACCTGAGAGAATAATATTAACATGACTTTAGCTAATGTCTAGTTAAAAAAAATAATTCTATTTTAAAAGCTTTTTAGTTTTATTTTATAAACCAAACTTCTTTCCAGTGCTATGAATGAATAAAATCATTCAATGTTCTTTGCTGTCATCAGGTTGAGGATGAAAGCAAAAATACTATCTAAACCTTTTGCAGCCTTGAAAGAGTGTTGTCAGTAATTTCATCGCTGTCACGGTTGAAAGAAAGAATCGGAGCCTAGAAAAGTCAAGAGCGCGAAAAGAAGGACACACCAAATCCCCATCAGCTGCAAACAATCACACGTCTTTTGAGGTCTATATTGAAAAAGCTGAAAGTAGTGAATACTTTGAATGCATAATCCTCTTTGGAAAATGTTTTTTAACACGTACACACACAATCACACAAACATTACAAAGAAGATTACGAAAAACATATGTTTACTCGTGCATTTGCAACCCAGTTTCACAGAAAAAA
This sequence comes from Ameiurus melas, assembly GCA_012411365.1. NCBI lineage: Eukaryota > Metazoa > Chordata > Actinopteri > Siluriformes > Ictaluridae > Ameiurus > Ameiurus melas. The sequence continues at coordinate 24,709,258 of CM022762.1, read as the reverse complement.
TAATGTTGGCATGCAGCTTATCTGCAGCACCTTCTACATGTTGAATGTCAATTTTCTGGCACAAGCATATGTTGCATAGCAACATATCAAACTACAGGGTCAGGGTTCAATTCCTGCCTCTGCCCTATGTGCACGGAGTTTGCATGCTCTCTCCATGCTTTGCAGGTTTCCTCTGGGCACTCCAGTTTCCTACCCAGTCCAAAGACATGCATTGTAGGCTGACGGGCATCTCTAAATTATCTGTAGTGTGTGTGATTGTGCCCTGCAATAGGTTGGCACCCCGTACAGGGTGTTCCCTGCCTTGTGCCCTAAGTCCCCTGGGATAGGCTCCATGTTACCACTGACCCAGCATAGCATAAAAGGCACAGAAAATGGATGGATGGAAAGATGGATGGAAACTTTACTTCTTGCTGGGCTCACACTCTTTCTCCTCTTCTCTTCTAACATGGTACAGTAACTCCGGTTATATTTTCCTCAAAAAAAGCTCATGAGAATAGAGAGACTTGCTGTGTTTTGAAAAATACCCATGTTACTGTACCGTGCTACTATGTGATTTAAAAAGAGGTATGTATTTAAAAAGAGGTACAATTATTTATTATATATCAATCTTATTCAAATAGCATAGTGTTAGAAATTAGCTTGGTTAAAATATGATGGGTGCAGAACATGATAGAGCATTCAAGTGAAAGTTTGATATGATGCATGCAAACATTTTTTCTGTGAGACTGGGTTGCACAGTTGAGTGTGTGTGTGTGTGTGTGTGTAGGTTCTTACTGTAACTGCAGCCATAGATCTCCAGTCTCAGCCCTATTCCTCCAGTGGGGTTTCCTTCCAGGGGCAGAAATCGCAGAAATCGAGTCCTGATGGAGTGGAGTAGCTTGTGCTGGACCACTGAGTCTGTGTCTGTGTTCCCTGAAAATGTCTGCACATACAACATGTGGGCACATTTTCTGTTACTGAGTCCGTAGCAAGACAGTGGGCACTTTTTCAAACATTGTCAAACATGGCAGAAAAGCAAACATGTAGCTGTGTGTTAAGGATAAAAAAGGGGCACAAATTGTTGATCACAAATCAGTCATGAAAATAGAAGATGGGTCTTGCATGGTATGGACCGATGAGAGGGAGATGCAGAAAAGGAAAAGAGGGAATGAAAGCATGTGTGAGAGCATAAAACTGGCTGAAATAGCTTTAGCACAGGGAATGATTGCTGAAATATTTGTTCCCTGCACATCGATTTCAAAATGGAGTCCAGAATAGACGAAACGAGGGGAGAGATTGGGTAACACTGTAGGATGGTGTAAATGAACCATGCTTTGTGGGGTACGTTCTATTACACTGACATACTGGAGAGATCATTATACAAGCAACAAGTCTTGAAATAACTGTTCATCATCACCACACAGTGAAAAATAATTTCTGTAGGATGGTGGATAGGTGGGAGAGAGTGGACAGAAGAGAACCAAAAGTGAGAGAGGCATGAGAGAGAGAGAGAGAGAGATTAAAGAGAGAGAGAGAGAGAGAGAGAGAGAGAGAGAGAGAGAGAGAGAAAGAGAGAGAGAGAGAGAGAGAGAGAGAGTGAGAGAGAGAGAGAGAGAGAGAGTAATAGAATATAGTAAGAAAAAGAAAGTAGAGGCATACAGAGCACTTAAATATATATTTATAAGATTAAGCACACAACCTAAATTTCTCAAACAGCAGTTAATACAAAAGGAGTGATCATTTTGATCAATGTGTTTTAGCTTTCTTCAGGCCCACTCTGCTTTATAATAATTCACTTTCATGGGTGAATTATACTATATATAGTTTCCTGCTAACAAAAGCAGAGTGGCAAAAAAGTCCACTGGCATTAAGAATAAAAAAGAGAAACTGTGAATATATATGCAGGGAAAGGATACTTGAGCAATTCTCTGGCTTCAGATACTCATCAAAAAATACATTTGTAATATCCATAAACTCTTATTCAGGTGATACTATGTTATTTGTTCATACACTCTAACATTAGAGATCTTCGCTATGACTTTAACAGTTATTTTGATACTGTGAAACATAATTTTGATAACAAGACAAAGTTTAATCACATTTAGTGCATTTAGCAGGTGAGCTAGTTAAATAGGTCCAAGGTACAATGTGTTTCTATTCATAAAACACAGTGTACTGTAGTTTCAACCACCAAATGCACTGCCAGAATCAGGGCTCTCTGTTGATGCATAAGTACATTAATTAACAAATTACAAGTGCTTTTTTGCTAAGTGCATAATTAGTGTTCAGTTAAGTGCTTATTAAACAGATGGGACTTCACTCTGTATTTGATAACAGCCAGTGAGTGACTCAGCTATTTACACAACCGTGGGAGTTCATTCCACCACTGGGATGCCAGTACAGAGAGGAGTCATGATGATTGTCCTTGTCGGTCAAGCTGCAGGCCAGACCTGAAGTTCAAAAAGGTTCAGCTGTTCAGGGTTTGACCACTTCCATAAAACGGGCAAGTCCAGGAAGCCAGTGGAAAAAACACAGGAGTGAATTGATATGAGTGGACTGATGCAGAAAGAACTGATGAATAATGACAAAATAAAGAGTGGTTTTGAGCACATTTTGTCTGACAATAATATACTTTCACATTCCGTTCTTATACACTCTATACAGAAGTTATTATAAAAAGGCATTAATAACAAGAAATGTTATTTCATGGGCAGTGGTAGCTCAACGGTTAAGTTGTTGGGTTAATGTTGGTTAATGTTGGCCTACAGATCAGAAAGGTGTGAGGTCAAACCCCAGCACCCCCAAGCTGCCACTGTTGGGCCTTGAGCAAGACCCTTAACCCTCAACTGCTCAGATGAAGTAAATAAATAAATGTAAGTTTCTCTGGATAAGGGTGTCTGTCAAATCCTGTGAATGTTGTCAATAGAACAGAACTGACTGAATTACACAGCAATTATTTCCTCAACAATGTTTACCAGAGACTGAGATCAGTCAAGTGAAGAGACGATGGTAAGGCTCATGTTTATATGTCACAAGGATGAGTGGAAGAATGAATGAACTGATAAACAAATGGATAAGTGGATGGATTAAAGAACAAATGAATGAAATAATAGAAAGAGTGAAGGAATGAATAAAGAAACATAAATTCTTCAATACTCTTTTGTGCTTTTGTGTGCAGGGCAGTCAATAACTAAACTTATATTTAAACAGTGCCCACATTCCCTCAGATAAAGTGAAGCCGACTTTACAAGTAATTCTCATTCATATTCAAAGATGATGACTTTTGGGTCTAATCCTCCTACGGCATAAATACTTGGTACATATTCATCATCAGAAGCAGGAGCATGGAACTACACAGTTAAAGAGCTTACTTAACATTATCTTTTAAATGACATAAATCGTTTCCTTAGCTGAATTATCCACATGTAAAACATTAGTAAGTACTTTGGTATGGTTTTAATAGAGCACATGGTGAAGACTGTTAATAGAGCAAACTTTTACAAATATCAGGGGGACAGATTGAGAACGTGCAGACTATTGATGAAACTGTAACTCAATATTTATACAGGTTTCTTCCAATTATATCATAAGTGTCATATGTGTTAAAAAAAATTTAATCACCCTGCACTTGTTAGAATGCCATGACAGCTTATGGGTGGTGCCTCACAAAAACTCAATTTAATTACAAATTTGTTTACTCTTTCCAGTTTGATTAATTTACACAGTGTTGACAATGATGGTTGCTGGAAAGTGTGTGCTGTGCTTGTATATCAGGTGTAGCAGTGATTCTATATATACAAATGTGAATACATTATCATCAAATACTGTATACTTTAAAGACAGAGCAATATGGTCCTTGCATATTTGTAACAAATTGTACATCTCAATTTGTATGAAACATTATGAAAATTAAACATTTTCTCATGATTTAATTCATATGCAGGTGTGGAATTGAACAAAATTCACATCATATACATCACTCTTGTTTTATTTGAGTTTGAGTATACAAAAAAAAATTAAATCATGAGAAGTTTCAAATTTTTCCCTTGCTCTTAGGTTCATAACATATCTAAAACTCTCTCCCTCTTCCTTTTACTATGTAAGCCAACATGTATAACAACAGAAAATAACTGGAAACACTATACTTGAACACTTTAACACTTTACCTTACTTTGCCATGCACCTGATACCTAATGTCATATGCTGTCATAACTTGTCACAACAGTTGATGTCCAGTAATAAAACACTGTTATGTAACCACTATTGGTAATTGGTAAATGGCAGAGCTAATTTGAGTTAAGGTTCGAGCATTCATTCATCTTCTGTAATTGCTTTATCCTGGTCATGGTTGCAGTGGATCTGGAGCCTATCCCAGGAATACTGGGTGAGAGGTGGGAATACACCCACCCACACACCCTCATTCACTCTTTGGGACAATTCAGAGTAGCCAATCCAAATGGAGAACCCAGAGGGAACTCATGCAGACATGCAGAGAACATGTTAAAATACTGCACAGACAATAGTTCAAACTGGGGATCCTGGAGCTTATTTTTTATCAATCCTGCTCTCATCCATGTTCAGAAGCTGAATATAAGCTACTATTTATAATCTATTTATAAGACATTTGGGTTTGATCAAGCCATTTTGTGATGAAAAACCCAAAATGACAGTCTGTGACTTCACAAACAACCCCCACAGGGCAGGGATGAAGGTATCACAATCCACTTTTTGAAGAATACTTTGAGAGCAGAAATATAGAGGCCATACCACAAGATGCACATCTCTCATCAGCAGTAAGAATCAGAAAGCGACATTGAAATTTGCAATGAAATACAGATATAAGTCACAAAGGTTCTGGAACTAAGACTAACCTCTACCAAAGTGATGGAAAGACCAAAGTGTAGAGATATGAAGGATCAACTCATGATCCAAAATATAGAAGATTTCAAGCATGGTGGTGGTAGTGTCATGGCTTGGGCTTGCATGGCTGCTTCTGGAATGGAATCACTAATATTTATTAATGTTGTAACTCATGATGGTAGAGGCAGAATTAATTCAAAAGTCTACAGGAAAATTCTGTCTGAAATTCTGATCGTGACCTCATACAGTGCCTTGCGAAAGTATTCGGCCCCCTTGAACTTTTCAACCTTTTGCCACATTTCAGGCTTCAAACATAAAGATATAAAATTTTTATTTTTTGTGAAGAATCACCAACAAGTGGGACACAATTGTGAAGTGGAACGAAATCTATTGGATTTTTGAAACTTTTTTAACTAATAAAAAAATGAAAAGTGGGGCGTGCAAAATTATTCGGCCCCCTTGCGTTAATACTTTGTAGAGCCACCTTTTGCTGCGATTACAGCTGCAAGTCGCTTGGGGTATGTCTCTATCAGTTTTGCACATCGAGAGACTGAAATTCTTGCCCATTCTTCCTTGCAAAACAGCTCGAGCTCAGTGAGGTTGGATGGAGAGCGTTTGTGAACAGCAGTTTTCAGCTCTTTCCACAGATTCTCGATTGGATTCAGGTCTGGACTTTGACTTGGCCATTCTAACACCTGGATACGTTTATTTGTGAACCATTCCTTTGTAGATTTTGCTGTATGTTTGGGATCATTGTCTTGTTGGAAGATAAATCTCCTTCCCAGTTTCAGGTCTTTTGCAGACTCCAACAGGTTTTCATCCAGAATGGTCCTGTATTTGGCTGCCTCCATGTTCCCCTCAATTGTAACCATCTTCCCTGTCCCTGCTGAAGAAAAGCAGGCCCAAACCATGATGCTGCCACCACCATGTTTTACAGTGGGGATGGTGTGTTGAGGGTGATGAGCTGTGTTGCTTTTACGCCAAACATATCGTTTTGCATTGTGGGCAAAAAGTTCGATTTTGGTTTCATCTGACCAGAGCACCTTCAGGTGGCGTGTGGCAAACTTTAGACGAGACATTTTATGGATATCTTTGAGAAATGGCTTTCTTCTTGCCACTCTTCCATAAAGGCCAGATTTGTGCAGTGTACGACTGACTGTTGTCCTATGGACAGACTCTCCCACCTCAGCTGTAGTTCTCTGCAGTTCATCCAGAGTGATCATGGGCCTCTTGGCTGCATCTCTGATCAGTCTTCTCCTTGTCTGAGCTGAAAATTTAGAGGGATGGCCAGGTCTTGGTAGATTTGCAGTGGTCTGATACTCCTTCCATTTCAAAATGATCGCTTGCACAGTGCTCATTGGGATGTTTAATGCTTGGGAAATCTTTTTGTATCCAAATCCAGCTTTAAACTTCTCCACAACAGTATTACGGTCCTGCCTGGTGTGTTCCTTGGTCTTCATGATGCTCTCTGCGCTTTCAACAGAACCCTGAGACTATCAAAGAGCAGGTGCATTTATACAGAGACTTGATTACACACAGGTGGATTCTATTTATCACCATCAGTCATTTAGGACAACATTGGATCATTCAGAGATCCTCGCTGAACTTCTGGAGTGAGTTTGCTGCACTGAAAGTAAAGGGGCCGAATAATTTTGCACGCACCACTTTTCAGTTTTTTATTTGCTAAAAAAGTTTAAAATATCCAATAGATTTTGTTCCACTTCAAAATTGTGTCCCACTTGTTGGTGATTCTTCACAAATTTTTTAAAATTTTATATCTTTATGTTTGAAGCCTGAAATGTGGCAAAAGGTTGAGAAGTTCAAGGGGGCCAAATACTTTCGCAAGGCACTATATTTATATTTTGTTTCTCAAACTCATATGTCTTCAGTATATTGCTTAAACAAAAGAATTTCCCCCCTACCTGTGACATGAGAGCTCATGATTGTAGGAAATACCTAGAGTCACAAATCAGGCATTTCATAAAATATTAGGAACAGATTAAAACTTTTAAAAACTCAATTATATAAAACTGTACAATTAATAAATAACATGTAAATGGCACCTTTATATAGCACTTTATTCTGTGTCTCATTCACCCATACCATGCAAGGCACTAACTTGATATCAGGAGCAACTTGGGGTTCAGTGTCTCGCCCAAGGATACTTCTGTATGTGAAGTCATGCGGGCCAGGAATCGAATCGCCAACCCTACGATTAGTGGACGAGACACTCTACCAACTGAGCCACAGCCGTTAACATTCAACATAACATTCAACTGCTATAGCAATGTGTCAATGTTTTCTTCTCTTTCCTAATGTAACATATGTTGTGTATATATATATGTTATGACAACTTATGCCAGTGATATGACATCAGGCATTGCAGTGTTTAAGTGTATGATTGTTGCTCATTAGATTAATACAATGCATATCCACATGTCTCACAGCAGTTCCCTCTAACCTTATAGAAGACAGGTGCCTTCAGCTCTACATGCGTAATTAATAGGGATACGACTAGAGTGAGTCAGATTTCTTCCTTTGAAACGCCAGGACAAAATATCCATAAACATGTTTTTGATTTGATTGACCTTTAAAAGTGTGTTAATGGGATCTGTCACTGCGTGATAAATGTGCCAAGCCATGTTAGCTTTTCAAGCTGAAGTCCCCGTTGGTCAATGGCATCGATTTGAGTGGGTGCTGACGTGGACACCAAAACCTTGTTATGTGAGATGAAGAGGGGGTGGTCTGTGCAGCAATCCGTAACCAGAAAAAAAGCCACACAGCAGCTACACTTCAAATCCTATTAACACAAAACTTGAGAGCAGTGCACCTTTAATTCCAACTGCTTTATTCAGCTTGAGATGGCACTCATTTCTGGAATGAATATCAGCACGTAAGGTGTGACAGACTTCAATAGTTTTAGGATTTAAAATATGTCTGAATTGTTCTGGAATATTCCAGTGGCCACAGTGTGAAAGCTGATTTGTTTTTGGTGCTGCATATGTTAGACATATACTGTATTAGGGTGACCATATTCTAGTTTTCCAAAAAGAGGAGACCTTTTTTTTTTTTTTTAGCTTTCATAGTTACTATGAATGAGCACTTTAATACACTGAAAAAGACACATTATTAATGTCACATCAATATATATAAATAAAAGTGGTTTCATTCAACTCACATTAAACATTTTTTTCCTACATTTATTTGAATATCCATGGAAGGTGATAACATGAAATTAAAAATGACCTTAAATGACCATGGGCATTGTTTCAACTCAGGACAGCAGTCATTTGCTGCTATTATCAAGCGACTGTTTGATGCCGTACACAACAGTGCTGCATGTTCGCTGAGAGTAGGCTAATGGTTGATAGGCAGGAATTTGGCCAATAGTTGCTGCAAACCTTTTATAATCAATCAATTGGTGTGCGAGAAGGCACATGATGCAGTATTAACCATAGGCACATCATAATAAAACTAAAGCCAAATCCCGGAATTTTCTCAAATGTAGAAATGCCAGCCGGATGCTTTTTTAAGGTCTGAAAAAGAGGACAAAAGAGGATGTATGGTCACCCTATACTGTATGCATATAAGGAATAAAACAGGAAATTACAGGATTACATAAAATAATCAGTGATGCAGTTACTGTAAAACAATGACCTCTTAGCAAGTAGAAATATCTTGAATATAGTCAGATGTATCTAGTATTTCCTATTATAAGATTACAATAAATTAAATATAATGTTATTAAACCTACAGTTTTTCAAGACATTTTATTATTATTATTATTATTTTTTTTTTTTACAAATTTACAAGCCTAATATAGTCTTGTTCAATTGGCAGAAAATTTTTATTTTAAGCATTTACTGTTAGAAAGAAGCAAATGTATCTGCCAATAGAATAAGAAAATATGATGTTTATATGAAAATGAGCTTACCAAAAATAGGCGCAATAATGTATTTTTTAGCTAAGTGCTGCAAAAACTAATCGACAAATTTGATAATAATCAATTATCAAAATCGTTGTCAACAAATATCATTAGCAATTAGTTGGTCTGCAGCATGGGGTACATATACTCATTGCAGAACTTCTGTTCTGAAAAATACATCTGAGAGTACAGACCAAAGTTGTGTCTCAAATGATGTACTATACACTATGCACTAATGACTCTACCGTCTAGTGTATGACTTTTTGAAGGGCAGTATCATTTCAAAACACTAGCATTTTTTTTTTAATAACCAGAAGTGTAAGCTGTTTCCCAGTCGATGGCCCATGATGTACAATGCACATAATGCGACACCGCAGGCTTTAGCAGAATACCCAGTGTTAACGACAATAAATTTCTTCAGTTTACTGTTTATCTCAATGTTACCTTTTATGCCCAACATGACAGTCACCATCAGGCGGTGTCATAGTCATTGGGGAAATTGGTGCAAGTTGCTTAAAAGGTTCAAGTTTATTGTCATTATATGCTGTATTGCGCACTTGAAACCAAATTCTGTTGTTTATTTTAACAGGTGAAAAGTGTTATAAAACTCTGACAGTGGATACTCTTTTTAAATAAAGCTAAATACTAGTACATCTCTTATTACAGAATATTTCACAATAACAGCAAAAAACCCCTCAGACTGTTATCTGCAATCACAATTGACATAAGGTCTAAAATTGTTTCGTTGGGTAATCTAGTTTTAATTCCAGAGCTGCAGATTGTTATTAATTTTGAGCTTCATTAAGTTTATCATATCAAAAAACTGTCTACGTTTACATGGACAGTAGTAATCTAATTATTGACCTTATTCTGAATAAGACAATATTCTGATTAAGGTGTCTACATGAGTCTCTTTTAGAATGTTCCTTTTATGTTCCCGTTTTACATGTTATAGATCGATTAACAGCACACGTCATGACATCACTGCGCCACGCCATCCGACGTTCCCTGCAGAATTTCATGTAACGACCTACAGTTGGTCTTCGTTATGGTAACGTATACAGTTTTGTGTGTTTCATTTTTAATTTTAAGAAAGCTTCAAGTGCAGTTAATTATTTGTCATGCTATATGAGTCTCGGGCTGCATCCCAAACCGCATACTTACCTACTACATAGTAGCTGAAGCACATGTATTTCACCTATTTTTGGTAGCTAAGATACATGTTTTTCACCTACTATATAGTGGGTAAGCATGTGGTTTCGGATGCAGCCGTGCTCTCTTGTTTGCCGTCAAACGGTGTGTGTACGTGTACTGCCGTGTGTGTACGTGTCCTGTCGCACAATGCGGTGAAAACTCCAACACGACGTTAACAGTGTGATTAAGGTGCGTACATGTCTGTAAACTAAAAACAGCGACTAAAACAGGAATACTCCACACGTCTTAATTCCATTTGTGTTTATTTCGAGTCTGACTTTAGTCGGATTAAGTAAAAAATTGCTTTTTACATGGTAGTTTATTAATCATAGTATTGTCTTAATTGGGTTAATATCAGATTATTGTTATCCATGTAAACGTACTGATTGATAGCATCTCTCACCTATGGCCAACAAAAGGTCTGTAATCAGATTATAGCATGGAATGCTTTGATATTTACATGGCATTTTGTTCTTCTTTGTTGTTATCAAATTCTTCTCTATCAGTTATTATAATCTTGTTTTGAAGGATCATGGCAGAGGAGTCTAAAACTTTTACAAAATGGTCTACAGTTTGAGCAGCACACAGAGGCATGTATGTGGCATAGACAGTTGCTGGAAAATGGAGTTCTAAAATTAAATGTATTGATTTGTGTGTGTGTGTGTGTGTTTGTGTGTGTGTGTGTGTGTGTGTGTCAGAAAGAGAGAGAGAGAGAGAGAGAGAGAGAGAGTGAGAATGTGTGGTAATGGTTAAGCATGTTTTTTACACCTAGAGAATCAGGAGAACACGGACCAGCGGCATGGTGCTGGAGGATAAAGCAATCAATCACACAGCTGTCACAATAGTCCCAAACTAAACAAAGCATAATTGGAATCAGGGTGAGTAACCACTGCAACCTGAACAATAACTATGTGGAGTCTGAAGTGCATTTTATCACAGATAAAAGTGGCTCATCTGCTCATCTTAAAGTGGGGGAAATGAGTATTGGATGCATCAACATTTTTTTTCAGTAAATATATTTCCAATGAGGCTATTCATATTAAATTTTCACAAGACATCAGTATTAACTCAAGAAATGTAAAGAATTCACAACATTAAAGTCCCTAAATAAAGTTATGTGTAATAAAGTGGAATGACACTTGAAAAAAATATTGAACATGCTAAGGAAAAGCAGTTCTCCAAGGCAAGGTAAGGCAAGGAACCAACTGAAATCTGTAAGTAATTATATCCCCTATCTGTGCAAATTAGTACATTGATGGTCTCTAAAAAGACTTTTTGTTACCAAGGTGTCATACCAGAAACACCTCATGATGGGTAAACGCAAAGAGCTCTCCCAAGACTTTTGGAACCTTACTGTTGCAAAACATATTGATGGAAACGACTACAGATGTTTTTAAAAATTTCTGAATCTTAACAACATCACTCTGTCATCAACCGGCCACACACAGGAGCTCCTCGCAAGATTTCTGACCAGGGAGTCAGAAGAATAGTCAGAAAAGTTACCCAAGAGCCAAGGACCACTCGGAAAGAGCTCCAGAAACACTTGGCGGCAGCAGGTGCCATAGTCACAGAGAAAAGTATAGGCAATGCACTATACCCACTTCTCATGCCACTTCTCATGCTCATGCTCAAGAGTGTAGTCTGGTCAGATGAGAGCAAAATGTAAAAAAAACTTTTTGACTGTCATACTACACACCATGTTTGCAGAAGAAATGGCACTACACATCCCCCTAAAAACACTATACCAATAGTGAAGTTTGGAGGTGGAAGCATCATGGTGTGGGGCTGTTTTTCATCGCATGGTACTGGCAAACTTCATATAATTGAAGGAACAATGAATGGAGCCCTTTACCGGAAGATTCTTGAGAAGAATCTGCTGCCATCCACCAGACTGATGACGATGAGACATGGGTGAACTTTACAGCAGGACAACGATCCAAAGTATACAGCTAAGAAAACTCTCAATTCAACGTGTTAGAATGGCACAGTCAATCACCTGACTTGAATCCAATTGAACAAGATTTAAAGACAATATGTTTAGAAGAATGGGCCAAAATCACACCTGAATACTGTGAGCCATTAATTTCTTCATACAGGAAGTGTCTTGAAACCATCATTACAAACAAAGGCTTCTCCACTAAGTATTAAATACATTTCATTTAGCGTGTTCAATACTTTTTTCCTGTGTCATTCCACTTTATTGCACATAACTTCATTTATGGACTTTAATGTTGTAAATTCTTTATATTTCCAGATTTCTTGAGTTAACACTGATGTCTGGTGAAAATTTCATGTGAAAAGACTCATTGGAAATATATTTACTGAAAATAAAATTTTCATGCATCCAACACTTATTTCCCCCACTGTAACTAAAGGAAAAATTTATTATATTTAAAGTAGGGACAAGCTAATTAATTTGTGACAACAAAGTTACTAAACACCTTATACATGCTTGTTGATAACAAATAAACAAACAATATATAAATACACTATCTGGCCAAAAGCATGTGTGCACCTGACTACCACATTCATATGTGCTTGTTAAACATCTCATTACAGATTTAGTTCCCTCTCCACTTCTGGAAAGGCTTTCTACTTGATTTAGGAACATGGCGTAGGGGATTTGGGCTCATGTAGCTACAAGAGAATAGTAAGGTCAGGTAGTGATGTTAGGCAAGAAAGCCTGGCATGGCATTCTAGTTCATCCCAAAGGTGTTCAGTGGGGTTGAGGTCAGGGGTCTGTGCAGACCACTCGAGATATTCTACTCCAACCTTGGCAAGCCATGTCTTCATGGAACTCACTTTCTGCACAGGGACATCGTTATGGTGGAACAGGGTTTGGGCTGCTTAGTTCCAGTGACAAGAAATTTTAATGCAACAACATATAAAGAAATTCTATACAATTTTGTGCTTCCAACTTTCTTGGGAGAATTAGGGGAAATTAGGGGAAGGCTCATGTAGTATGGGCATGATGGTCAGGTTTCTACATTCTTCTAGCCATATAGTTATAGACAGCCTTTTAATTTCATCATGGATGATGGCCTGAAATTGCATGTTTGCAAAATGTTTCAAAAAGCAAGAATAATAAACTGAATGCATTTGTTTAAATGTTTACTTCAATATTACAATCTTGAAGTAATTACAATCTTGTAGGAGAATTGAGAATAACAGTAGGCATGTTCTAAAGCATACAGCAGCAGTGCAGGCTTTCCTTTCTGAAATGGGATCACAACAGTGTGAGCAAGAGGCAAGAAGCAAATACGTATACTCAGCATGAGTTTTATAGGTATTTTTTTCCCCAGATGCTTTGGCACATTTCTCGAAACAGCCTGAAAATTATCAAAACATTAAATGCTAGTACCGCAACCATGTACACTGAGCAAAACTCTTTACATGTAAAAGGCAGTAACTAACTCACAATCTTCAATTCATTTTTTTCATCACCCAATGCATCACTGTCTGCAAAATACATTATGCCTTCAATCTTTGTATTAAGCAAGAAAGTCAAAAGGTTAAAGAATTTAAAAGACAACAAGCACTGAATTAGTGTCTTTATTGAATTTCTCCTCTTGATTTTTTACAGTGAGGCCTAATATCCTCTGTAGACAGCTGAATGGTATTTGTCAAAAATCATCCAATTTTGCAGAAACATTAAGTGTGTATCCACACTACTCTAACACATTCCATAACGTGCACTGCATGTACATTTTCCACATTGGATTAATGTAAGGTATAGCAGCCAAAGTGCAGAACAACAACAAATAATAATAATAATAATAAATAAAAGATTAAATATCACAATATTATCACAAAATGGTTACGAACTCTTCTGGACAAAGAAGGGGGAAAAAAAATAAACTCACTGACCATTGAAACGCTCCTGTCTATCTGACCACAGCATTTCACCACTAAACATTCACCTCTTCCTCTTTCAGGAATGGCCTCTTGGCCATCTCTGATATCTGCATGCTTCATACTCAGAAACTGTGGAACACAGGTTCTCCTTATACAGTGCTATACAGTAAATGTGTATGAGAACTGATAGGTGATGTACTGCACCAGTGAACAAGTAAATTAGACATCTTTTATAGATTGTAATAGAATGTGAGGAAAACAGAGTAACTGCATGTCAAGATTCCAATCTATTCTCACATAAAAAATATTTGAAGGCAACTTGACTGCAGCACCTTCTGTATGTGGAATATCAACATTCTGGCACAAACATATGTTGCAGAGCAACACATAAAACTTTCAATCGAGTGCTCTGTAGGTCATGCTCTGCATTCATGTAATTAACCACTTTAACTTTACCACTACATTATTTGAATAAGATTGATATTGAATAAACAATAATTTCACATCTTTTTAAAGCATACACAGCGTAGCCCACTTCATGTGTAAAGTTTGAAATTTTCACACCATATGTTTTCAGGTATTTTCAAACTGTGGAAAGTCTTAGTATTCTCAATATCCTAAAGAATTACAACCTAAAAACTATACGCATTTTGAAAATACGTGTTCCCGTACCGTGTTACCATATGACTTGCCTGATTGTGTTTGCAGAGAAGAGGAGAAGTTAGGCATATTCATGAGCCTGGTAAGTCTAAAGAACATTCTGATCAAATGACTAATTGGTTTGCAGTATTTCCCAAAGTGCTTTAAGAATAATGACTACGATTTGACTTTTGTGCCAAAGCATCTAAGAAGCGAAAGAATCTGTTGCCTAAATCTTCCTTCATGGTGAAGTTTAACTTAGATTTTAATATCTTCAGTGATCTGTGATTGAATTTTGCCCTGGGCCCCAACCTGCGCTTTTTACACATTATATTTAGACATCCAACTGGTATTTATTAGGACCCATACCTACTGTTGGGCCCTAGAATTATCAGCACTCCTCTACATGATTATTGCCTATCAAGAGCACTAGTATCACTCAGCATTATAAAACGTTCATCTTGTAACTGAATGTGAATATGCACTGTCAGTTTTAGATAGATAGAGTGATAGATTGATTGATTGATCTTAGGCCAGATCTATACTGAGACAGACAATACCAGTGGAAAGGCACAGTTTTTAATAAGCTCTCTCACACACACACACACACACACACACACACACACACACACACACACACACACACACACACACACACACACAGAGAAAGAGGGCACAACGTGTGTTTGCTTTACATTGTTAGCAAAGGGGTTTTTTTATGTTTTTTTTTTGTCATTTCAATGCCTTGGCTATACTGTAACTGCATGGCAACATTATGGCAATACAGCTCACCGAATTGAATTGAACTGAATTGCACTGAATGAGAGGAAGGTTGGTTGGAGCCTCCATCACAATCCATATGCTCTTAAAATAATAGCAAAGCAGAGGAGAGAAGGGAAAAGGTAGTACACTCTTTCAGAAAGTTGATGCATGACTAACCACCCCCCACTTTCTGGCTTCAGTTAAAAAGTGCTAAATTAATTTTGAATTGTGTACAGTAGAAGCCACAGGGCATGTATTAGCTTTCTTTGCACAAAACTGCTACTTAAATACATATGCTCATTAACACTATTTAAGTATATCTAAGTGGAAGGATGGGATTTGTTAAATTTGATTAATGGCTGCAAGCTGATGAGTGATAGTGACAAGTTGGTTCATGGGTAATGGATAGTGTGCTTCATTATTGAGAGTCGGCAACTATACGCTGGCATAAAGCAGATGGCGTCAGACCATGCGTGACTGTCTGATTCTGTCACCAGCTGGCTTTGCTGGAACACTGGTATGCTCTGGCATAGAGTGACATCTCCATGAGAAAGTTTCCCACACTCACTGAGTCACAGTACGGTTTGTCAAGGACACCAGCGTAGCTCCTTATACAGTATGCATAAGTGTAAATGTCTCAGTGAGAGTTCTACCTAGCTGTAGTATTTATCATTTCACTACTTTAGTCTCCATTAATCTTCATATTTCTGGTCAGTGTGCCCATGCAATTTACCTTAAGTCACTCTGAACAACAATGGGCAGGCTAATTAATTAAAATCTGAAGTGATTAACCAAATTAACTTGCCACTTGTCATGCTAATGAACATAGGAGCCAAGCTTTCAGGGGCACTTTTCTTAAAGCTTTCAGGGCTAAAAACGAACCCTTAACAATCCAACCATAATTAAAATCATGAAACAGATTTAACGTCTGTAGAATTATTCTGTAGGACACATTAGGGCCTCGGGTGTTCCTCAGGAGAAGAATAACTTAACAATGAGGACATGATTGCACACACTGGACCACAAACAATATTTAACACAAAGATTGCTGGAACTGTTATCATACACTAATCCTAATCTATCTCTCTATCTGTCTGTCTGTCCAACCATCCATCCATCCATCTATCTATAGCTAATTTCTGATTTTCTTTTTTTTTTTCAATTAATTTTCTTTCCTTATCTCCCCCCTCCCTCTCATAGGAATGACTTTAATATAGTCCAGAAATGTAACTTTATATATTGTTAACAAAATCCTTTTTGTCATCTGAAGAGCAATAAGGAAAAAAACAGGCAGAGGCAGGGTCTTAATAGAGTAAAGTCACATGAATATTCAGTGGCAGAAGTATCAAGCTACCAAGCTACCTGGAATTGCAATAACAAATAACAATAAAAGCATTCCGTATTCTCTGTCCCTTTCAGCTTTTATAAGCACATTTTAGTGGCTGAAATAATGGTTGATGGAAAATGCCTATTCTGCATTGTTGTATACTTTTGTTGATGTTCAATCTATTGGGGCAATAAATTTGGAAAGTGTGATGTTTCATTAGTTTGTTTGACATTCAGTTTTATATTTTAACTATATGATGTTATGTGCACATCATACACTGTAGGTCTATATTTAGAGTCAGTGACTTAATTCCAAAAGATGCATCACCATCAAACATCCAACTCCAGATTTAGTCCTCATTTCCTGTTATAATAACCTCAACTCTTCTGGGAAGGCTGGATTCCACTGGAGTTTGGAGCGTGGCTGTGGGGATTTGTGCTTATTCAGCCACATGAGCATTAGTGAGGCCAGGGACTGATGTCAGTTTTCCAGTTCATCCCAAAGGTGTCCATTGGGGTTGACATCAGGGTTCTGTGCAGGACACTCAAGTTCTTCTAATCCAATCTTAACAAACTGCAACAGTTTTGGTCTCCTCAGTTCCAATAAAGGGAAAACTTAATGCTACACCATACAAAGACATTCTAGACTTATGGGTATGATATGGGTATGGGCACACATATGGGTATGATGTTGAGGAGATTACACACTTTTGGTCATATCGTGTATGCTGATGAAAAAATCCATATTCACAGTCGGCTTATGCAGGTGCTTAAACTGATTTTCTGGGTGGCACACAAGCACTAGCTTTTTAAGCTTGGAAAAGTTAGAAAATGTGGACTGAAGGATCTGATTTATTATTATTATTTTTTTTTTGCTCTTTGCTATCAACTGCAATACAATGTAATACGAAGGGAAAAGACTATTGAAAAAAAATGAATATGAAAACTACAGAAATAATTTAGTTGTAAATATCCCATTAATCAGTGCAAATTTAATTTAACAATATAGCGTCTACCCTCATTATTCAGCAGCTCCATACATTCTATTTTTCGGCATGATGAACTACAAGTACAGTGGCAGAACGTGTGATGATAAGGGAGGGGTGAAAAATGCTTTATGTTACAGTTAATCGTGCACAAAATGTATTGTGTCTCAAGATACAGGTGCATCTTTAAAAAAATGATTATCGTGGAAAAGTAATTTTTTTTTCCGTAATTTGATTAAAAAAGTGAAACTTTCATATATTCTAGATTCATTACACACACCGTGAAATAGTTCAAGCCTTTTTGTTTTAATATTGATGAAATCCAGTATCTCAAAATATTAGAATAAAGAATTTATAATACAGAAATGTCGACCTTCTGAAAAGTATGTTAATTTATGCACTCAATACTTGGTCTGGACTTTAATACTTTTGCAAGAATTACTGCATCAATGTGGTGTGGTATGGAGGCGATGAGCCTGTGGCACTGCTGAGGTGTTTGTTCTGGAGGCCCAGGTTGCTTTGATAGCGGCCTTCATCTCATCTGAACTGTTGGGTCTGTCTCTCACAGATTCTCTAGTCAGGCGAGTTGGTTGGCCAATCAAGCATAGTAAAACCAAAGTCAATAAACTAGTTACTAGTAGTTTTGGCACTATGGGCAGGTGCCAAGTCCTGCTGGAAAAGGAAATCAGCATCTCCATAAAGCTTGTCAGCACACGGAAGCATGAAGTTCTTTAAAATCTCCTGGTAGATGCTGCATTGATTTTCGACATGAGAAAACACAGTTTATTTATTTTCCACAGTATTCAAATTTTTTGAGATGCACCTGTACTAACTTAAATCGAGGTCATGAAATTATAATGTGTGCATGTTATGTTTAACATTAAAAATTAACAAAATGTAAATATTTTTGTTTTGATGTGCTGTACAGAAGGTAAGGAAAAGGTGCCACTGTTTGAAGGATGCTTGTTCTGCTATGCTTAGGGTTCACTTTAAGTAAGTGTTTCTCAATGGTTAAGGCTCTAGGTTGCTGATCAAAAGTTCGGGGGGTTCAAGCCCCAGCACCTCCGAGCTGCCACTGTTAGGCCCTTGAGCAAGGCCCTTAATCCTCCTGGCTCCAGGGGTGCCATATCATGGCTGACCCTTTGCTCTGACCCCAACTTCCTAACAAACTGGGATATGCGAAGAAAAGAATTTGACTGTGCTGTAAAGTATATGTGACAAATAAAGACTTCTTCTTCTACTAAGTGTAGTAGATATTTAGGTCAGTGTATTTAATATTGGCCTCTATTACCGTTCCATAGATTTTTTTGTTTTTGTGTATTTACTCAACATGTGAATTTCAGCATGACATATTGTGGTTGCAACAAACTGTCAGACTGTGGTGCCAGACTTAATATTGCTCTTTACTTAATCGATATCAAGTAAGGAAAGCAAGTAGGATTTGGGTCCTTACATAGGGTCATTACACTCACTGAACTCAACTCTGAAAATGGCCCTTAATGCACAACTGAGTTTAAAATGAAATTAAACAGATTAAATAATTAAGTCAGTCACAATTTTGCACTTTGCATCTGCACCAACACTGGCTCCAAGGAGGAAGAAACTACAAGTTTGGACCAAACAGAGTACAACATACCAGAGCGTCTGCAAAATTTCAAATGACACACAACCTGCATCACTGTTCTACCCATGTCAGGGGATATATTTTCATAAAAATACCCATGAAAATAGCTACTGGTTGGAAAAATGGCTTATGACTTATGACAAACTATTAATACCACGGACTGCACAGACATTTTGGGGAGCAGGGGCTCAAGTGGGGAAAAAAGGGCACTTCTTATAATTATTCATATGAAAAAAAAAGTTAAATATCTTAACTCTGACTTCCTTACAATTTTATTTGAATTATTTAAATTCCCTCACACACAATTGTTTCACACTAAACAGATTTCTACAAAATAATCAGTTCAAAAGTATACAAATAGGGCATTTTAAATAGTTTACGCCTAATGTGCATATCAGTGTGGTGATTGTCATGATGTTATTATTCACCTGCAGTGTCTCCATAAAGTACAGTACATTAGCCTGTATGGCAATGATATATTGCCTTGGCTAAACTTATCACATTGGCTTGTAGCTCATGAGTCATTCATTTTAGCAAGACACAAGTTAACTATATTTGATTTTGGCTAATTAGATGTAAAGTCAAGCTACTGGTAGCTTAGTCGTTTGTTCATCACCACTCACCTCCACACAAGTCAAGGAAAAAACAACTGGGAGGAGCTGCTGCCTGCCCGTCTGCTTATTTGTGTGTCTCATTTGCCGATGTGTGCTGTACTGATGCGGGGAGGAATGAAGGGAGGGAGAGAGGAAGGGAGGAAGGGAGGAACTCAACAAATCTGCTGACCTGTATATCATCAATATCTACAAGTAATATCCTTTCAAAGGGTACTATTAGCTAGCAATTAGCAAATTATCTTGAAATCGTCAAACCTGTTACTGTCAGCCCTGTTACTTTTCTAGAGTAACAGGTTTTGACATGTGGGTAACATGGACAACATAGATTAGATGTCAACTTAGCCACACTGTTTTTAAAGTTTATCGGTGTAAAATGCAGACATTTTTAAAGTGTATTATTGAGCTAATGCCTATATCATTCAGTGTGGGTGGCATATAAGCCTTTGGGAACATATCAGGCCGATGCTGAACTACATCAGGCAGGAGTACTCTGCTGTGAAGGTGCTGCATTTTCTAAGTGATGGTCCCTTCACACAATACCGCCAGCGTGGTAACTTCTACCTCTTTTGCACAGAACTGTACAAAAGAGGCTTTACACAAGACATGTGGAATTTCTTAAAAGCCAACCATGGCAAGGGGGCTCCTGATGGAGTAGGAGGTGCACTGAAGAGACATGCAGATGACCTTGTCAGCAAAGTCCATGCCATAACAGATGGAAGGTCTCTGTTTCCAGCAGTGTTCAGAACACAAACCTCCATCAAGCTATTTTTTGTTGAGGAGGAGGATGTAGAGAAGGCAGTGCAGGCCATGCTGAGGCATGTATAAATTTAAACAATTATATATAAAAAAAGTATGCATATATATATATATATATATATATATATATATATATATATATATATATATATATATATATATATATATATATATATATATATATATATATATATATATAATGTTTTGCGAAACATCCAACCAGTTCCCTCAACAATGCACCTATATCAGGTTGTGAAACTGGCAAGAGGTAGCCTGATCTTCCGTGATGTCAGTTGCATGTGTGTAGCTATGAAGCGGCTCGAATGCCAATGCCCAGACTCCCAGTTCATCAGTTTTCTGTGTGACCAAACTCCAATCCAACACGGTGCTGTTGACTGGACCAGTTCAGAGGTCATTGGAAAGTGGTGTGTGGTCAGATACGACAATGACTTCCACCACTTTTCAACAGACCAGATGGAAACATTTTTTCTTCGCTTAATTTAGCAGCTATTATGAAGGGAAAAGCCAAGAAGTGTTTCCATGCAAGAGGGGTTGATGATTGGCACAATTAGTAAAATTAGCAATTCATTTATGGGAAAACTATTACATAGTTCTAATTAAAACTATAGTATATAGTAATGCTTGTGTCTGCAACAGGGATGACAAAAACATAAAAACATGATATAGATAAATAGTTATAAAATAAAAAATTACATAGCCTGAGATGGCACAATACAGTTTCTTATCATTTTAAGTTGTCTTAATTTCATATATACAGTGAGGGAAAGAAGTATTTGATCCCCTGCTGATTTTACGAGTACGTTTGCCCACTGACAAAGAAATGATCAGTCTACAATTTGAATGGTAGATTTATTTGAACAGTGTGAGACAGAATAACAATAAGAAAATCCAGAAAAAGGCATGTCAAAAATGTTATAAATTGATTTGCATTTTATTGAGGGAAATAAGTACAGTGGTGTGAAAAAGTGTTTGCCCCCTTCCTCATTTCCTGTTCCTTTGCATGTTTGTCACACTTAAGTGTTTCGGAACATCAAACCAATTTAAACAATAGTCAAGGACAACACAAGTAAACACAAAATGCAATTTGTAAATGAAGGTGTTTATTATTAAAGTGTGAAAAAAATCCAAACCATCATGGCCCTGTGTGAAAAAGTGATTGCCCCCTTGTTAAAACATACTATAACTGTGGTTGTCCACACCTGAGTTCAATTTCTTTAGCCACACCCAGGCTTGATTATTGCCACACCTGTTCACAATCAAGGCATCACTTAAATAGGAGCTGCTTGACACAGTAAGGTCCACCAGAAGATCCTTAAAAGCTACACATCATGCCGAGACCCAAAGAAATTCAGGAACAATTGAGAAAGAAAGTAATTGAGATCTATCAGTCTGGAAAGGGTTATAAAACCGCCTTTCCAAAGCTTTGGGAATCCAGCGAACCACAGTGAGAGCCATTATCCACAAATGGCGAAGACATGGAACAGTGGTGAACCTTCCCAGGAGTGGCCGGCCGCCCAAAATTACCCCAAGAGCGCAGCGACGACTCATCCAAGAGGTCACAAAAGACCCCACAACAACATCCAAAGAACTGCAGGCCTCACTTGCCTCAGTTAAGGTCAGCGTTCATGCCTCCACCATCAGGAAAAGACTGGGCAAAAATGGCCTGCATGGCAGAGTTCCAAGGAGAAAACCACTGCTGAGCAAAAAGAACATCAAAGCTCGTCTCAATTTTTCCACAACACATCTTGATGATCCCCAAGACTTTTGGGACAACATTCTGTGGACCGATGAGACAAAAGTGGAACTCTTTGGAAGGTGTGTGTCCAAGTATATCTGGCGTAGAAGGAACACTGCATTTCATAAAAAGAACATTATACCAACAGTAAAATATGGTGGTGGTAGTGTGATGGTCTGGGGCTGTTTTGCTGCTTCAGGACCTGGAAGACTTGCCGTGATAAAAGGAACTATGAATTCTGCTGTCTACCAAGAGATCCTGAAGGAGAATGTCCGACCATCTGTTCGTGTACTCAAGCTGAAACGAACTTGGGTTCTGCAGCAGGACAATGATCCTAAACACACCAGCAAGTCCACCACCGAATGGCTGAAAAAAACCAAAATGAAGACTTTGGAGTGGCCTAGCCAAAGTCCTGACCTGAATCCTATTGAGATGTTGTGGTATGACCTTAAAAAGGCTGTTCATGCTCGAAAACCCTCTAATGTAACTGAATTAGGACAATTCTGCAAAGATGAGTGGGCCAAAATTCCTCCAGGACGCTGTAAAAGCCTCATTGCACGTTATCGCAAACGCTTGGTTGCAGTTGTTGCTGCTAAGGGTGGCCCAACCAGTTATTAGGTTTAGGGGGCAATAACTTTTTCACACAGGGCCATGATGGTTTGGATTTTTTTTCACCTTTAATAATAAACACCTTCATTTACAAATTGCATTTTGTGTTTACTTGTGTTGTCCTTGACTATTGTTTAAATTGGTTTGATGTTCCGAAACACTTAAGTGTGACACATGCAAAGGAACAGGAAATGAGGAAGGGGGCAAACACTTTTTCACACCACTGTATTTGACCCCCCTCTCAATCAGAAAGATTTCTGGCTCTCAGGTGTCTTTTATACAGGTAACGAGCTGAGATTAGGAGCACACTCTTAAAGGGAGTGCTCGTAATCTCAGCTTGTTACCTGTATAAAAGCACTTGTCCACAGAAGCAATCAATCAATCAGATTCCAAACTCTCCACCATGGCCAAGACCAAAGAGCTCTCCAAGGATGACAGGGACAAGATTGTAGACCTACACAAGTCTGGAATGAGCTACAATACCATTGCCAAGCAGCTTGGTGAGAAGGTGACAACAGTTGGTGCGATTATTCGCAAATGGAAGAAACATGAAAGAACTGTCAATCTCCCTCGGCCTGGGGCTCCATGCAAGATCTCACCTTGTGGAGTTGCAATGATCTGAACAGTGAGGAATCAGATGATGAGAACAGTGAGGAATCAGCCCAGAACTACACTGGAGGATCTTGTCAATGATCTCAAGGCATTTGCGACCATAGTCACCAAGAAATCAATTGGTAACACACTACGCCGTGAAAGACTGAAATCCTGCAGCGCCCGCAAGGTCCCCCTGCTCAAGAAAGCACATATACATGCCCGTCTGAAGTTTGCCAATGAACATCTGAATGATTCAGAGGACAACTGGGTGAAAGTGTTGTGGTCAGATGAGACCAAATGGAGCTCTTTGGATTCAACTCAACTCGCCTTGTTTGGAGAAGGAGGAATGCTGCCTATGACCCCAAGAACACCATCCCCAACATCAAACATGGAGGGGGAAACATTATGCTTTGGGGGTGTTTTCCTGCTAAGGGGACAGGACAACTTCACCGCATCAAAGGGACGATGGACGGGGCAATGTACTGTCAAATCTTGGGTGAGAACCTTTTTCCCTCAGCCAGGGCATTGAAAATGGATCGTGGATGAGTATTCCAGCATGACAATGACCCAAAACACACGGCCAAGGCAAGAAAGGAGTGGCTCAAGAAGAAGCACATTAAGGTCCTGGAGTGGCCTAGCCAGTCTCCAGACCTTAATCCCATAGAAAATCTGTGGAGGGAGCTGAAGGTTCGAGTTGCCAAGCGTCAGCCTCAAAATCTTAATGACTTGGAGAAGATCTGCAAAGAGGAGTGGGACAAAATCTTTCCTGAGATGTGTGCAAACCTGGTGGCCAACTACAAGAAACGTCTGACCTCTGTGATTGCCAACAAGGGTTTTGCCACCAAGTACTAAGTCATTTTTTGCAGAGGGGTCAAATAAATATTTCCCTCATTAAAATGCAAATCAATTTATAACACTTTTGACATGCGTTTTTCTGGATTTTTTTGGTGTTATTCTGTCTCTCACTGTTCAAATAAATCTACCATTAAAATTATAGACTGATCATTTCTTTGTCAGTGGGCAAACATACAAAAACAGCAGGGGATCAAATACTTTTTTCCCCCACTGTGTGTGTGTATATATATATATATATATATATATATATATATATATATATATATATATATATATATATATATATATATATACCTGTGTGCACATGCCTGATTAATACCATTAAGGTGTACTTGTATCTGCATGAAAATAGTGTTCCATATAGGCAAACTGTTCGTAATATGACTGCCTATTTCGATTAAATTCAATTAAATTACTTGGTAAACCTCAGTCTCATTGCCCTTGGTAGAAAAATATCCCTCTTTGTGCATTCATTCAGACGTGAACACACATGTGCAGTTGAATAAATAGAGCAGAAATCAGCTATAAGTCATTATGCAGTTGCAGTGACTGAGTAGCAGAGCTGCTCTTTATAGAACTACACATGCAGAGCCTGCACATGGTTGCAGACTTACCCATGGCATGTTGTCTTGTCTGTAGGATCTCCATGTTTTGCCAGAGTCACTGTACTGCAGCTGGTAGCTGCTCACCCAATCTGCACTTCCCCATCGGCCCTGCGTGGCCACTACTGTCACCTCCAACCGATCTCTTAGGTCTAGCTGCAGCCAGGGTCGACGGTCCTCACTGTCTGGAGACCAGCCACCAGAACCTACAGAGAGAACAACGAGAGAATCGAGCCGGGAGGAAGTTAAGAGCAGTGACATAAAATATACAATAGAAACTATGTTACATTTTGTGGCTTGTCCTCTAAAATATTCTGATGGCAATCTCTAATTCAGCTCTAGAGGACAATGTACAGACCTCAGAGCAGTGATATTACATTACAGTAGGTAAACAAATCCGCTAGACCTGTAATAGACCTAATTGCTCCTCAGTGCTTCCACATTTGTTTGTACTTTTCTATATTCTACCTGAGTCCAAGGCTCAAGCTCATGCCAGGCATACTGCTAGTCTCATCTACTTTTCTTTCCCCGGTTATTGTAAGTGTTTATAATGATAATGAAAAGAAGTAACTAGATTCCCTAGAGAGTAAAGAAATCTAATTCCTTGCCCAGGAACAAACAGTGGCTCATTGTTCCACATGCTCAAATACAGAAACTGACATAATTCCACAATGAGGATGAGGATAAAGTCTGGTGTAGTTGTGGATGGTGATGAGATGAGAACTTGGATTGATTTTTACTGTCATTAACCCTAATCTGTTTTTTACCATGCTATTGTCTCACGTTTTGGAATTGTCTGCCTATCTTTACTCTAATAAAACTTTTATCTACATTTGCATCCTTCCTAACCTCCATCATGTGAATTACGTGACAATTATAGAATATATTAAACTTTTAAAGCTGCTTGGGGCAGCAGTGGCCCTTCTAATGTTGCCGTCCTGTTTTGTTTTGTTTTTCACCATATAAATGCTTTCTGTTTTCAGCTTGTTCAGGTTTCTTTTTGAAAATGAACACAGCAAACTGAGCAGTTTCACTTAAAACATAAAGGTTTTTCATTTAGAATACAGATTACGAGATCTGACTAAATGATGGGGAAAAGTGTTTTTGAGTGAAAGTAACTTAAATGAGGGAATTATATTATTACATTAGCAGTCATACTGTATTTATTTATTTATTGCTTTGTGATCTTTTTTGCTTTGTGTTTGCTTTTTGATCTTAATTTCTGATGACCCATGTCACATGGGACCCATTACACTTGGTTCATATATCAGATACCATATAACATATACCACAGACTGAATAAGGAGTACTGACAAACCTGGAATGTTAAAACTGGGGAGGTTTTTCAATAAATAAATTATATAAACAAAACACAAAGCAGTATATTCAAAGTATAATAATGGATAAAGGATTTAAAAGGAAAATCTTTTAAATAAAATAAAAATAGACTATACAGGTCAAATATTAAAGTATTAGGCAATGGAAACAGCTTGATATTTTTTTTAGATGCTTGGGTGAAAGCAGTAAAATATGTGAAATACCAGCTTAATAGTTTGAACCACTATTGAACTGGGTCTGTGGGTCTGTGAATTTGCTTTTAATATATATATATATATATATATATATATATATATATATATATATATATATATATATATATATATATATATATATATATATATATATATCAAACTCCCTGTTATACACTATTGTTTGATGCTGTGGCCACTAAAGTTATGGACAATGCAGAATTTCAGGTCATAAGATATAGCTGACAAGAGCACATTAAGAAACATTTCAGCTTCTTGGTTTGTCAATACCTTAGAACAACAAGCCTAGAATTTCAGAACTTCATGCGTATTAATAGATGAAATATCAATAACTGACTTTATTACAAACTGAGACTCAATTTTGCATTCTGAATCTGTCACCTAAGTGCTCAAAGAATAGCATAAAAACAGTGTCATCAGTGTCAGAGGTCACCAGAGAGAGACACTGAGACAGTCTCTACCTTTTGCAGACAGGGTTCAATGCACACTACCTACAGTATTCAGCTGTAGGTGAATACAGCTGAAAACAGTTTTGAGTAAAGTTATTCTGGACAAGAATACATTTCTCACTAGTGCTCCCTTTCAGGCCTTATCACCTGCACTGATAAGCCATGAAAGAAGCCCTCAGTAAGATCAAACAACTCCAATAGGCCCTCTGTAATAGCTCTTGGGAACTGCAGATAACTGATGAAATAAAATAATTTAAACATGTACCATCTCTGGTGTAGAGTTTTGCGAAGTGTGGCGAGTGGCTGTCAGAAGACCTTGATGAACTCTGAAAGGAAGCTGAGGGGAGCAATGCCAGCAGTGGTTCTTCACAGTAATCTAAATATGAGAGACAGAGAGGGACAGATAGGATGACAGATATACATTAGTGTTTTTGAACAACTTAAACAGTAGTAAAATCAGCAAGCATTAAAATAGGAATTTCAGCTGGAGAAAAATAAAGCTCCAACTGGAATTCTGAATTGAGCCATTCCCAGACATTTTACCAAATCAACAGGAGTCTGTCCAGTGGGAAATGCCCAATTGGAAATGAACTAACTAACTAACTAAGTAACTAACTAACTAACTAATAATAATAATAATAATAGCAATAATAACAATGATGGTAATGATGATGATGATGATAACAATACTACTACTACTACTACTGCTACTACTACTACTACTACTAATAATAATAAATACAATAATAGATACCATGCATCTGGAAAGAATTCACAGTGCTTCACTTTTTCCACATTTTGTTATGTTACAGCCTTATTCCAAAATGGTTTAAATTCATTATTAATTCATCAAAATTCTAATTCATAATGACAACATGAAAGAAGTTTGTTTGAAATCTTTGCAAATTTATTAAAAATAAAAACCAAAATAAGCACATGTACATAAGTATTCACAGCCTTTGGTCAATATTTTGTTGAAGCACCTTCGTCACCAATTACAGCCTCAATACAAGCTTGGCACACCTATTTTTGGGCAGATTCTCCAATTCTTCTTTGCAGGACCTCTCAAGCTCCATCTGGTTGGATTGGGAGCGTCGGTGCACAGCCATTTTCAGATCTTTTCAGAGATATTCAATCAGGTTCAAGTCTGGGCTCTGGCTGGGCCACGCAAGGACATTCACAGAGTTGTCCTGTAGCCACTCCTTTGTTATCTTGGCTGTGTGCTTAGGGTCGTTGTCCTGTTGGAAGATGAACCTTCGCCCCAGTCTGAGGTCCAGAGTGCTCTGGAGCAGGTTTTCATCAAGGATATCTTTGCACATTACTGCATTAATTTACATTTACATTTATTCACTTGGCAGACGCTTTTATACAAAGCGATTTACAAATAAGCAAAGCGATATATCAAGCAGAGAATAATACAAGTAGTGCTACTATACAAGATGCATTAATTGAATACCAGAGGAAGCAAGTGCACAGAGTAGAGGTGTAAGTGCGTTGTGTTTTTTTTTTTTTTTCTCTATGAGTTGGTTAGGTGTTCACGGAAGAGGTGGGTCTTTAGCTGTTTTTTGAAGATAGTGAGAGATTCTGCAGTCCGGATTGAGATTGGAAGTGCATTCCACCACTAGGGAACGGTAAGCATGAAGGTTCTGGAAAGGGACCTTACGCCACGCTGAGTGGGAACTACTAAACGTCGGTCGCTAGTCGATCGCAGATTGCGAGAGGGAACGTAGGCCTTCAGGAGAGAGTTGAGGTAATAGGGTGCCGTTCATGACAAGGTTTTGTAGGTGAGCATCAAGGCCTTGATATTGATGTGGGCAGCTACAGGAAGCCACTGGAGGGAGATGAAGAGGGGTGTGACAAAGATTCACCTTTCCCTCAATCATGACTATCCCAGTTCCTGCCGCTGAAAAACATCCCCACGGCATGATGCTGCTACCACCATGCTTCACTGTAGGGATGGTATTGGCCAGGTGTTGAGTGGTGCCTTGTTTCCTCCAGAAATGACGCTTGCCATTCAGGCCAACGAGTTCAATCTTTGTTTCATCAGACCAGAGAATTTTGTTTCTCATCGTCTGAGAGTCCTCCAGGCGGGCTGTCATGTGCCTTTTACTGAGGAGTGACTTTCGTCTGACCACTCTACCATTCAGGCACCTGATTGGTGGAGTGCTGCAGAGATGGCTGTTCTTCTGGAAGGTTCTCCTCTCTCTACAGAGACACGCTGGAGCTCTGTCAGCGTGACCATCGGGTTTTTGGTCACCTCCCTGACTAAGGCTCTTCTCCCCTGATTGCTCAGTTTGGCCGGGTGGCCAGCTCTATGAAGAGTCCTGGTGGTTCCAAACTTCTTCCATTTATGGATGATGGAGGCCACTGTGCTCATAGGGACCTTCAATGCTGCAGAAATGTTTCTGCACCCTTCCCCAGATCTGTGCCTTGATACAATCCTGTCTCGGAGGTCTACAATTCCTTGAACTTCATGGCTTAGTTTGTGGTCTGACATGCATTGTTAACTGTGGGACCTTATATAGACAGGTGTGTGCCTTTCCAAATCATGTCCAATCAACTGAATTTATCACAGGTAGACTCCAATCAAGTTGTAGAAACATCTCAAGGATGTTCAGTGGAAACAGGATGCACCTGAGCTCAATTTTGAGTGTCATGGCAAAGGCTGTGAATACTTATGTACATGTGCTTTTTTTTTTTTTTTTTTTTAAATAAATTTGCAATGATTTTAATCAAACTTCTTTCACGTTGTCATTATGGGGTATTGTTTGTAGAATTTTGAGGAAAATAATGAATTTTATCAGTTTTGGTATAAGGCTGTAACATAACAAAATGTGGGAAAAGTGAAGCATTGTGAATACTTTCCGGATACACTGTAGGTAAAGTTTGTCATGACAAACTTTGATGTTGGCTTGAGACAGCAAGTCTGCTAGGGTGTTGCTAGGTGGTTTCTAGAGTGTTCTGTGTGGTTGCTCAGCAGTTGCTAGAGTGTTCTGGAGGGTTGTTAGGCAATTGTTAGGTTGTTCTGGGTGGTTGCTAGGGTGTTGCTAGGCGGTTGCTATGGTGTTCTTGGTAGTTGCTTGGGTGTTGCTACACAGTTGCTAGGGTCTTCTGGCTGGTTGCTAGTGTGTTGCTAAGCAGTTGCTAGGGTGTTCTGAGTGGTTGCTAGGCAGTGGTTGCTAGAGTGTTGCTAGGTGGTTGCTAGGGTATTCTGTGTGGTTGCTAGGGGATTGTTAGGGTGATCCGAGTGGTTGCTAGGGTGTTGCTAGACATTGTCCCAATACTTTTGGATCTAGTCGGTGTCCCAATACTTTTTGGAGCTCGGCTGCTTTCCAATACTTTTGGAGCTGGGCCACGTCCCTCAACATACCCTCAATGTAAGTGAATGGATGTTTTTGGGAATTTTCGGTATTCCGATATTCCGACCAGTTTGGAAAAATAGCTGACCGGTGTGATCGGCCTGTAGGTGTGTGCTGAGTTTTTTGGAAGTACCTTGAACGCTCAAGGAGTTATAACAGTCAGAAAGTTTTAATGCAAGTCAATGGCAATTTTGGCCACTTTGAGCTTCAGTACTAGAAAATTCCGGGTTTCCGATCACATCGAAAAGATACAGCGACTCAAGTCAGAAAAGGATAGGAGATACAATTGATAATTTTGGATATCAATAATAATAATTATTTATTTACTCATTTATCTTGACCTCTACGTCATTAACTTATAGTATTACCAACAATTAGACAGCTTATTCATATTATTTTTATAGAAATAAATGAACCAAAAAAGCACAATACTCAAAGTTTCATTCGGAATATAGTCTTGTATTCATATTCATATTTCATAATGCCCATATTCCTAAGAAATACATTTACTCAGAGATAAAAGATCAAGATACAGAAAAGGTAGAAAGCAATTCTTTGGATTATGATAAATGTGCATTAAATTATCCTTTCACACGTTCCCTGCACTTTTTTATAATAAGGACAACAGCACTGCTGACCTTTCTGAAGGCAATCAATGGCTGTGACAAAAATCAGCATTTAGTCTAAGGATAAAATACTGAGAAATAAAAATAGATATGAAATGACAGAATTACTGATAATAGCTTCCTGACATTTTCTACACATTTATTTAATTATTTACTTATTCTTGAGAGTCATGCTCTTGGTGTGTTGAATTCAGTAACACGGTACTTTCATGCTTTTAATACTTCCTTTCTGTAATTTAGATGATGCATCATGAGAAGCAACAAAGCTGCCGGCAATCTATGAAATTATTAATGATACAGCTGGACTGTACTTCCCTATTAAAGTAAATGTATTTGGTTGACTATATAATTAAAAAAAAAAATTTAATAGGATAAAAAACAAGCAAGCACATTTCTAATGATCTAGCTACTACATGTTTGGCTGTACAATGAGTAAACATTAAAGTGTGTATTAGTAAGAATGTGCACCATTCAATTAAGACTGTACGATTCTGTGTAATGAATAGATTAAGATGATCCAACTGTAAATAGTAAAGTATAGTCAAATGGAGTGAGGTGAGGGGTGAAACATAAAATCATTGGCTAGCTCATGGAGCTCCAAGCTCAGTGCCATGTTTTGTTTTTCCAGAAGCCTTACTGTCTAGGCTAATAAGTAAACTTGGTAGCAAACATAATGTAATAAAGTTTGTTGAGCCAGTTCTGTGTAGTAGCTAGTTACAGTAACTGAATTAATAGAGACTATGGAAACAAATGACTGTATGATCATTATTCTCTTTCTGACGTAATGCTTCATGTGTGTGACCTCTACAAAAAGTCAGTAAGCTGTTGGCCAAAGTTTCAGCTATGCAAGGGACTGTTTTGTCCTTGCATCACACATAAAAGATATTGTCTGGCTAGAAGGGTTGACAGCTCTGCGCTGGAGTATTTTATTTTTGCTTGGTTTCATCATACGTCCTGCTGCTGTTATCCATGCATGCTAATTAATTAGCATAGTTTACACCATTCTACCATCCACCAGATCAGGTGATGTGTGTCAACTGATGTGTGCAGTGTAGCAGCTTGGTAGGGTAAGGAGGTTTGTGCTATAATTCCAGTTTTGAGTTGTCATGCACCACCATGAAACATGTGAAATATAAAAATAGAGACATACCAAATGAAAACTTTGTTCCGTGAAAGTGAATACAAAGTACTATTATTTCCTGGTTATCTACTAGGCAATTATAAATAAAACAGTAATACTCAGAACTCTGCTGGTCTCAGGTGTACGGGTTAGTGATTTATCCACCCCGATTAAGCAAAGTCTGCCATTATTAACACTGTATCTCACAAGGGAGCCCTAATAATTTCAATTCTAATTCATTCTTCATATGGGTACAGCTTAAGTTGTATAGATACTCTGGAAAAAAACAAACCATCATACACATCTATACGATCAACCTATTGAGTAATTTAAAACAATAAATCAAAGGTTTATGGTTGTGAAAGTGAATGCAACATATTATTATTTCTTGGTTGTCTACTAGGCAATTATGAATAAAACAGTAATACTCAAAACTCTGATGGTGCCCGGGCTAGTGATTTATCCACCCTGATTAAGCAAAGTCTGTCGTTAATAACACAGTGTCTCACAGGGGAGCCCTAATCCTTTCACTACTAATACACTATTCATATGTGTATAACTTAAGTTGTAAAGATACTCTGGAAAAAGACAAACCATACACATTTATACAATCAGCCTATTGACTAATTTAAAACAATATATCAAAGGTTTATGGTTGTTCATGTTTAGTACTTAATCAATGCATACTCATCTATCTATCTATCTATCTATCTATCTATCTATCTATCTATCTATCTATCTATCTATCTATCTATCCATCCATCCAGTCCCCTCTGAAAGTATTGGAACACTAAGTACAATTATACTGTTTTTGCCATATATCAGATTTTCAGCTTTCATTTACTAATATTTACATCTAGATGTGTTAAACAATTTAAAACATGGTGAATACCTTTGTTACACCACCCAATTTTTAGGTGCTTGCTGTTCCAGTACTTTTGGAGGGGGTGTATATGTTACATAAAGATAGAAGGCTAGGTGTGATTGAAATGGGTAAACATGCAGTTGATGTACAGCAATTACAATTGAGCAATATACTTTTGGAGAAACTTGCACCTTGTTTTCAGAGAACTGAACACAACAATCCTGAATTAGAAGAGAATGGCATTTATATATATTGACCAGAAAGGAAACTTCTTGAAGCTACAGAGAGATAATTAACAATGGCTCAGTTTGTCTTCAGGCTGTCCATCATTCTTTCAGATTGCTGCAATGAACCTCTGACCAATAATATAATTAGAAGTTCTGCACTACCAAATACCTGTAATATATTCAGACAGACATGGAGAATGCCTGTTACTGCCGATTGTTCTTCATGAAATGTGCTATGTATAATATTCTACATGCTGGCATAAGGAAAGTGATGTCCTTGTGCAAGCAATGTTACATTGTTTTCTCTCAGCATTTCATTTTAGCATTGAGGGTTGAACTTCTCTAATGAACATTGTTTGTGCAGAATGTTCACATTAAAACCTGGAACTAAAAAAAAAATGCTCATAATGCAAGAAAAACACCAGAATGAACAGCAGGTTGGGGAGTCATTAGCTGTGTCCAGGGAGCAATCTAATGTTCTCTCTTGTTTCTGTTATTTCAGAATAGGCACTTTATACCAATTTCTATGGTACGTATGTGAAAATATAACCCTATTTAGACTGGCTTTACCTGATAAACATTTAACAATAAGCAGTGAAAATCCCCTGTCCATACTTGCTCTCTCTCTCTATCATCCACCCATTCGGACTCATGAACAGGTGAGCAATAGTGCCATCAGCATTGCTTTCCATTCTAACAACTAACTATATCTTTGGATTTTATCCACTGCTTGTGGATATATATATACACACACATATATATATATATATATATATATATATATATATATATATATATATATATATATATACATATATATATATATATATATATATATATATATATATACGCAGTATCTCACAAAAGTGAGTACACCCCTCACATTTTTGTAAATATTTGATTATATCTTTTCACGTGAAGACGCTGAAAAAATTACACTTTGCTACAATGTAAAGTAGTGAGTCTACAGCTTGTATAACAGTGTGAATTTGCTGTCCCCTCGAAATACCTCAACACACAGCAATTAATGTCTAAACCACTGGCAACAAAAGCGAGTACACACCTAAGTGAAAATGTCAAAATTGGGCCCAAAGTGTCAATATTTTGGGCGGCCATCATTATTTTCCAGCACTGCCTTAAGCCTCTTGGGTATGAGTTCACCAGAGCTTCTCAGGTTGCCACGGGATTCCTGTTCCACTCCTCCATGACGACATCACAAAGCTGGTGGATGTTAGAGACCTTGTGCTCCTCCACCTTCTGTTTGAGGATGCCCCACAGATGCTCAATATGGGTTTAGTCCATCACCTTCACCCTCAGCTTCTTTAGCAAGGCAGTGGTTGTCTTGGAGGTGTGTTTGGGGTTGTTATCATGCTTCTTGAAGGGAGGGGATCATGCTCTGCTTCTGTATGTCACAGTACATGTTGGCATTCATGGTTATTTTGAGGGGACAGCAATTTTACACTGTTACACAAGCTGTACACTCACTACTTTACATTGTAGAAAAGTCTCATTTCTTCAGTGTTGTCACATGAATAATCAAATATTTACAAAAATGTTCTCACTTTTGTGAGATACTGTATATATATATATATATATATATATATATATATATATATATATATATATATAAATTATATGATAATTTATAATGCATTGCTGTATTATAAATTATTTATTCTAATATTCTGAGATAATGGATTTTTGATTTCCATGATTTGTATGCTGAAATCATCAAGATTGAAACAAAGAAAGGCTTAAAATATTTCACTTTATGTGTAATAAATCTGGAATGTATGAAAGTTCCACTTTTTGAATTACAATATGGAAGAAAATAAACTCTTCCACGATATGAATTTTTTTTTTTTTATGCACCTGCATATATGTTTATATACACACAGTCTATAGCATTTTCGCTAACTGTGTTAACACAATCTGTTGTGATAACAAAGGAAAAATCGCAGTGCGTTAGCCAGCAGGTGTCATCTATCATACATTCTGCATGTCAGCATGG
The DNA here is from genome assembly GCA_012411365.1 of Ameiurus melas. Lineage (NCBI taxonomy): Eukaryota > Metazoa > Chordata > Actinopteri > Siluriformes > Ictaluridae > Ameiurus > Ameiurus melas. Next base: position 24,674,115 of record CM022762.1, on the reverse strand, counting down.
GCACTCTGACCAGTCTGCAGTTACGCAGCCCAACACACAGCAAGCTGTGATGCACTGTGTGTTCTGACACCTTTCTATCATAACCAGCATGAACTTTTTCAGCATTTTGTACTACAGTAGCTCTTCTGTGGGATTGTACCTGACGGGCTAGCTTTCGCTCCCCACATGTATCAAGACCTGTCGTTCTGGAGATGGTCTGACCCAGTCGTCTAGCCATCACAATTTGGCCCTTGTCAAAGTTGCTCAGAACCTTATGCTAGTCCATTTTTCCTTTTCCAACTCATCAACTTCAAGAACTTACTGCCTAATATATCCCACCCCAGGACAGGTGCCACTGTAACAAGATAATCAAAGTTACTCACTTTACCTGTCTAGTTTTACTGTTGTGGTTGTACTGTGTATGGTTGTGTATGCAACAATAAAATATTCATTTGATTTAACAAAGATATTTTGTCATGGCCACTGTTAGATTTCCATGTATCTCAGGAATCTCAGATTATACCTTTCAGATCTTCTGTCATGCCTTTCAGCCTGTTCTACAATTACTTCTATTAACTTGTAGTTCTGTGGTTAGAAAGTATGGTTTACCCAGAGTTCAGGCGCCTGGAGAGCCCGAATGAACACACACGCTGACACAAATGTATGTTCACTAAGACTTCCGGTTTATTCATGCAAAACAGAAGTATTTATACACATTGTACACATTGATAACAGCAGTGCATGGATGGTTTCTACTGGTGCAGGTGCCAGCCAGATAGTCAAAACAAAACACAGCACACTGGAAATAAGTCTTTTCAAGAAACAGAAAATACATGTGCCAGCTATAAGAAAGGATGGCAGTTGACCAGCTTATTTAACAGCTTATGATCGCAGTTCATAATATAAGAGAGTACATGATATAAAAGAATTTCCTTTCAGCTACAGATAAAAAAAAAACCCCACAAAGTTAACAGAGAGAATGAGCAATTTCAAAAGAACCAGACACAGCACTGAAAGCCTTTTCGTGAATTCTTGAAAGATTCATTAACTAAAGTGAATTTGCAACCAAGTATTAAAAATGACAGTTCAATATATGATTGTTAGTTCATCCAATAACGTTTGGTACATTTGGGGACCACGTTCAAAAAGTGCTGTAATTCCTACATCATTAACCCGATGTGGATGTGAATACCTTAACTGAAGCTGAAAGTCTTCACTTTGAGATATTCACATTTATAATTCATATTCATTATTTAATTTCAACTTTGTTTATAACTGTGTATATGACCGGCCCTAGGGTATTTTGAGCAGGTCTAATCTGGCACCCTTCGGAAAATGTTTAGACACCCCTGATTTAAATCAGCCTTTATTACTGTATGCGGTTATTAGGGAAAATATTGGATTATTCAAGCAAGATGTTACCATCAAGACCATTTTTAAAAATGTTATTTTATCATTGTTTGCACAAAAGAAAATGATTAAACACAAAACCTCAGCTCTCTAATCACTGATCATACATATTGTCACTTCTAGAAATCTTTGGTGCAGGATATTTCAGTCAACAAAACTAATTTCCCAGTGGATTTTCTGGCCTTGAGAGATGCAGTAGATAATACAAAAAACAAGGCTAGGTTTAATTATCAGAAGCACAGATACGCGACAAATTTCCTCAAAGTACTGTATTCTCTAAGGATCATGCAAACAGTGTTAGGCACACAATAGAACACTGTTTACAATAACAAACAATTATGTGTGAGTCTCATATTCTAAGCTCTAAGAATGACCACCCATGTAGACCACTAAGGAAAATTCTAATAATATCCATACAGTAGCTTGTGCTTCCTGTTCCTGTTGTAATCATTGTATTATCATGTATTTATGTTATTATTGCAAGTTAGCATGCTTTAGTTTATGAGATTAGTATCTGTAGTACAGTAGGTAAAGACTATCTGCAATTCAGATTGCTAGTACTTAATACTTAATACTTAATTAAATAAAAAAAAATAATTTGGGTTACACACACACAAAAGGTCAGGAGTTAATACTGAAATGACTCACAATGAACTATGACTTAAGTACTGCTTGGACAATTACATGGGTGATATACATGATACTGGCCATACATAGCATTTAAATATTATCTTTTAAATAGACAATGTAATGATAGTATCTGTGAGTATAAAAATGCTTTGTGATTACTAGAACACTTCATTCTGTGAAAAAAGTAGCTTTTTTTCCATTTTCTGCACATTTATATGATCTGATGTAGGTGATGGTAGTATTTTATAAGGGATTAACCAATTAATATGTGGATATATCACAGAATGTTGGTAACTAACATGATGTCATAACTGGACTCTTCATACTATCTATCTATCTATCTATCTGCACTTTAGACTAAAAGGCATACATCTTAGCAAGTAAAACTAGTGTTCTATATTATAAAAGATTACAGTAACCTAAATATAAGATTATTAAAACTGTTTCTGGACATCTGTTAATCATTTCAAACTTGAAATAGTCTGAAATAGCAGATGATTTTCACATTTTAAGCATTTTTAAGCAAAATTATCTGCAAATAGCATACATTAAAGTGAGTGAAAGCATCTAAAACAAGCTGAATATTGTTATATAAAGATGTAATTTTTGCAGTACAAGTACTTGTTTTTTGGTCAAATCAAGTGCTACTTGACAAAATAGGCAACATTAGAGCACAGTAGGGAATTTTAATCATTTTTAAAACAGTAGGCACAAGATCTTTCCAATCATCACCTATCCAGTTTTGTGTGCCTATTGTAGGATCAGATTCCTGATCAGAACCTGATGTGTTTTCTGCTGTTGTACCCCATCTATTTCAAGGTTTGATGTGTTATGCATTCTGATATGCTTTTTTGTTCACCACAGTTGTAATGACTCATTATTTAAGTTACTGTAGCCTTCCTGTTAGATTGAATCTGTCTGACCATTGTCCTATGTCCTCTGTCATCAACAAGGTGTTTCTGCATGCAGAACACCTACTAAGTGGATGTTATTTTTACTTTTTTCACATAATTTTTTTATACTCGAGACTATTGAGCTCAAAAATCGCAAATGATCAACAGGAAAATACTCAAACCAGCCCATCTAGAACCAACAACCATGACATGGTCAAAGTCAAGATCACATTTTTCCCCAATCTGATGTTTGAACATTAATTAAATTATTGCACTGTTTGCATTGCACTATCACATGATTGGTTGACTGGATGATCGCCCAATCTCAGAGTTATAAAAACATGCAAACTCACTTAATCACATTCAATTATTTCAAGACAATTAACACAGTTGTCCCCCATCAAATAATGGAATTATTATATTTCTCTAAAGTTAAGCAAGCTGTGGAGTGTAGAGAGCCACCAGGATTTTAACTGTTTGGATGATTGTTATTAAGTTAGAGACTGTTCCAAAGGTGTTCTGGAGTCTCAGTTTGTTTAGATGGGCTTGCTGATGAAGGGCCCTTTGATACTGACCTGCCCACACCATCATTAATCTAAAGGCCAGCTAGAATTGCCCCACTCCTTTACATAGCCAGTGCCCTATCAAACAGAACACAGAGTACAAGGGCAGCCACCATTAACAATCGAGAGAACAAAAAATGTGGAAGGAACAGACACGAGATGAAGCTAGAAATGGGTATAAATGATAGGAGGGTGTAAATAATTAGAGAAAAAATATGAAGAAAGTGTTTTAAAGGAGAAATGTCATACAAAGTGTATGTAAGTTGGTTAGGTGGCAAAGATAAGACAGCAAGACAAGATGTGTGCAATCGCAACAGCATGCACTTCACACAATGTACTCTAATCAATGTAAACGGTTGTTGTTTTAGCCAGACAGCTCTGAGCCATTTATAGCTCTTACGATCGTTCACTCAATTGACAGGTTGTCAGGATTGCTGTGATTAGTAAGATTAATAGCAGATTAAGGTGTGATTATTGAGTTTCCACCAATCAGCTTGTCAATCAATAGTGCTATTGTGCATGCAGGAGCTTTTTGGTAGTGGGATAACCAAAAGACTGTTAGAAATGAAATGGGTCCATTTACTTTTAGTGGTTGTGTAAGTCAAATGTACATTTGGAGAAGCAAGGCTATAGCACGTGTATTTTGATCTGTTTGTTCAAGTTGTATTATTCCAAACACCAACGGTGTATATACTAGGTGTAAGAAATTGATTTATAATACCTTCATCTATATTTAAATAAAGTGGTTGCATTAGAATTCGTGCAATAAACAGTACTGCATTGTAAAAATTATAAACCCACTTATAAAAGAATCAGTGGCATATCTGTACAAGGAGGAAATGAATGTTAATTGAAATTCAGCCTAACCCCAAGCTTTCTACCTACATTTCTGTTTAGTAAATGTGCTGAATTGACTCACGGGTGGTAAAGACATTGGTGAGAGAAAATGCTGTGTTTCTTTTTTTAAGGATATTTTGTTTGGGGTTCATTTTATTTGTACTCATTAGACTCTCAGCCATGACCTTAATTCCCCCTCATTAATAAAACCAAGGAGTATTTTGTTTGTCCTCCATTAATCTGTGCAAAATTCCCACCTGCCTCTGTTGATCTTCATCTGAGAGCCTTGGCTCAAGCCGCATGTGTAGGACCCTTGCCCCCTCCCCACCTTCTTTCCTCTTTATTTTTCCATTTATCACTCCTCTCTTCTACTTCCCTAATGTAATATAGCCAATAAGTGTCTGTTTGTTGTTGGAGGAAGGTTTTAAAATTGTGGTGGTTTTATTTTATTATGACAAATTAGAGTTGAGGTAAATGCATTACTATTTAAGGTTGAGGGCACAATTGGTATTTATAGTTACATTTCAGAGAGTCTAACTACATTTCCTCATTTTTATATATATTCAGAAATATTCTACATAAGAGAAAAGGGAAGAAGGGACCTGAATTACAAATATGGGAAATTGAGGAAGATGGCTTGAGGGACATTGGAGCCTACACAGTAATGTTATTTTGCTGGTTTCTTTTGATGTGATAATGACTATGAGCTCAGCAGTGGTCTGGGTCATGGCTAGTAAGTCATAATTGTAGCATGGACAAAGTTCACAAAGGAAATAATACCTACTAGTCATCAGAATTCAAATAATGTGTGGACATATAGCAAAGGTTGTAATTGCCTGGTAAATATGTCTGTTATATAGACAGATAAATTATTGTGAGGAAGGCATATGTAGGGACATATTTAACTTATTAAAAAAAGACCCTTGCTGTCTGGTTTTGTTTCATGTTTTACTAACTTCTAACTTATTTATAACAGGGTTTAGCTCTATGGGATTATTAGGGTGCTTCCACACCTATTACTCCAGTTGCTGTGTTTGAATCAGATTGAAATTTGATACTATACTTCTGGTTAATTTGCTATTTGATTTGATTAGTTTTCTCACTGCATGTAATTATAAAACCAAAAAAATCTATTAAATGTAGTCTGGGGGTATGTATGGCTAAAAACAAATTCATAAAACTTTGTCCTTTGTCATTGGTCAAAAATACAGTGACCAAGAAAAGTAAATAAAGCTTTACCAAATGTGCACAGAAATCCAAAAAATCACCAGAGCATCTGCAACACTTTCTAATTATATAAACAGCTAATTGAAAATATTTTTGGTGTCACATTCACCGTTTGTTTACAATTGTCAAAAATGTATGGCATTTCTGCAGCACTACAGCTCAGTCCTATGGCTGAATTTATCAGCTTGCATCTGTAGAAACATTTTACCTGTAACTCTGACTGGATATTTTGGTCCGAACCAAATATGCTTTCTGTGATTTTACCTGTGAAATTGAACTATACCAATGAGAAAACACCACAGATTAAGCACGACATATGTAAAAGCACCCTTAAACCCTGACATATTAAACTAGCATTAGAACGTGTTTTGTAAGTCACTCCGCTAAATGCAATAAATGTTGTAAGTGAAGTCATCATTATTGCTTTTATGAATCAGTTTGTGCCTTGTTCCTACGTCCCAAAATGCACACAGAGTGTGTTAGACAGGGCAACATGCTGCTGCATGGGAGATGAAAGATAAAGTGCTATGAGAATGATTAATGATTTCAATAGGAGCTGAAAATTCACTCGCAAAAGCTAAAATGAATCATTTTGCTTGACAAGGGTCTCATCACCATGGGAAAGAAACCTGGTGAGAAACTTGCTAATGTGAAAGTACCAAATCCTTGTTGCTTGTCTTCACTGTGGATTTATAAGTCATCTGCACAGAATTCTTTTAGACCAAGCAGCCAATGAGTCAAGTACAGGTGGGAAACTGTGATATTTGACACTAACCTGATTTCACAAAGAGTAGAAATCTGACAAGGAGCTGACATTTCTTTGTGCAAAATACCCTTGGAACCTCTGTCTACTAAAAGATAACAATTTGTAACCTGATGCATACACTGGTCTGACTATGAAGTCATTAATACAATGCCAAGTTTGTGCAAGTGCCATTTCTTGAATTTACAGAGATACACTTTAACCTCGTACTATCTAGACAACTTGATTACAATGGATTTCATAGCAAATTCTGTCTCTCGTGATGAAATTTCATATCTCATTGTTCGAGCATCAATGGCAATGCTTGGCTTTCCTTGATTAAAAAAATGAACAATGGCTTTTTGGATTAGCATATGATCACTACTCTTCTCACTGCAGCAGTTTTAGAAATGCAGACTGTACTGCCATTCAAACTGTGGGATGTGCACAAGGCTCTGCACATCTAGTACCAATCAATAAGAACTATAGGGCAAAGTTTACATATAATACATCTGATCGTCTATTTGAGAAAGTAAATGCAGGATATATTACCTGAATACAACTTGTGAATGACTTCCAGAGTCAAGCAAATATGGAGCAACTATTGTCCATCTCTGCTCATAGAATTCTTGCTTTATGGTCATATAATTAGAATATCATCAAAAAGTTGATTTATTTCAGTAATTCCATTCAAAAAGTGAAACTAGTATAATGTATACATTCATTACACACAGACTGATATATTTCAAGTGTTCATTCTTTTTAATTTTGATGATTATAACTGACAACTAATGAAAACCCCAAAATCAGTATCTCAGGAAATTAGAATATTGTGAAAAGGTTCAACATTGAAGACAACTGGTGCCACATTCTAATCAGCTAATTAACTCAAAACACATGCAAAGGCCTTTAAATGGTCTCTCAGTCTAGTTCTGTAGGTTACACAATTATGGGGAAGAGCTGTCCAAAAGATGACCATTGACACGTTGCACAAGGAGGGCAAGACACAAAAGGTCATTGCTAAGGCTGGCTGTTCACAGAGCTCTGTGTCCAAGCACATTAATAGAGAGGCGGAGGGAAGGAAAAGATGTGGTAGAAAAAAGTGTACAAGCAATAGGGATAACCGCACCCTGGAGAGGATTATCTAACAAAACTGCAAAACTACCAGGAAGTTTTAGAGCACTTCATGCTTCCTGCTGCTGACCAAATTTATGGAGATGCAGATTTCATTTTCCAACAGGACTTGGCACCTGCACACAGTGCCAAAGCTACCAGTACCTGGTTTAAGGAGCATGGGCTCCCTGTTCTTAATTGGCCAGCAAACTCGCCTGACCTTAACCCTATAGAAAATCTATGAGGTATTGTGAAGAGGAAGATGTGATATGCCAGACCCAACAATGAAGAAGAGCTGAAGGCCACTATCAAAGCAACCTGGGCTGTCATAACACTTGACCAGTGCCACAGACTGATCGACTCCATGCCACGCCACATTGCTGCAGTAATTCAGGCAAATGGAGCCCCAACTAAGTAATGAGTGCTGTACATGCTCATACTTTTCATGTTCATACTTTTCAGTTGGCCAACATTTCTAAAAATTCTTTTTTTGTATTGGTCTTATGTAATATTCAAATTTTCTGAGATACTGATTTTGGGGTTTTCATTAGTTGTCAGTTATAATCATCAGAATTAAAAAGAATGAACACTTGAAATATATCAGTCTGGGGGTAATGAATGTATACATTATACTAGTTTCACTTTTTGAATTGAATTACTGAAATAAATCAACTTTTTGATGATATTCTAATTACCGTAATTTTCGGACTATTGAGCGCACCTGAATATAAGCCGCACCCACTAACTTTAAAAAGAAAGACAATTTTGTACATATATAGGCCGCACTTGTCTATAAGCCGCAGGTGTCCACGTTGTAACTGTCACGATTCGTGACGTAAACGAAGCAGGACGGATGCAAGTGCAGTTAGGACGAGACCTTTTATTGAAACAGAGGAGAGCAGACTCAAGAGATACAAGAACCATGACCAACTCAATGAACTAAGCTAACTAAACCAACTAACCTAAACATTAACTATGACATGAAACGTGACAATGACTATGAACATGGACATGGCATGGAACAAAGACTCTATATCTATACTCTATAAACCTATGTCTATACAACTCTAAGCTATACTATCCACTACTAGGCTACAGGCTAAGCTACAAGCTACTAGGCTACAGGCTAAGCTATAAGCTATGCTATAAGCTAACTAGCCTTGACATGAACTCAGACATGGACTATGGCTATGGCTAGGAAACATGAACAAGAACTAAGACACATGGCAAGAACAAAAACTCACTATATAAAACTATATTCACTATCTAATTCTAACTCTATATCTAATTACCCGCGTTGTGTGTGTCATGGCTCCTGGTATACAGTATATACACACCAGCTAAACTGCTAACAGCTGTGGGCAATACCAAAACACACGTGACTCGACAACACATGACAAGACGGGGTGGAGACATGACGTCAACCAATATGCATTTCTTCGTGTGTTTTCCCTGATAAGGGGGTGTGCATGAAGCGCAAAACGACTGATCTGAAGAATGTAGTGTGAGCGCGTTAGATTTAATTCGGACAGTTTCATTGGTCCACTGTGACCTGTTGGGTAATTTCTTTTGTACGATGTGACGAGGCTTGAAACTTGGCGGCATGAAACTCGTTTGCCCGTAAAAATCCATAAATTAGCCGCATCATTGTTTAAGCCACAGTGTTCAAAGTGTGTGAAAAAAAGTAGCAGCTTAAAGTCAGGAAATTACGGTATATGACCAGCACCTGTATATATATATATATATATATATATATATATATATATATATATATATATATATATATATATATTAGAGATGCACTGATACAAAATTTCTCAGCTGATACCGATAACCAATTATCGGCCGACCGATAACCAATACTGATAGTTCTGTCTTTTATGCCTTCTTATAAATCAATAATGATTAGTTCCACAATTCTAAAAAAAAAGCAAATAAAAACTTTATTCAGTCCATTTCAACAAGTTGTTTCACAGTAACTGATCTCATAAACAGAAAACACATTACTCTAATTAACATAAGCACATTTATTAATTTATTGAATGTTATTAATTCATATTAACATTGAATTGTAAAAAAGCTCCTGTTAGTCTCACATTCACTCACCACAAGCAAAAGCATTTCTACTTCATCATTAACATCAAACTGGTAATATATAATATCAACCTTTTATATATTAATATTAACTGTATATGAAATATAATACTCTAAAAATATTTTTTTCTGTGCAATATATACTTTTTGTCAATTTATCTTCACCTAAATCTTTCAACAGTGTACTGGTGCTTTAATTCAGCTTGAGCAGCTCGAGCAATGCGGCAAAAAAAAGAATAAAAATTGACACCGAACTCCCACTTCACTGCCGCTCACTTCCGATGTAAAATTTTTAGCAGTGCAGATCTTACACAGGTTTATCCAAAAAAAAAAAAATCTTTGTTAAATATAGGTGTGCAACAATTATTGGCACCTCTATGATTATATTATTCCCATTCCCAAGTCTATTCCCATTGATATATATTATTTTTTTAGTACACCTCGGTGACTAGGAACAGGAAATCGTTCAACCATGGAGTATAAATATGAGGTAAGACATAGGCCAAATACCCTTTTTGATTCACAACAATGGGTAAAACCAAGAAATATAGCTATGATGTGCAATAAAAGGTTGTTGACTTTCACAAAATGGGAAGTGGCTATAAGAAAATAGCACAAGCATTGAAAATGCCTATTTCCACCATCAGGGCAATAATCAAGAAGTTACAGTCAACTGGAAATGTTATGAATCAACCTGGATTGGATGAGTGCCTATATTGTCACAACGCACTGTGAAGAGGATGGTTTGAGTGGCCAAAAAAATCTCCAAGGATCACAGCTGGAGAATTACAGAGATTAATTGTATCTTAGGGTCAGAAAGTCTCCAAATCTACAATCCAAAGTCACCTAAATCACCAAAGGTTTTTTGGAAGGGTTTCAAGAAAAAAGCTTCTACTCTCATCCAAAAACAAATTCAAGTGTCTTTAGTTTGCCAGACACTACTGGAACTTCAAATTGGATCAGGTTCTATTTTGAAACCAAAATAGAGCTTTTTGGCACTAAACACTAGAGGTGGTTTTAGCGCACACAGAGAGGTAGCCATAAGGAAAAGTACCTCATGCCATGGTTAAACATGGTGGTGGTTCTTTAATGTTTTTGGCTGTTTTTCTGCCAGAGGACCTGGACATTTTGTTAGGATACATGGCATCATGGCCTCTATCAAATATCCATCCATCTTCTACCGCTTATTCCTTCTTCAGGGTCGCGGGGAACCTGGAGCCTATCCCAGGAAGCATCGGGCACAAGGCGGGGTACACCCTGGACAGGGTGCCAGTCCATCGCAGGGCACAATCACATACACACTCACACACCCATTCATACACTATGGATAATTTACCAACCTACCAATCAACCTACCATGCATGTCTTTGGACAGGGGGAGGAAACCGGAGTACCCGGAGAACATGCAAACTCCGCACACACATGGACCCAGCGGGAATCGAATCCCGGACCCTGGAGGTGTGAGGTATATATATATATATATATATATACTAATTGTGCCAATCATCAACCCCTCTTGCATGGAAAGACTTCTTGGCTTTTCCCTTCATAATAGCTGCTAAATTAAGTGAAGAAAAAATGTTTCCATCTGGTCTGTTGAAAAGTGGTGGAAGTATGGTGAGGACTTGATGCCATTTTGAGAACTAATGAGGAGGCTATTACAGAACCAGTGCAGTGCTGGATCAGTAGCTTATTAGACTAAAACGTTTTGCATGTTTAACTTAATGAAAGTCAAATTTGGGATATTTTTATCTAGAGTTGCAGAATACCATGCAAATAGATTAGTTCTCCACTTGCTATGTGATTTACTAAACCTGAATATCAAACGGTGTGCAGTGCCAATTATGTGCACAAATTAATACATCCTGACTGCATGTATTAAACTTATAATATATCATTTTATTAAGAAAGTTTCATTATTATCTATATATATATTATCTATATCATTATTATATATATATATATATTCAATGCACACATGTGCCCCCACACAAATAGGTTTTAAACAGTGACTTTTAAAAAAGGTTATTATTCAGTCCGTACAGGATTTCGTAGTTTTTTTTGATTGTTGAGGCCAAAAACGCTTGATTTTGCTGCAGCTTGAGGAAAGCTACTTGAATTGATGAAATTGCAATTGCACCAAATTGTTTTGCACTGCCTTTTCGCAGTGATGTTGTTGGTAAATGAGACCTTTTAGCTGTGCTTATGTTTAACGCATGTGAACTGAAGAGGTATTTGTTTGAATGCATGTTGTGATGACATCATATGTGTTATGTCACGGGACTTGACAGAAACAGCTGCAGATCAAAGTCTTTATTTATTACAAGGAAAATGCGGTCTCGACAGGAAAACGAGAAACTGGATGGAAGGCAGGAAATTGAACAGGACATGAAAACCAGACCGCTTAGCATACTAACGCTTTCACTTACTTGTCAACGGATAATACTCATTCAACATAAATATGAAGTGCACAGCAACATGAGGGTTTTAAATAACCAACATAATCTTAACTAAAGCATAGACACCTGGGGAAATAAAGAGACACCATTGAACATGAGCCAATACCTGAACAGGAACAAACGAACCATAACATTTCACAGTTCAGTCACATGCACGCACGCACTCAGAAGCCGCACTGCAGTGCCATAGCAGGACCCCCCTCCAATGGCGGCCTGGGGCCCCTGTGTGAGCTGTCACTCGATGTAATGGAAAATGAGGCAGTCTTCGCCGGGCAACAGACAGATGGAGCACCACCGCGGGATTGAAAGTCGGGGCGCCGTCCTCGGTGGGACTGAAAAGCTGGATGACTCCCCTAGCAGGGCTGGAACCCTGGACGGTGTCCCCAGCAGGACTGGAATGCTGGAAGGTACCCACAGCAGGACTGGACAGCAGGACAGCTTCCCCGGCTGGACAGGGCAGCAGGACAGCCTCCTCAGCTGGGCTGGACAGCCGATAGCTTCCCTGGCTGGGCATGACAGCAGGACAGCTTCCTTGGCTGGGCTGGACAGTGGGACGGCTTCCTTGGCTGGACAGTGCAGAGGGACGGCTTCCTTGGCTGGACAGGGCAGCGGGATAGTTTCCTCGACAGATGAGACCTCCCCACAGCTTTCTGGCTGGTGCTCTATGGCCGCCAAGTTGACCTCGGGCTGGAGCTCCACAGCTGAGACCTCCCTGAAGGTCTCAAGCTGGAGCTCTGACTTTGCACCCTCCAAAAATGTTCTAGGCCACCTTTCAGTTCTGGACTGGGCAGTGGTGGTGAAATTCCACTGCAGTGGGAAGCCCCAGGAGTTCGAGTGGTTCTGCTGGCTGCATGGCGTTGTGTAATTCCCCTGCAGCGGGAAGCCACAGGAATTCTGGTAGCTCTGCTACCCGTGTAGCCTGGCATAGCTCTCTGGCAGCGGGGGAACTTACGCGGGTGGCGACGTGGCACATGGTCCAGCTTGCTGCAGCAGCTCGCTTTGTGTTAGAAGGCAGTTGATCTGAGCAAGTTGTTTGTTTATCCTTTTATTCTGTTCCCAGTATGATCTATGCCACTCCTCACACTCGGCAGCTCCAGCGGCTTTCATGTTGATCTGCTGCTTCTGTGTGGTAGGTGCAGTATTCTGTTACGTCATAGGACTTGAGTAGAAACAGGTGCAGATCAAATTCTTTATTTTACACGTAAATTAATAAACAAGGAACATGCGGTCTCGACAGGAAAACAAGAAACTGGATGCAAGGCAATAAATGGAACAGGACATGAAAACTAGACTGCTTAGCATGCTAATGCTTTCACTTGTCATTGGATAATACTCATTCAACATAAATACTGTGCGAAGTGCACAGCAACATGAAGGGTATAAATAACCAACATAATTAAACTAAACCTCAGACACCTGGAGTAAATCAAGCAATGCTTAAACAGAGGCGCGTGTCCATATATAAGAGTTTGGTTACGTGCACACATGTACTCAGAAGCTGTGCTACAGTGCCATTTGCTGGCGAGGGCATAACAATATGACGCATCTTGGCCCAAATCTGCGGAAAATCTGTGGTAATTAAAAAAAAATCCCAAGCTCCTCCAAATATTGTATCGTTTGCTTGAGTTTGTATTAATTTCTGCGATTGCAAAATCTTGGAGGGGCTGATTAATATAATGCACACTCATCTCTAAACTCTATTTGAATAGTTTTTCAATCTGTTTTTCTCGAACCTTTTGCTGATGCTATACTTGAGTTTTAGTTACTCTTTTGAGAGTTTCTTTTAGATCCGAATTCACAGTGGCTATTCTGAACCTGCACAAAAAATGACATATTGTTTCCCCCTCTTACTTTGATACCAGTTAAATAGTTATACCACGATCCATTTTTTTCAATATAAATGTGTTCTAGTGCTTCAGCTCAGAAAAAAATGGATGTCTAGAGCAAGGTCATATTTGCATGGCTTGTCTCTGAATTTGATAAACATATTAATAACTACATTAATTATTTCTGCACAATAAGTTCTTAATTCTTTCAAAATCACCTTATCTCATTATTAACGTGGCTGAAATCAACAGAATTATATTACAATACTAAACTCACAAAGCTGTTAAAACATGTTTTCACAACACTAAAGTTACATGTTAAGTAAAATTGAGTTAATATCAAGTAGAAAATAATATAAAGAAAAATCTGTTTATTGTTGCCTGTGCACTGCCATATTGTTATAACATCAGGCATGTTTGTGTCAGAGAATTCAGGCCAGGTGGATGTTGTTTGAGTGACTGCCTGACTTGGAAAACCCAAATTTCAAGTTAAATGACCATTCCCTTGCACTTTTTCCATGTTAGAGGTCCAAGTTCTGATTACAGTGGATTGCAGCATTAATCTCTGTAAATCACCTGGAACATGCCCGCTCACTGTTCACACAATTTATCCCATTGCATGTGCAATCATCTGTCATTATTTTGGATCTAATTCAGGGTGTAAGCATGGGCTTGGTCTCATGATATATTTTTGCTTCTTGTTTTATTTTCTGTTTTCCATAGTCCTATTTTACTAGTAGTGTGAAAAACGAAGAGATGTGGACATAAGTGCAAACATTTTTATTTTGAAAGCCAACAGTCCAAAAATAGCAAGTTGATAGTGAATCAGTATCTCTCAATATCAGGCTGAGAGAGAGAGCCAAAGTCATGTAAATAAGGTTATAGCCAGAATTAAAGAAAATTATTTAGTGAGTTGGGTTTCACTGATGTTCCTTTATTGTTACAAGTAACAAAAATGGCCAAACAGTGTATGTTAAAATTGTAATTGTATTTATCCTAATAACATCTCAGTTGTAAATTTCACCTTTTTCCTTCCTGATATCTCTTGTAAATCTTGTAATCAGCTAGCTTGTCCAATCTTTGCCTATTCTTCTGAAAATAATCTGTTGCCATGTCTGTTAAAATGTTAAAAACATTATAAAATAAGGATTCAGTGACTCAATTAGTTACATTTAATTGAGTAATCAGTTATATAATCATGTAATCAGTTGTAAATCTGATATAAGAATGACATCCCTTCTGGGCTGTCAGTTTTCTGCTTGGACCTGAACCGACTGTAAAATGACATAAGATCAGCAGATCATGATGATGGTGCTTACTGAAGTGCAACACCTGTTCATTCCATTGGCAGCACACATCGGATTTTGTGTCACTTGTGAGCTTTCTGCTAGCTCAAGTGCACTATGGCACAATGGACACCAAGCAAATCTTAGTGAAGCTATTCATACAGATTATATTCAGATAATATGTCCCAATTTCATTGACTTTCTTGTAATAAAACACTTGTATCCACTCAGCTCTGCTTTCTCATACCTGCAAGTAGCTTATTTTAAGAATATTTGCATATTCTTAATTTTTTTTTTTTTTTAAGGTACTATCCAGCCAATTATATGACATTATGCATGACTGCAGAAAATATATCCAGACAAAATAGCAAACAATCCATGCTGCAGAATTTGCTTGAAAATTCTTAAATTAGTAGTTAATTAAGCATGACAGCATCTACCTGAGTCTTGGAGGAAAGAAACAAAAACACATCTGTTTGAGTGTCTAAAGTATGTCTCATAGAATAGTGCAGTGAAGGGATGTAGCACAAAGAACACAACAAAACAACAAGGATATTGCGGAGTTTCAATGTGACAGCTTTTCTGAGACAATCAATGAACAAAAAATAGCCTGCCATCTTATCATGAAGAGAAAACAGCTACAAATTGAAGGTCTCACATGTTTTATTTGATGGCATATAGTAGGCGATACAAGATAATATATTAAGTAATCAATCTGATATTTTTAATTGAGCACTGAGGGTGTCATCCTAAGTAAAATATCACTAAAGTACCCACTACGCCTGTACTCTTGTGAATGGTATTTTACTAGGAACAAAAATGCAACTGAAATCATAATAATCCTTAACTACTATGGAATGTTTGAAATTTCTTTTACATATTAATAAATAAGGAACAACACATGACAGGCCATGCTGTTATACAAAAATAATCCACATCAAGGTGGCGTGATATGAAGTGGAGGACTGTTACAACCCCAAAGTAGCTTATTTTTATATAACAGCATGGTCCAAAGTGTGTTATTTACCTTATACTGCAGCGATTTGCCAACAGGAAATTTGAATTAGTTACTGAATGTCATCACATTATGGAATGTCTGGGAAGCAAGTTAGCTCTTGTTATAGTTTACACTATAGCAGCTATAAAAATCTATTCCCTCACCAGTCACTATTGTATTGTCTCTCTTATAGTCAGTGAGACTAAAACATATGTGGTTGCTATGTGACTGAAAACCCATAAAGAATAACTTCCTCTGTCCTGAATACTCTCCCATGTTGTGAAATTTACTGACTGTTACAAAAAGTCTACTGTGCTGTTGTGGCTCAATGGCTATGTTTCTGAGTTACAGAAGGCTGGGGGTTCAAGCCCAAGCTGACACTCTTGGGCCCTTGAAATAAGGCCCTTATCCCTATCTGCTCCAGGGGCATCATCTCTGGCTGCCCTTGTACTCTGATACAACCTGGGATATGTGAAAAAAAATCATTTCACTGTGCTGTAATTTATATGTGACAAATAAAAAATCTATATATAGACAAACAAATGTTTAAATCATTATACATGTTTAATTTTTTATCTGTTTATTATCATCATTACATTATATTGAGTATAATACAGGGACACTGTAAATGTCCCTGTGACTGAGCTGTTACTATATGAATGATAACATATCGATAACTAGGCCTACAAAGCCTATTTTTTCTAACTAGATTAGTAAGGGTGTATTGAAGTTGGATCAAAAGGACCAAGAGAATGTTTCAATATTGGCTCTGTTCAGTTTGTTTCTGTGCTGTGTGTGCTACACAAGTACTTGCACTTGTTAAAATTTGACAGGAAGAAAAATAAAATTAAAGTAACAGAATTGCTGGCATTACAATGCACTACAAAAATGTTATCTAGCGACTATATCTTGCATATAGTCAAATTTAAAAAGTCTTTTTATTTTTACTCATTTCAAGCTTAAAAATTTCCTGTGAAATATGCAGATAATTTAGCTAATTTAAGAAGTAAAATTATCTTAATAAGAAAATTTTTAACTTGAAATTATTTTTTACAAAATGTCTAAAAATCATACTTTTCATTTATGGTAATAGTATAATAGGAAATATGATATACATTCGACTATATTTAAGATACTTTCATGTGATAAAATCAATTTTTTTTTTCCGGTGTGCCTGCACTTGTGTATTACAACTACACTTTATGACTATTCTCTTGAGTAGCCTTGGCATGCAATTAGAGAGTAAAAAAAAACAACATCCATTACCTAGGCTAGTTAGCGTACATCAGATTTTCTTTTAGATGTTCTAAATGAACAAAGCAAGAACATCAGCATGTACATCAGCACTGTATGCTTTTCTAAAATCTCAGTTTTTTGTGTGCTGCAGCATTGTCTAGTGTTTTTCAAAAGAGTCAAGATGCTGCCTGCTATGATTGCTATTGTATGCAATCTGTTGTTGAATAAGCTTGCACAAGTAACAGCAGGACGAATGTCTGATATAGGGAAGATGTGTTCCATTAGATTAACCATAACATACAAGTGAAATGGGTCTAAGCTTATTGTTTGCATCTTATGATCATGAATATTTTATTTCCTTGTCAGAATATATTTTCTGGTTTCATATTAAAATCTATGCAACAATAACATTTACACAGAGTATTTCTTAAATGTGGTGCAGGCACCAATATTCTGCAAGTGACAGTGAAGTCAAAATAATAAGTGCTACACAATAAGAATGAATATATCAAAATATTCATGCAACTTTCTAGGACGAAAGGTTGACTAATGACAAATACTTGCAACATATTAATTTGATTATTATGCTCATTTTCCCCTTTTCCTCTGATATGAGTGAGCAAATATAAGAATAATAGATCACCTCAAATTTGGCTACTTTCTATTAATTCATTCAATATATTCATAGTACAGACTTTAGGCTCATATTCAGCATTTTTATCATACAACATTAGAAAAAACACTCCAACCGTTAAAGGCTTGTTGTTTTGTCTACTAGAGTTAAGAACCCTCAAAGAACTCTGCCCTTCCTCAGAGGTTCTGAAGGGCCGATTTTTGCATATTACCCAAAGACAATTATAATTCAACCTAGAAGCAAATACTCACATCTGTAAACCCAATTGGAGATAGAAAAAAGACGACCAGCCATGAGTGAGGAAAAGCAAGGGTCCAGTTTTTATTTCGGTCTACCACATGAGATCCACACCGATTAGAATTCCCAGAAGTGATGGATCTAGGTTCAACATGTTTAGCTGTATCTTTACATACAAATGTATATATATATATATATATATATATATATATATATATATATATATATATATATATATATATATATATATATATAATTATATATATATATAATTTAGTGCACAACAATGTAAACTCTAGATAACATTTCTTCCAGTCTTCTGAAGTTACATCACAGTGCAGTGTGTTATTGTGATTAAGAACTTCAAGCAAGATGTCATCTTATGTGACCTCTCATATATCCTTGCTAGCTGCACTAGAACTCCTACACAGAGTTAGAAATGTGTGCTACAACTAAAAGAAGAAGAAGAGGACATGTTTTTATTGTTTCTGATGTCTGTACTTGTGCATTCTAAGTGCACTTTGTGACATTTACTGAATGCAACTACAGAGTGTATGAAGAAACAAAAAAATAGAGAACATGAGAATAAGTAGAACAAGAGTTTTACTTGATTTCATTCCAGACCACCAGGGCAGTTTCCTTTGGAATGCTCTCCACTTATTTCATTATCAACTGCACTATAACAGGGTGTCCGCAGGTCCTTAAAAAAGTATTTTAAAAAAGTCTTAAAATGCATTAAATTCCATCCATCTTCTACTGCTTACTCCTTTCAGGGTCGTGGAGAACCTAGAGCTTATCCCAGGGAGCATCGGGCACAATGCAGGGTACACCCTGGACAGGTTGCCAGACAGGGCACACAATCACATACACACACACACCCATTCATTCACTACGGACACTTTAAACACGCACACAATCACATACACACACCCATTAATAATGGTGTCTGTATAATGGTATTATACGGACACTTTAGACACGCCAATCAGCCTACCATGCATATCTTTGGACTGGGGGAGGAAACCGAAGTACCGCCGTGAAGAACATGCAAACTCCGCATACACAGGGCCCTGGCTGGATTCGAACCCTGGAGGTGTGAGGCGAACATGCTAACCACTAAGCCACCGTGCGCCTGTATTAAATTCCTTTATTCAAAAATATGACCTTAATTAGCATTAAAATGGCTTAAATTCACATTTCAAAGGTCTTAAAAATGCAACCGAACCACCCCATAAAAATTTAGATCTTATTTTTGTTCATTGTTTTCTGAAATGGTAAACCCTTGTGACTGTGTTGCACTCAGAGTGTGTTTCGGCTCATCAGTGTTTTAGAGCGGCTCAGTTCCCAGTAAATGCCGCTCCACACCAACTTCATCTCTGTGCTGTGAGTTTGAGTCGCTCATAACCTGCGTTAGACAAAACATGCACCATATACACTTTAGTTTTACGTTAGAATAATCGCAAATATTTTTGTGGGCAGAGGTTTATAGCATTTCACCTGATTGGTAATGAGAAGTGAAAAACTGTTGCCAACTAAAAGGAGGTCTTCCTATGGTTTTCTGCCAAAATAAAAGCCAAAAGGTCTAACACATAATAGTGAATAAAGTCAGTAATATACTATTATTGTTATATTAATATTTGTTATTATTAAGTAGTATTCACTACAATAGTAATATTAGAAAATCGCAATGGTTTATATATATATATATATATATATATATATATATATATATATATATATATATATATATATATATATATATATATACATATATAAACCAAGTTCTAATACAGCTGCTGAGGGAGTGATGATAAACTCTAAAAAAAAAAACAATTCTCTTCTGACTGCCATAATCCATCTCTCTCTATTTTTTTTTACCTCTCTTGGAAAGTCATGGAAAGGAAATACTGGATTTTTATTTTCTTTCACTGTTGGAGCAAATGGTAATGCAAAAAGGATATTTGATATGGTCTCCCATATAACTCTATAGAAGATTACCCAGAAATGGATGTATATGCATGAACACAATCCATTATAGCTGATGTATCGTGTAGCAAGATTGAAGTGATGTGCAGGTCTTAAATGTTTTTTGGAAATGTCTTTAATATGGTATTAAAAAGTATTAAATTTGAAGTGCTGATACCTGCAGATACCCTGTATAAGGACAGTCACTTGCAGATATTTTGAAATGTCATAAGTTGCTTATCTGTATTATCAAGCTTTTTCAACTTTCCCAACCTTTTGTATTCAGGAGAGGATGGTGTTCTGTTTCTTCTACCAGACCCTGACAGAGTTTTTTGCCCAAATTGTTTGTGACCAGAGCATCTTCGGCAGGCACTTACAGAACCCTGACCTCAATGCAGCATAATGTTCATAGTTAAATAATGCAGGCTATTCATTACCATCCTCTGATTCTCTGTTGCCAAAGTGGGGCGTGAAATGTGCAGCAGACATTCCTGCGGAGCCCGCTAGGAAGAAAAATGTATGCTTTGTTGCCATGTTGCCTCTGCAGGAACAGCTAGAAATAAATAGAAGATGCAGCTGATCAGCTCAATGAAAGAGGAAGATTGAATGCCTTTACTGCATTGGGGTGTAGAATAAAGGAGCTGGCAGTGGCCAAAGGCCAAGTGCATGAGTCTTGATATCAGTGCCTTGGTTGTCTTCTGATAACTGCCATTCACTGCCATTCTGTATGTTACACATACCATATGTGATGCTAACAATGAACAAATGGGTTTGTGAGCATAGACTCTAAAGTTGCAAACCAACTGAGAGTCCTCCCCTTTGGGTTAGCACCCATGGTGCTTACAGATTGTGTGAGAATTGCCTTAGAGCGCTGTGATGCCACCATCTATATGTGTACTTCTTTATTTGAACAGTTGGCTGTACAGCCCCAACAGCAGGTGACAACCAAGACAGAGCTGATCACAAATGTGGAAACTGTGGGACTGAAAGTCAATTATGAGAAGAGTCATTCAACTTCTGCAAATATTCTGCAGTTCATTGGTAATGACACTTTACTTGCATGCCACATGAGCCTTTTTAACTATAAGAGCTGTCTTCCTGTCTTTAGGAACCACCTACTGGGCTTATTCAATCAATCAATTGATGTGTTGTCTTGCAGCAAGCCTATATCTGATTATTCACAAGGAAATTCAGCAAATTTCAATAAATTTGGAAGAAATTTGGGACTTATTTTAAGAGAGAGGAAGTCGATCTCTTAGCAAACACACATAAAACTCACTGAGCAATGTGATTCACAGGCAAAGTAAATACAGAGGCTTTGGACCATGGTGCAATGGCATACAGCTGACCGAATCTACAGCTGTATGGCTTTTCCACCACTGTCATTGTCATGGATGACATTGCAGTGCATTCCATTGAGTATCTAACCAGTGTCATTACTATACCAATTTGGGATAAATGAGCCATTGTTCTGCCTGATGTTCATATTTATAATGAGCCATCTATGCCTTCGAACGATCAGATTGCATCTGCTGCCCTGGTTGCACAGCTCACTGTGGTACAGGAGAACACACATTTAGAAAATATGTGCCTGGCCCATGGGAGCAACTCTAGCATGTTCACAAGGGTCAGACACATTCCTGTGAGTGCGCAGGCTCTGAGCATGGACCCACTGTCTTGCATCATAAACCATATTTTGGTGTTTGCGGAATCTGCTATACAAGCATCTCTTTTGGGGTTCTACCTTAATACTGTATGTATGCAGTACTGTACTGTATGCAGCATCGTCTGCACAGCAGGTTGAATGTCTCCTGCTGGGAGTGTATAAACTACACAAATCTTTTCTTAAAGGTGTGGAACATCTCTGATTTTCACATAAAACATTGATTCCACTGTGGGACCTGAACTTACTAAGCAGTTTGTGCAACTTGAAATATGAAACAATGTAAGATGCAGAAATAAAGTGCCACTTAGGACATATGCTCAGATGAGTTGGCAAATTGTTGCATGATTGGTCAGCATGCAGTACCTGTGTTAGACTGGCTTTTAAATAACATGCTCTGGCCAAATACAGAAGTCCTGCCAAAAGTACATTATTGATGCCATAGTATATTAATAAACCTATTGACCATTCAGGGCTCTCAAGTTACTGACCAGCTGTTTGTGTGCTTTGTGAAGCATCATAAAGGGGCTCAGCTGTCTAGACACAGGTTAGCCCATTTGGTCAAGGAAGTGATTATGCAAGCATATTTCAATACAGCTCAAGTCAGACCTTTCTAAAAATACTCATTAAATATAATTCAATGCACAGTATGACTATTGGCTGGGTGGCACTAATAGTAGTGTTATTTGCAGATATTTCTGAAGCAGTGACATGGAGCTCACTGTCTACCTTTGCCAGATATCACTGACTGAATCTTCCTTCATCTCAGACCATGTGCTCTGTGGTGATTTTTTATTAAAATAGTATCAGAATGTTGAGTGATACCTATCCAATAAAGAGCTGTATCTAATTATGAGTACTGTATTTTATTTTTATGACGGAAAAGGCAAGAGGACAAGCATTGATGTAGAGGGTACCTTTTATAGATTGCACTTGTGGGGTCATGTCAATGGTCAGAGTCATGGGGTGACAGCTTTGATATTGTTACTCTGCAAGAAAATAAACAAATGGGAATACTTCTCTAGTTCCAAAGGATACTGCCCTGGCAGTCTATCACTCAGTCAGAGACCATGGTTGCATATGTAATATGTAGCTTTTATAAGGATAACAGAATTCTTTTTTTTATTATTAATTATCAGATTATTATTTTTTAGATGATCTGCCCTGTAAAGTATTTTTGCTATAATTTCCATTGTGGTTCATTGTCTTGGGCTCAAGATCTTTGCATTTACTTGTTTGAGGCAAAGCTGTAATTACAGATGAAGACCACTCAAGCATCTCAGGGTACATACATGAATATATACTGTAGAGCTTCTGTCGAAAATTGTGGAGCTAGGATGAATTATACACCTTCAGGGGAACTAGAATTCAAGAAAGATTGGCATTATACAGTGCCTAGCATATGTATTCACACCCCTTGATCTTACCCACATTTTGTTGCGTTTCAAACAAATTGAAATGGACTTAATAGTAATTTTTAGTATTCAATTTACAAAGTATGTCTAACATTTGAAGCTGCAATTTCTGGGGAGACAAAGGGCAATTTAACAAACAAGAAAACCAGACACTGCATATCTATTCACCACCCTGCAGTGCATAATTCATGCCTGATAATTCCGTAGCAAGATCCGGTCACCTCTCAGTTTTGAATTGCCGGGCTTCCAGAATTTATTTACATGGATCAAAGTATCTCTGCAACTTTTTTGTTTTTGAAAACAAAACAAAGACTAATCCAGACAGAGCCCAATGACCTTAGTTAATTTTGACTATGCTTTATAAATTCTGAAACAGTAGAGAAAAAATAGGACATTGAGAGAAAACTGTTGTTCTCCATGGTGCTGAACCCTACCGTCACAAGGACAGCTTCAGCATGGGATCACAGACTGCTGTGATCATAGCCATAACCAATCATCATTTTGTGAGATATAGAAACTTCCTGTGAATATCATGGCTTCTCACATCCCTCACACAGATGTGAAAACATGTGTTGTGAAGGTCGGACTCTGATAGATCGCTGTTTTTTAAATAAAACAATGCGCTCACTCACACCTGATTGTCATCCCACTGATTGAAAAAACCAGACTCTAATTTCACCTTCAAATTAATTGCTAATCCTAGAGGTTCACATACTTTTGCCACTCACAGATATGTAATATTAGAATATATAATATTATGAATATATAAATGACCAAGTATAATATTATTATTATATTATTATACCCCCCCCACACACACGCACACTCAAAGAGAGAGAGAGAGAGAGAGAGAGAGAGAGAGAGAGAGAGCTTTGATATTTTTTCAAGTTGGTGGCGTGTCAATAACAAATGTGAATGTAACATTTACCGCACATGGTCTGATTTAAATTGCAATTATGCGTGTTAACACTTTATTTCTTTATTTTCTTTCAGTAGGCTACAGCAAAATAATCTTGTGGTTGTTGATAGGCTGCTAACAAATAAATTAAAACCAAATGAAGTTTTCTCACGCCGTCAAATTTTTCGCCCACAGTCACTTGAAAACACACACACACACACACACACACACACACACACACACACACACACACACACACACACACACAAACGTCGTAATTACTACCTCGGAACCCGTACGCACGAACTTCTGAGGAGAACTTGAAAGCAGCAATAGATTGGCACTTGAGCGCCAGGCGCTTATCCGTTTAGCGCTGCACGCGCAAGGCTTGGTAAGCGTTTTTGCGCGCTCTCTTGCCCACAAATGAGATTATATGACATCATAAACGTGGGTATGAAAGTCAGTGAGCTCTCAAGGAGTGAAGCACAGAGAGATGAAAACAGAGAGCAATTCTGCCTACTTAATTTATTTTAAGATCTGTCTATTACTGTATAAATGGTCAATTTTCCCGAGGTAGGCTTATACACTCATATTCATATAACTGGTGGTTTATTCACATATTACCATACTATCATTATGACACTGGCCAATTTTCCAGAGATAGGCTTATACATTCATATCCATATAGCTGGTGGTTTATCCACATATTACCATACTATCATTATGACACTATTGCTTTTGATGAGGATATACCCCTGACTACCAGTAATAGCTCCAATACAGAATATGAAGGTTTACGAGAACATGCCTTTACAGTAGAACAAGCACATGAGTGTTCGCACACGATATAACATTAGACCATTATACGGCATTGCCCTGCTGAAAACAACAACAACAACAACAACAACAACAACAACAACAACAACCAAGCAGTAGATATCATCACAGAACTTCCACTGGTTTCTACTACAAATACCATTACAAACCAGTAGATAACCATTAAAAGCATTAACTTAATGGTATCCACTAGACATAAAATGTCACCAATAGAAGGCAACAAATTACCAGTAGCGACCCACAGGGACCATTACAGTTTCCGTTCAAACCATTACCATTTCCATTATAACCATTAAAAGTATAACACATTCTGAGGGTTTCTAATGTATTTTGTTTGTTTCAGCAGGGTGGTCACATACCTTGCGCGAAATACAGTTAGAGGTTCTCAGCTGAGTTTCCTGAACAGATTACAGTATAGGATTTATTACAGAATAATTTGTTGAAAAAAGAAGCTGAGCGGTCATGCACCGAGCTTGTGGAACATCTGAAACAGATGTATGTGTGTGTGTGTGTGTGTGTGTGTGTGTGTGTGTGTGTGTGTGTGTGTGTGTGTGTGTGTGTGTGTGTGTGTGTGTTTATATATATTGTTTTAAAGAGCAAGTATTTTACAATGATTTTCTCCTAATAAGCTCCTGTAGCCCAGTTAAGTATTATATAGTACCCCATACAATGCTAGCTAATACCACTTTATTTCAAACTAAATTTCGACCAGACTTTTTTTTAAATCCAGAATTTGCAGCGCGTAATATACGTACAGTCTAGCTGGAGATAAATGAACACATGAACACTGTATACGTGGATACTCCTGCTCGTCATTCATAACACTCAGGAATTGGTATCAAAGCACTTGAAAGAATAACACTCACAGCTGCTCGCGCCCAAAGCTGAAGTAAAAACACTGAGGGTGCTGATGAGGAACACGCTGATGGCGCTGTGGAATCCCATCGTTTATAAAGAACAGGCTAGTCCGCTTTAAAGCAGAACGATTCTCTCCAAAACACCTCGCCAGCTCCAGCCTCTTGTGAAAATAACTCAAAGACTCCCAAGTTTCTCTGTTCGTGCTACTTTCGTTCTGACACCTCACACACACGCATACACACACAAACACCGAGAGAGAGAGAGAGAGAGAGAGAGGATCACTGGATGCGCCACTGTTAAAGTGCTCTCTCTCTCTCTCTCTCTCTCTCTCTCTCTCTCTCTCTCTCGTGTGTGTGTGCGCGCGCGCGCGGTATTACAAATGGGCAGATTAGAAAATGGGCATCTAAGCAACAATCGCCAAATTGTGATGTCTATATGACTAGGTCAGAGACTCTCCAAAATGGAAGGTCTTGTGGGGTATTCCTGGGGTACAGTGGTTAGGACCTACCAGATGAGGTCCAAGGAAGGACAACCAGTGAACCTGCGACAGGGACATGGGTACCCAAGGTTCCGCATGGGGAGTGAAGGCTAGCCAGTCTGGTCCAATCCCATAGAGGAGTTACTGTAGCACAAATTGCTAAAAAGGTTATAGAAAGGTGTCAGAAAACACAGTGTTCCCGTGCTGGCCCCTGTCCACTGCTGAAAGCACTTACAATGGGCACCAGTGTAAGTGCGTAAGTGCAACAGTGAGCATCAGAACTGGACCATGGAGCAATGGAAGAAGGTGTCTTCTTTTACATCATGTGGATGGCCATGTGTATGTGCATTGCTTACCTGGGGAAGAGCTGGCACCAGGATGCAATATGGGGAAAAGGCAAGCCAGCAGAGGCAGTGTGATGCTGTGGGCAATGTTCTGCCGGGATTCTGTCCTGGCATTCATGTGGATGTTACTTTGATACATATGTTTTGTCTAAACATTTTTGCTGACCACATACATGCCTTCATGGTAATGGTATTCCCTAATGGCAGTGGTCTCTTTCAGCAGGATAATGCGCCCTGCCACATAGCTATAATTGTTCAGGAATGGTTTGAGGAGCATGACAAAGAGTTCAAAGTGTTGATTTGGTATTCAAATTCTCCAGATCACAATCCAATCAAGCATCTGTGGGATGTATTGGACAAACAAGTCTGATCCATGGAAGACCCACCTCACAACTTACAGGACTTAAAGGATCTGCTGCTAACGTCTTAGTAACTGATACCACAGCACACCTTCAGAGGTCTTGTGGAGTCCTTGCCTCAATGAGCACAAGTGGGACCTACACAATATTAGGCAGGTGGTTTTAATGTTATGTTTGATTGGTGTATGTCCCTAGAAAATCCATATAATGAGAACAGAAACACTACATACAATGAAACAAGGAAGCACATAAGGGAATACACAAGGAAATACCAATTTTGTTCTAAGTCTATAGAAGTGTCTTCACTTTTTAGCACTTTGCATTTGAAATAAGGATAGAATAATTTTAAGATACAGATGTCTTACTTCTACATTGCATTAATCAATGGAATCATAATTTGTATGATTTATATGATTTGTCTTTGTATTTGGACAAATTAGCATTCTAAACTGGTGATGTTTAGTACTTGTTCAAAATCCTTTGCACTTGTTGACTGCCTGGCTTATGTGAATCATAAGCCCTATTCAAACTGGTTTAGTTTATACAGGAGCGGGCATCTGTATTACCAGGAATGAGTTTCTAGAAGGTTCAATCTTCTATGTACCTGGATAATTAAGTCTTTAGATTAGAAACTGGCAGTGATACAACTAGTCATTATTTATAGAAAATTAAAGTTGATGATATTGTGCATATGTGTATATAAAGTACTGTGTTATACCTGTATCTATTCCAGTATAATGATGCTTTTAATCAGCTTGCAAGATATCACTTTTCTTAATGATTTTAATTTCTTTAACATCCTGAAAATGCTGTCCCGGGTAGAGTGTGTAGTTAAGCATTTATCACTGAGAAGAAATATATGGTTGAATGCCTCTTCTTGGGCATCCATTTTATTTCAGGAAGAGTTTTGTATCAGGGGGACAATGATAGTTGCACTGAGACTAAATACAGCAAGTAGCAGGAGTCAGACATTTTTTTTCCCCAACATCTGCATAGAAAATTATGGGCAAGTATATCCGGACAGGACTAAAATGATCAGATGAGTGCTGAGTTTGACAAAAAACAGTGCATAATTTGGTCTGTAACTCTATTATAGTGGAGAATGGAGAGAAACTCCAGGGTAACACCTGTAAAATATGAAATTACTCCAGTACCCCAAGTAAATTTAATCCTATCTTGATAGGTCTATAGAAATGAATGGTATATTGTGAGTCATTGGAGAGCCAAGGATGATAACCTAAATGCAGAGATGACAGAAATGTAAATACATGTTAAAGTCAAAAAAAAAAAAAGTGTAGCTACTTCATATTTGGTACTCAGTTGCTTGTGATCAGTTCATTCATCATCTTTAGTAATCGCTTCAGCCTGGTCAGGGTTGCTGTAGATCCGGATCCTATCTCAAGAACACTTAGGACAACGTGGAAAAATTCATCATTTATGGGACCCAGTCTGATAAGTTTTAAGCATGATCTCTGTGTCTCAAGGTCTCTAGTGTCATGATGTACTGCAACAGAATTGTTTTGTGTTCTTGGAAAGTGTTTTAATCATTCCTAATCACCCCACCTTTTGTCCTCACTCTCTCTCAGTTCTTTTTCTTCTTTGCTTCTGGTAGAATGGACACCTTTATTTCTTATGTCACTCGAACCTATGTAATAGATGTTCTGATTTTATCTGTGACATTGTTCAACTGACATTTATAATTCTTCATTAATATTTCTTGTGTATATATACTATGCTTTCTGAATATTAAAATGAAGAAGCTTTCACTGAACGATGGTGTCGATGTGACTTCTTCCTGGGCCGAGACAAGACGGAATCTGACACCATGGTTAAAATTTTGGTTCTGACTGGTATCAAACAAGAACTTAACAGTTTCCTGGTCTAAGAAGGGGGATATCTGGACAGAGCTAAGTGAATGATTTTAATTCTTTGTACCTCCGTGTAGATATACTGATAAATCGATTGAAATATCAGATTTTTATTCACGATGTTTCTGTAAACACAGTCTGTCTTAAAGACGCTGGGCATACGTAATTCTACAAAATTCTTTTGGTTGAAATATCACATTTTGATTCACTGTGTTTCTGTGAACAGTCTGTCTTAGAGATGCTGTGCACACGTGATTCAACAAACGTCTGATAACCTTTATTGATTGAACATTATAACCTGCACTGTCTGATATCCTCCCGTGATTAAAATGATTAAAATGATAAGCTTTGATTATTACATTGTAAACTGTAACTATGGGTGGAAATGGTCAGTCTAAAATCACACCAATCAGTGGATGTCGAAAAGAAAAAAATATATATACCACGGTTATAGAGCATATAGCAAACAGTCTATAAGCTGAGCTCTGGCTCAGAGTCAGAGGGATATGTGATGCTTAGCTTAGCAACAGAAAAACCTGGTCACTTAAACATCATTGAGGAACTTTTCCTCGCAAGCTCATGAATACTCTAGCTCATTTTTAATTGGCTTCCAGGGTGAATGGGAAAACAATTCACATTTGCCTTTAACCGGAAAACTGTATTTACAGTTTTTTATGGAAAAATGTATTTACTGTAATGCAGAAGTTCTCAGCCTTTTGCAACTAAAGCCCTCCCAAGCCTTCCCTATTATTTGGCATGCCAAATAATATATATATATATATATATATATATATATATATATATATATATATATATATATATATATACAGTATCTCACAACAGTGAGTACACCCTCACATTTCTGTAAATATTTGATTAGACCTTTTAATGTGACAACACTGAAGAAATGACACTTTCCTACAATGTAAAGTAGTGAGTGTACAGCTTGTGTAATAGTGTAAATTTGCTGTCCCCTCAAAATAACTCATCACACAGCCATTAATGTCTAAACCGCTTTCAACAAAAGTGAGTACACCAGTAAGTGAAAATGTCCAAATTGGGCCCAAAGTATCAATATTTTGTGTGGTCACCATTATTTTCTAGCACTGCCTTAACCCTCTTGGGCATGGAGTTCACCTGAGCTTCACAGGTTGCCACTTCTACTCCTCCATGACGACATAACGGAGCTGGTGGATGTTAGAGACCTTGTGCTCCTCCACCTTCTGTTTAAGGATGCCATCACCTTCTGTTTAGTCCATCACGTTCACCCTCAGCTTGTTTAGCAAGGCAGTGGTCATCTTGGAGGTGTGTTTGGGGTTGTTATCATGCTGAAATACTGCCCTGCAACCCAGTCCTTGAAGGGAGGGGATCACACTCTGCTTCAGTATGTCACAGTACATGTTGGCATTCATGGTTCCCTCAATGAACTGTAGCTCCTCAGTACCGGCAGCACTCATGCAGCCCCAGACCATGACACTCCCACCACCATGCTTGACTGTAGGCAAGACACACTTGTCTTTGTACTCCTCACCTGGTTGTTGCCACACACGCTTGAAACAATCTGAACCAAATAAGTTTATCTTGGTCTCATCAGACCAAAGGACATGGTTCCAGTAATCCATGTTCTTAGTCTACTTGTCTTCAGCAAGCTGTTTGTGGTCTTTCTTGTGCATCATGGCACAGAGGGTTAAGAGGGTTAAGGCAGTGCTAGAAAATAATGGTGACCACACAAAATATTGATACTTTGGGCCCAATTTGGACATTTTCACTTAGGGGTGTACTCACTTTTGCTGCCAGCGGTTAGACATTAATGCTGTGCGATGAGTTATTTTTAGGGGACAGCAAATTTACACTGTTACACAAGCTGTACACTCGCTACTTTACATTGTAGCAAAATGTCATTTCTTCAGTGTTGTCACATAAAAAGATATAATCAAATATTTACAAAAATGTAAATGGTGTGCTCAGATTTGCCTGTTTTTTTTTTTTAAGAAAAATGTTGCTAAGGAAAAGTTGCACTGACAGGTAGATAAAAGGCAAAATAAGCTCCGCCTCTCCCCAGAGAAGAGAAAATAGAGAGTTTTTCCATTTATGCACATTCTATTTGAAAAGCAATAAAAAATACACTAAGTTCTCAAATTATGAACTGCCTGTTTTTTTCTTGAAAATATTTGTGCCACCCTTTCGATCTCTCCACCCCTCTGGTTGAGAACCACTTTACAGTATCACGATGATGGTGATGCTAATAGCTTTTTGGGGGCATTAGAGATTCCGTAGTTATAGTGTGCTAATGCTGGGAAATGTAGTTCAGAAGTTCTCATAGTAAAAACGTAACACTGAAGTTCAGATATGCGTCTCATGTGTATTATTTTTAGTTAATACATGTAATCCTGTGAACCACGCCGCCAGCCTCTATTATCTGAAGCGAAGACGCAATTCACAGGCCAACCCCGGTATGACAGCACTATGCAATGTCTCGTTCCCTTCTCAGGGAACAGGGTTACATGCGTAACCCCAATGTTCCGTTTCAAAGGGAACTTTGACGTTGCATTTAGCAGTATGGGAACGGGAATACCCACTCCGTCATACCGAGGGTATAGCCTGTTCAAAAATACCCAAGTCCAAGGGTCAGTGCAGGACACCCGAGCCTGGGGAGGGATGAATATCCAGGCTGTAATAACAAATTACCGTGTGAGGCATAGACCACCCTGCAGCCACACACACATCGTGCAAGGAAGCCCCTTTGGACAAAGCCTTCAACAATCCCAGTAGAGATGCACTGCTTTGACACAGCATCACTTTTCCTGTCGCTGCCAAAGCAGACTAGTAGCTGCTCTGACTTACGCCACTGGCCGGAGCGGTGGACGTAAGTAAAGAGAGCGCTTACTGGACATAGCGGGTGCATCCTCTCTTGTTCTGGTCAGAGGACAGAGGAGGGGAGAAAGCCTGCAACACCACAGGGTGGGCAGCCAATGTTGGCACTTTAGGAATTTAATCCGGCCTAGGATACAGGTAGGACTTGGCTTATCTAGGGGTAAAGTCAAGGCAGGAGGGGCAACAGGGAGAGCTTGTAGACCTCCCACTCGCTTGAGAGATGTCAGGGCCTGTAAAAGGGCTACCTTTAGAGTCAGAAGCTTCTCAGAGGCTGACTCTAAGGGCTCAAATAGGGTCCCTGACAGACTTTCCAAGACCACAGCAAGGTCCCAGGAAGGTATGCATGGCCTGCAGATGGGCCTCAGCCGTCTGACACGATGCATGAACCTCGAAGTTAGAGGACGTTGCCCCACAGAGGCTCCATCGACAGGGGCAGAGCTGGCCGAAACGGCGGCCACGTAACCCCAATAGTAGAAGGAGCCAACCTGCTGAGAAACTTTCTTGTCAGAACTCCAGGACTGTAGCGATTGCGCAGTACACTGGATGTAGCTGACGTTCCTCACACCACCAGACAAAAAGGCGCCACTTGAGCGCATACAATTTCCTTGTAGATGGTGCTCTAGCGTTTAACATGGTCTCTACCACCTCAGTTGTGCAACCAGAATCTATGAGCTGGTGCCCCTCAGGGGCCAGACCCACAACTTCCTTAGTTCTTGCCAAGGATTATAAATCAACCCTGCAGCTTTTGAGACGGTAGGTCAACCCTAAGGGCTCAAATGGGGCACCTGACAGACCTTCCAGGACCACAGGAGGTCCCAGGAAGGTATGCGCGGCCTGCAAATGGGCCGCAGCCATCTGACACCACGCATGAACCTTAAAGTTAGAGGATGTTGCCCCACAGAGGCTCCATCAACAGGAGCATGGCTGGCCGAAACAGCAGCCCAGTAACCCTGATTGTAGAAGGAGCCCAGCCCGCTGAGAAATGTTTTGTAAGAACTCTAGGACTGTAGCAATTGTGCAGTTCTCTGGGTCAAGGTGATGTTCCTCATGCCACAAGACAAAAAGCTGACACCTGAGCGCATTTGATATCCTTGTGGAGTGGATCCACTCCAGGGGCTCGAATGGGGCACCTGACAGACCTTCCAGGACCAAAGGAGGTCCCAGGAAGGTATGCGCGGCCTGCAGATGGGCCGCAGCCGTCTGACACCACGCATGAACCTTAAAGTTAGAGGATGTTGCCCCACAGAGGCTCCATCAACAGGGTCATGGCTGGACGAAATGGTGGCCAAGTACCCTGATTGAAGAAGGAGCCCAGCCCGCTGAGAAATGTTCTGTAAGAACTCCAGGACTGTAGCAATTGTGCAGTTCACTGGGTCTAGGTGACGTTCCTCATGCCACATGACAAAAAGCTGACACTTGAGTGCATATGCTTTCCTTGTGGATGGTGCTCTAGCTTTTAACATGGTTTCAACAATCTCAGTTGTGAGACCCGAATCTATGAGCTGGTGCCCCTCAGGGGCCAGACCCACAGTTGCCGAGTTCTGGCCAAGCGTGATAGATCAGCCCTCCGGCTTGAGACAGTAGATCCGCTCTAGGGGTTCGAATGGGGCAGCCGACAGACCTTCCAAGGCCATAGAAGGTCCCAGGAAGGTATGCGCGGCCTGCAGATGGGCCTCAGCCATCCGAGACCACGCATGAACCTCGAAGTTAGAGGATGTTGCCCCACAGAGGCTCCCTCAACAGGGCGTGGATGGCCGAAATGGCGGCCACATAACCCTGATTGTAGAAGGAGCTCACCCCGCTGAGAAATGTTATTGTAGGAGCACCAGGACTGTAGCTATTGTGCAGTTACTGGGTCCCCAGTGAATCCCTGCGGATGGGAATCTCCCAAGGAGTGCCATCTCGCAGAGATATTATCTCTCAGAACCATGTTCGAGCTGCCAAAAAGGTGCTATTAGCAGGCTATCTTGGCGAACTCTCGCTAGAGCTAGTGGGAGCAGCGATGGGGGGGCAGCATACAGATGTGACCTCAGCCACATGTGTGGAGTCCAGCCTAGGCTCCCAAGATACAGCTTTATCTAGCTCAGTGTTGATAGGATTGACACTACGCCTGTTGGGGATAGAAACGCCCTCATCGTAGTAGAATCCTATAACCCCTAGAAAAGTTGTCCACTGCACCGGGGAAAACCAACTTCTCTGAGATTCAACCTGAGCCCCCAGTTCTTCACGTGGGCGAGAACAACATATCAATGTTGAACCGCCAGCTCCCTGGATCGTGCTAGATCGTGCTACCAGTCATCCAGGTAGCTTGGTACACAGATGCCCTGGAGTCCCAATGGAGCCAGAGTGACATCTATGCACTTTGTGAAGGTGCGAGGGGATAAAGCTAGCAACATTCCTATGCGGAAACATGCACCTTTTAGACCTATTGCCACAAACCAGTTCTCGAATGGGATCTGTGGCACGATAAGTTTGAACATCAGCCTCTGAACCTGTATGTCCGAAGAGTATGGTTCAGATGATGCAGATCTAAAATTGGCCGCATATTCTCACTTTTTTGCGGAACAGGAAATAAAGGCTGTAAACCTCCCTCCCTGAGGGAACGGGGTACATGTTTCAGGACCTCATTGTCCAAAAGGGAGCTTACTTCCTGCGCTAACGTCGGGGTCTGGTCTGTGCTGACTTCTGTGGTGAGCACACCTGTGAACGGGGGGGTCGAGCTATAACTGGACCCGGTAACCCTTTCTATGGTAGACAGAACCCATGGAGACACATTTGGCCATAGCTTGCACGCTGCCCCGATGGTCTTCTAGTGGCGTTAGCTATTCCACATTCTATTGGAGAGAAGCATCAGATTTTTGTTGCCCTGTGACAGCTTGCTGACCAGGGAACACGAAAACTTGGGGACCACCTTGGCTAGGGGAGGCCCTACCCTACCTGGGGGCTACCTGCCCTAACAACTTCATGTCCCCGGATACATCCTTCCACATCCCCTCAGGACCGCTCATCTTTGCCTGCTTGGCCTTTATGACCATTCTCAGATCAGGCCTAAAAGCAGACCGCGACTGTGGCCGCCCGGTTCCCCTGGCTGTCTGTGAGGGTTGGCGGGCTGCCATACTCACCTTCTGGGTTTCCCCCATACTAGTGCTGGCCCAGGCTCCACTCGTGGACACCCGGATGAGCTTGAGACAACTTTTTTTTTTTGCCATAAGTCGAGCTCACTCAGCAGGTCTGCTTGGTAGGCCTGCAACCCTGTCATTGTCTGCAGTGACCCACAAGCAAGACTACTACTGCATAGGCTTGCCCACCAATGCCACCTTGGATGCAAGCCGGCCCCTGTAATTACCTGCCATCGGTGGAGAGAGGTAGCTAGCAAGCGCCTCCTCCACCTCGGGCATAGCTAAATAGCCATGCCATTCATTCCCACCATGGCCAAATAGTCCAGCATCGTGGAGTTATGATTATGGCTTAAGCATGGTTTTCCCCCAGAAGTGAGATTTTGTCATAACTTCTGAAAGACAGGGGAGTTCCTGCAGTGTGAAGTATTTACTTTCACTAGGTAATCACTTCAAGCAGCTCTTCATACGCTGCGCTCAGTTTTTAACACATCCTTCTAACTCTTTGGAGTCAGAGAGGGATTATTACCCCTTTTGCTTTCCATAGCGGGAGGAGGAGTCGCGACGCGAACTCCAAAATCCAGTGGAGAGCTGAACCCCGAAGACAGAGTAAGAGATAGAGCAGCGCTCGTCTCCGGCTCCTCTTCCGGATTTAAGAGATCCCCCGAACCTGAGACGGTTGGCTGCCACGGCAGGCTTTGAAAACCAACTCGCTCGGCTTCGGTTTTTTTTTTTTTTTCGAGAAGAGCGCGAGTTGAGCTGCTTAATGTAGCGTTACCATGCACAGCCTCTCGAGGTTGCCATCGCATACTACACCACTAACACTTCACCCAGAATGTGTGCACTTTTCCCCCCGTGATGAAACGGGAGCACGGTACATACTTCTTTAACTCTTTCTCGCTCATTACTTACCTCTCCTTTTCTTTAAAAAGTGATAGAAAAGTTAAGAGATTTTGAGAAAATATCGAGTGGAAATGAAGCGTTTTTGTCACACAAACAACAGACATGCAGTCTCGCTGAAGATAATAAGGCTGGCGGCGTGGTTCACAGGTGCCATATATATATCATGCGATGCGCTTAATTGCCATGTCACCTGATCATGGCAGGCCTATAAGTAGAGGCATGATTTTACACAAGCTTCAGATACCGGTCACACGCAAGGCGTTCCCATACTGCTAAATGCAACGTCGAAGTTCACGTTGAAAGGGAACCTCAAATTTTACACTATTTTTCCTGTTAGAATGCAGCATTTTTAATTTTTGCAACTGGATCTTGAAAAAACAGTTAATCGGGGTCTTCTCATGGTGGAATGGAGGTGGGTGCTCCCTCTGTCCTGTCTAAGGCATGGAATCATTTTTCAAATAAAATCTTTGTGCCTTGCTTTTTTGATTTGCCTTGGGGAGATTCTTCTACTTCCTGCCTCATTTTCTGACAAAGTGATTGGCTGCTGGCAGGATCTGGCTGCTGGCTGGATGCTCACTGGATCTGGCTGCCTGATGTCTGGTTCTGCATTTCTTCCTTCTGTTCTGTTAAGATTTCCCTGATACTAGCTCCAATTGGCTATTTGGCTGCGGGGGGGAATTCTGTTTTATTTTTTTATTTTTTTAAATTAATTAATTAATTAATAATAATAGTAATGATAATAATTATTATTATTGTTATTATTATTTTTTCTCAATTAAATATTTGGGGAAGGGAGTAGAGAAAATGTAAATAAATCACAGGAATATGAAACACATGAAAATGAATTACATGTAAATTAATTACATGAATATGAATCACATGCATGAATATGAATCACATGAAAATGTATAATATGTAAATGAATCACATGCATGAATATGAATCACATGAAAATGTATCACAGACCTGAATATGAATTACATGAAAATGAATCATATGTAAATGAACCACATGTAAATGAATCATATGAAAATGAATAAATAAACAAAGGCAAAAAAAAAAAGATTTCGCTGATACTGGCCTCTTGGACCCAAAGTTTCGCTGATACTGGCTTCTTGGACCCAAAATGAAATTCTATTACCCTCTCAGTACTGAGCTTGGGAAGAAGTCACACAGACAAAGAGTTCAGTGAAAGGAGCCAATAGCCCCAAGTGCCCCAGAGAGACAAAAACCATGAAAACCACGAGTCATCAGCAGGTGGTTATGGCTTCCCTCATGTGTTTAATAATATCGGTAACGTTTCATGAGTTGTCAGGAATATAGAAACAGCACAAGGTGTTGAGCATCTTTCAAAATCCTCCATGCTCAGTGGTCAGAAAGTCTAGGACTAGTCTATTCTGTGTGACAATTTAGCAAATTGCTTTTAGTTCATCAGTAATTAGTGTGAGTGCTTCCTCTGTATCATTGGCTAAGGAGAGCAACATTTAGGAAAGCCCATTAATTTTATTCAAAGCTGCAGTGGTGCATCCTCCCAAAAACAGAGACAATGGCGGCCATGGTCATCCACTGGTCAGCGAGAGTGTATCCCTGGAAACATTGAGGTGTGTTTCAAATATAATCAATGATGTCCTGGCCCCAGGATGGAAGGGATCAGGTTGTTCCCATGGGGAGGCAACATAAACTTAAACAGAGGTCATCAAAAAGGCAGGATAGCAACATCCTGTCCAATTCCAATGTCCAGGTATCATTATGTAAACGTGTTTACCACAGTTGTATCACTAGGAAAAAACTTGCCGTTTATTTTACATGAGGCAGCATTCAAGTCTGCAGACAAGGTAACACTGACAGTCTCTGCATGAACAATGTCCTAACATCAGATTTGACTCATTACTATGTGCACAAACGCATGTGTCTCCAACCCTCTCTGCGACATTTAAAATCTGGGGTGGTATTCAGAATGACATTAGGTAAAACCCTATATTCATTCTAGCCATAATGCGCAGTTGAGCTGTCAGTACCACATCCGTGCATTGCATTCAGGATTTCCACAGTGCCAGAGTGCATGGTGCAATAGTAGCCTTTTCACATATTTGTGAAAATATGCTTCGATTTGAAAGAGCCATGAAATATATTTAGAAATCATGCAGGATGGGGGCTTTTGTTGGCTTTGCAGAAGTGTCATTGTCTAAGGGAAAAGAGGACCAATGGTGTTTGCCAAGGTATTGACACACCCAACATGAGTTGTAGTGCAGAGAGATTTTTACGCAATTTCTATAGAGAATGAATATACCAAATTACCACCACACTGCTGTATTGGAGTGAATGTGCTGGACCAGACTGTGTTTGCACTAATTATCAAGATGCGAATTGGGATCCATTCTAGATGGGCCATTGCTAGAGGTCAACTTCTTTGTGTCTCCAGCATTGCTACAATTAGGACTGTGCCCAAACAGTTGACAGAACCAGTGTTTTGGGAAGTTTTGCCTTTTGTACATAGAGAGTGTTAATTAAATGAGTTAAGCTATGTTTATATAATCAGAGCCTTGTTCCCAGTAGACAAGTAATGCTGCAGTTAATATTGCACTTGTGTTCTGTCTTTAGGTGCAAAGGTCAACTGAAGATGAGTGTGGATGCTAAACAGTTGGAGCTTTTGCAGTGTAGAAGATAGAGTTAATGGGTGTGTTTCTAATACAAAATAATACTATATGTGTATGTGTTAAGATGAGATGAGAAAAGGACTCAAAAGGACCCAAAATAAACCATGTCACACTCCTCTTCATCTCCCTCCACTAGCTTTCATTAGCTGCCCGTATCAAATTCAAGACCTTGTCTGGAACAGCACCCCTCACCTTAACAATCTCCTGAAGGCTTAAATACCCTCACGCAATCTGCGATCAGTTAGTGACCCATGCTTAGTAGGCACTGGCTCAATGTCCCTTTCCAGAACGTTCACACTAACTGTCACACTAACCTCAGTGGTGGAATGAATTTCCAACCTCAATCCACACAGCAGAATCTGTCACTATCTTCCAAAAACAGGTAAAGACCCACCACTTCCGTGAGCATGTAGCTAACCCCTAAAATGTAAACCAAATATTATCCTTAAAAAAAACTTACTGTGGCACTTACCCCTCTACTCTGCACACTTTGCTTTCCTAGAACTCAATTAAAAATCTTGTATGGTACGCCGCTTGATATGTGACTTTGCTTGTATTTCCTCATTTGTAAGTCAAGTTGGATAAAAACATATGCTAAATGAATAAATGTAAACATAAAAGGCCCCCTAAGGGCTACTTGATAGAAGTATTGTCTCTTGTCATGGACAGGCAGCACTTGATATGGCTGGTGTGAATCCAGTGGGGTTTGTTTTCATATAGGTAATGGCCACCACGCGTATTGTAGGGCCGAAAGGCTGCTTTCCCCACCTTTCATGGATTCAGACTTTTGATGACAACTACATCACCTTGAAGGAAAGTGTGAAAGGGTGAGTAGGCTTTTCTGTGTATAAAATTTTTCAACAAGTGCCTAAGTATTGCGTTGAAAATAACATCCAGATCTCCTGTAAAACAAACACCTGGGTTGCCCTTTTTCAGTGAAGTGTGAAATGGTCTGCCCATAATGATCTCAAAAGGAGACAATTTTGTTTTCTGTTTAGGTGTCATACAAATTTCTCATAGAATGGCAAGCCAAAAAAAATTGCTGGAGGTGGTTTGTGATGGTACGATTCTTTCTTTCCTTGATCGCTGAACTTTGGGAATCATATGGTATGTGGAAGTGTCAATCTTTGTGTCACGTATCTGGGAAATCTGGACTCCATTTCCCATCAGCCACTACACTACACCACATGACCACATGCGCCACCACATGCACCTGATTCACGTTTTTGTTAATGAGCACTCGTGTATTTATAGTCCTTGTCTGCACTTTCTCCTTGTTTTTCGTTGTTGTAGACTCACGTCATTAATGTCTCTGTGTTTTGTCTCTTGCCACAGTATTATGCCAAGTTGTCTTAGTGTCTTTGTTTCGTTGTTTGTTTGTTTAAAATAAATGTTTAAAATCTGCGATTGCTTCTGCCTCAACCTCTTGGACCGTTACAGAACGAAAGACCGTG
Organism: Ameiurus melas; assembly: GCA_012411365.1. Classification (NCBI taxonomy): domain Eukaryota; kingdom Metazoa; phylum Chordata; class Actinopteri; order Siluriformes; family Ictaluridae; genus Ameiurus; species Ameiurus melas. The sequence continues at coordinate 24,634,263 of CM022762.1, read as the reverse complement.
AACTAGAAGCAGCAGATTTTATTTATTTATTTAATTTTTTTTCCCGATGGACGCCGGGTACAACAACTATGTGGAGTGGTATCTCCGGATCATGGAGCAGGGAAGAAGGTCGAGGGCACTGATGGTTCAGACTAGCCGCAATCTCGGATTACCATCGCGGTACCGCGCAAGCACCATACCACACCCGGAGTTCGTGGTAGAATACGCCAAGCTATACGGGTTGGAGTGGATGCTCGAAGATGAGACCGAATACCGCCCTCCCTCCCCTCTTCTGGATGTCACTCTGCCTTCCCGTCCAGCTGAGGTCGTCACGCAGCCGTCCCGTTCGGCTGAGGTCGTCACGCAGCCGTCCCGTTCAGCTGAGGTCGTCACGCAGCCGTCCCGTTCAGCTGAGGTCGTCACGCAGCCGTCTCGTTCAGCTGAGGTCGTCGCTCTGCCTTCCTGCTCGGCTGTGGACGCCGCTCTGCCTTCCTGCTCGGCTGTGGACGCCGCTCAGCATCCCTGCTCGGCTGTGGACGCCGCTCAGCATCCCTGCTCGGCTGTGGACGTCGCTCTGCCTTCCTGCTCGGCTGTGGACGTCGCTCTGCCTTCCTGCTCGGCTGTGGACGTTGCTTGGCCTTCCTGCTTAGCTGAGGTCATCGCTCGGCCTTCCTGCTCGGCTGCGGTCGTCTCTCTACCATCCTGCCTCGCTGAGGACGTCACTCTGCCTCCATGCTCCGCTGAAGACGTCGCTCCTTTCCTTCGTTGCGCTCAGTGTGTCGCTCCTCCTTCTTGCTCCACGGAGGACGCCGTTCCCCCCTCATGCTCCTTGGAGAGCGTCGTTCCTCCCTTAGGCCTCGCGGAGAACCTCACTCCTCTCCCTGGCCTTGCAGAGAACCTCGCTCCCCCCATGTGCCTCGCGGAGAACCTCGCTCCCCCTGGGAGCCTTGCAGAGACCCTCGCTCCCCCTCTTCTGGGACCTCGCATTCCTCTTCTGCCCCAGGAAAGAGCTCGCCCCGTTTCCATGCCCCACCAAGGACGTCCTTTTGCCTCCCTGTGCCGTTGTGAGAGCCGCTCGGTCTACTGGCTTTGTTGAGGACCTTTTGCCCGGGGGCCCGCCGGTGGGGGGGCAGTGTCGGTTTGGGCGCTCCAGGAGTAGCTCCTCCGGGAGGGTTCTGTCACATATCTGGGAAATCTGGACTCCATTTCCCATCAGCCACTGCACTACACCACATGACCATATGCGCCACCACATGCACCTGATTCACGTTTTTGTTAATGAGCCCTCATGTGTATTTATAGTCCTTGTCTGCACTTTCTCCTTGTCTTTCGTTGTTGTAGACTCACGTCATTTATGTCTCCGTGTTTTGTCTCTTGCCACAGCATTATGCCAAGTTGTCTTAGTGTCTTTGTTTCGTTGTTTGTTTGTTTAAAATAAATGTTTAAAATCTGCGATTGCTTCTGCCTCAACCTCCTGGACCGTTACACTTTGTTCAGATATTTGCAAAGGGTAATCCATTATCGCTATAAATAACCAGAGGGATTCTTTGGCTAGTATTTTAACAACAGTGTTGGCATTTTCTTTTGAGTATGAGAAAGCTTCTATCCATTTGGAGAATTTGTCAATGATAGCTAAAAGGTATTTTAGTTATATAAGAACTCTGATAGCTGATGTGTATGTAAAGTCAATTTGTAATGTTGAAAGGGGCAACTAGGTGGTGGTAATGCATCATTTTTGGTGGTTTGTCCTTGTACATTTACACTAGCACAGGTCAAACATGCATCAAGAAGTAATTTAACATTTTTGTGAGTGTTTCAAATACAAAACCTTAATGTTATAGCCAAGATCACCCTTCTTCATGCAGCATGAGAAACACTCTGAAAATGACCACCAGAAATGGAAGGACAGATAATGGGAGGGTGAGGTGGCCAGAAAGGCAGTGTACTAAACCATCGGTAAGAGGGAGCAGCCTTCCAAGTACCAAAACCTAAGGTTGTCTTGAGAGGCCTGCATTTGTAAAAAAAAAAAAATAAAAAATAAAAAAATGTCAGGAGGAGTTATGCTGGACAAAGTGAGCCCTTTTTGGAGGCCCACTTCACCATTTCATCAGTGAGGGAATTACAGTGAGCCTTATCTGTGTTAGCAGAGTCATGACTTTTAACCTTAACAATAGCAAGTCTTATGACTTGGTATCAGTTTAGATGGCACTTTAAATTTGTAGCTGCGTTCTCTTTGTGTCCTTTAGTCAACAACCATCTATTTCCCCCATCGTGTTTGGACTCCACATTTTCAGTATGGTATGACAAGGGTATTAAACAAGTTAGAAATTTGTATTTTGATGGTGTGTTTGATAGCTTTGCCAATTTGGCATCCACTTATGATCTCCCCTTGATGCATTTCTTTCGGTATTTTCAAATACGGATCTTTGTTTCTAGATGTTTTCCTGATTTCCCCTCTGCGCCTCCTGAACAGGCTTGGGAAGGCTTGGGAAGGCTTGTTTTCAAATAATCTGCATCAGAGAGGAATGATTTCTAGGATTTATGATTTTATTCTGACGCTAGGTAGTGAGTCGATTAACAAAATTAGGAATGCGTGGGAAACGGAGTTAGGAGTACAGATAAGTGAGGAGTGTTGGGAAAATGCTATAGGGAGGGTACAGACTACCATCTCTTGTGCTCATCTTGGACTTATACAGTTCAAAGTTTTAAATAGAGTCCATCTGTCCAAGTCCAATGTCTGTGATGTATCCGGATGTAGAGGACAAGTGTGATAAATGCCATGGCTCTCCCTGTCATTTTGGCCATATGTTTTTTTCTGTCCTGATCTCCATGGATTTTTGGTCTGTTTTTTTTTACTATCATGTCCACTATTCTCAAGGTACATTTAAATCCTTGTCCATTGATTGCTGTATTTGGGATTCCTGAAGCCTCAGTTCCTTTGAGCTCGATACAAAAGGATGTTATTGCTTTCACATCCCTTATAGCAAGATGTTCCCTACTGTTGCATTGGAAGTCTGCTAAATACCCATCTATCTCCCAGTTGATAAAGGACATGATGTTTTTTCTGAAACTCAAGAAAATAAGATATTCGATGAATGGTTGTACAAACAAGTTTTTTCATAAATGTCATCCCTTTATGGTGTACTTTATGGAGTTACAGACACTTCCCACTTAAATTTTAGTGCCTGTAGTTGGATGTTACAATATGGTGTGGTCAGGAGATCGGACAAACAAAGCATAGAGGGCTAGACAAAAGCGTGGTCAAAGACATAAACGAGAGTCTAGGAAACTAGGAAAACAAACGAGAAGAGTAAAGGCTTGGAAACGCAGCGAACGAGTCAACTGAACAAGTACTTTGCAACTAACTCCTGGGTGAATGACTGCTTAAGTAATAGAGGTGAGTGTGTGTGATTTCTGATAGGTGAGAGAGATCAGAACTTCAGGGAAGGTGAGCGCATGCGTGCATGGGAGGTGAATGTTGCTTCTTGGGAAATTGAGTTCTGACCGGACTGGGATATGACAGAACCCCCCCCCAAAGGGCTCACTCCGGGAGCAGACTTCTTTTCAGGTCTTCCCCGGGGACGAGGGGCCGGGAGATCAGGATGAGTGGTGTGGAAGTCTCTGATGAGTTGTGGGTCCAGAATATCTTGTTTCAGAATCCAGCATTGTTCCTCTGTACCATAGCCTTCCCACTCGACTAAGTATTTCAGTTTACCCCTTCTGTGCCTATATTAGATTATTTTCTTGAGTAGGTAAGCTGGTTGTCCCTCAATTTCCAGGGGAGTCGGGGGTGTCTCAGAGGGCACTTCTGTGGCTAATGGTCCGTTAACAACTGGTTTCAGACGTGATACATGGAAAGACGGGGCGATGCGGCTGTGTCGTGGTAATTCTAGCCGGTAAGTGACCTCATTGATTTGTTTGAGGATTTTGAAGGAACCGGTGTATCTTGGTGTGAGCAGTTTGCAGCTGTGTGGTTGTTTTAAGTCTCTCGTGGATAACCATACCCTATCGCCGGGTTGGTAACTTGGCTGTTCACTGTGACGGCAGTCAGCTTTGTGTTTGTATGTGTCTGTGGTTTGTTTCACACATTGGTGTGTGTCTGCCTATACTTGTTCGCTCCGCTCAAACCACTGATCAACTGTGGGTGAGTCTGTGGCAGTTGAATTCCATGGGAATAGAGGCGGTTGGTATCCCAGTACACATTGAAATGGGATGAGATTAGTAGCTGAATGTTGTAGTGAGTTTTGGGCGTACTTGGCCCATGGTAGAAACGTGTTCCAATCTTCAGGGTTAGCAGCACAAAAATTTAGAAGGAATTGTCCTAATTCCTGATTAACTCGTTCTATTTGGCTGTTTTCCTGTGGGTGATAACCTGAGGTTAGGTTTACTGTGACTCCCATCTTTCCCATGAAGCTAGACCAAACTTTGGATGTGAACTGGGGACCCCTGTCACAGACAATCTCTTCTGGGATGCCGAAATATATAAAGACATGTTGGAACAGTAGTTCGGCAGTCCTAAAGGTGGTGGATAGGGCGAGTAGTGGGATGAAACGTACAGATTTAGAGAACCGGTCCACTGTTACAAGGACGGTGGTGTTTTCTTGGGGCTTTGGTAAATCTGTTACAAAGTCCACTGAAATGTGAGACCATGGGCATTCCGGAATGTGTAGGGGCTTGAGCTTACCAGTCAGAAGTGTTTGTGGGACTTTACGCTGTGCGCATGAAGAACAGGATGCCACCGCTCTGTGTATGTCCCTCTCCATGTTAGGCCACCAGTATTTCTCCCGTAGTAGGAGGTAAGTACGTTGTGCTCCAGGGTACATACATAGAGGTGATACATAGAGGTGAAAAGAAGACGATTAGTCCAGAAGTCCCAGTGCCAGTGCTGAGCTTAGTGACTGTTTCAGGTAACAAAAGGAATGCATACTTTCTTTGGTCCACTCAATATTTTGAGAAGAGCATTTGTCTGGGGACCTTGTCATGGTATGAGCAGTCAGGGATAAACTGACAACAATAGTTTGAGTCCCAAGAAGCTCAGCATACCGTGTTTAATGGTGGGTGGTGTGAGGTCCACTATGGCATGCATTTGATAAAATGTGAGTCGATGTTGTACCTGGGAAATGCAGAAACCCAGATATTGGACAAGTGCTTGGCAGAGCTGAAGCTTTACGAGAGAAGCCTTAAACCCACATTGAGCTAGGTGTTTCAGGAGTTTGAGAGAGCCTTCTTTGCAAAGTTCATGTCCGTCTGCCGACAGCAAAATGTCATCTGTGTATTGAATCAGAAATGCAGCCTTCTCTTACAATGAATGATGAAAGTGTTTGATGCACCATGGATGAGAACAGTTCAAGCAGGAGAGTCACTCAAACCTTGAGGAAGATAGGTTCAAGTGTACTGCTGATTTTTAAAGGTAAACAAAAATTGGCTATGTCTGCTCAGAGACAGGAATGCTGAAAAATGCACCACACACGTGTGCATACATGAAATTGAAATGTGTATGCGAATGTGGAATTACAGTCAAAATAGATGCTACATCAGGCACTAAAGGGCTTATAGGTTTTACAAGGTCATTAATGCCTCTAACACCATGCCTTACCATTTGGCTTATGTACAGGATTGACAACGACAACATCCTGTGCTAGTAATGATTCAATTATTGTTTGTATGCCTAGTTCCTTTTCTGCTGATAGTGGATATTGCTTACAATAAATGGGCCAAATAGTCTTCAGATTCGCAGTGTACCTGGGTATGACCCACTTCATTAGAATGCTGAGCCCACAGTCTATTCCGACAGCATTAATGCTAGAAAATACAACAAAATGAAGACTGGTTAACTGACCATATCTGGTCTGCTGTTTTAGCAAGTCAATACAATGACCAGGTTTATCAGTTCATGGCAGATCGTCACAAGTAGCTTTTATTTCCATAACATGAGGCAGTTTCAGGTTATAGCAAGGTTATAGCATTTACCAACCTGCATATTTGGCTTTGTTTCAGGGGTCACTTTTGGTTCAGGTGGACGAGTATTATATAGCAGCGGAGTGCTTGGGGGATCGGGGGACAGTGGTTTTTTTGTGGTATGTTCTTGTGCTTTGTTTTAACTTCCTTAGTTTTTGTGAGGTCCGTTGATTTGCCCTTTTTCTTGGGAGGATATTCTGCATCCCATTGAGGTTTACTGTCATGATTCCCCTGTGTAGCAGTGCGCCTTGGGCGCTGGTGCGCATGCTGCTTCCGGGTTGACGCCATGTCTTCATCCTGTCTCGTCATGTGTCACATGTGTTATGGTATTGCCCGCAGCAGTTAGCAGTTGCGGGCTAATGAGGCATGTGTGTATATATACACCTTCCCATGCATTTAATGTGTGCTCCATGTATTTGTAATCCTATCTAGGGTCCCCCCCCCCAAGTGTCTCAAATATTATTTGTTAATAAATGAGCCTCATCAAAAGTACTGTCTTGGGTATAATCATGGAACTGGGGTTGAGCCTCCATCTATGTTGAGCCTCCTGCCATATTATCGACAAAAGGTTGTTCAAATACATCCTTCTCAAGATCATACATCCATTGATTTGGCATGATTTTGGACTAACCACTTCCACCTATGGTTTATTTCACAACTATTTTACTCTGAGATGGTATTAGACAACGTTAGCTCCTATTGTCCAATTAATAAAAGGTGTCAGGTTATACTATGTTGACTCACATAGTAACAGAGTCTCTATGACACCTGTGTTCACAGAAACACCAAGGACTAAAACAGTGGGAGGAAACCAGCAAACCCAGAAGATAACCTACACAGACGTGGGGAGAACATGCACAGAAGCTCAACACAGACAATAACCCGAGCTCTGAATTGAACTAGGGACCAGGGAGCAGAGAGGTGTCTCCCCACAGTGCCAAACTTGTGATCAATTATGCTGCTTTTGTACACCTCAGAAGTAATCTTATCTTAACAGCCACACCCTGAAATGTTGCCACCTTGTCACTTAAGGAAAATTACTTTTATAATTGGAATATTGCATTGCATTGCGATATATTCAAATATGATAATAGATTCCCCTCTGGTTAGAGACTGACAGAATTTGTCACAATAATATGGATGTCTGTCTAAATTAGGCTGAGAATTTCGTCTCTGACATTGGATATTATTTATCAAGCTGAATACAAACAGATGTATTTGTAAATAGTTAATCGGACAATTTATACATGAAATTTGGTATTCATAAAAATCCAGTAACTTTGCAGAAACGTACTACACCCTCCTGGTGTGTTAAAATGTCAGCATAACATTTACATTGCATTTATTCATTTAGCAGATGTTTTTATCCAAAGTGATTTACAAATGAGGAAATACAAGCTTAAGATGATTCACTAATGTAAACCTCAAATCGATCAACTTAAATAATATGAAAAATGAAACGAAACACAAACCCATAAATTAAGACAAATAAAAATAAATAAGACTAGTCATTGAGTTATAACAAAAGAAATGCCGCCGAAATGGCTCAGCTAAAGATTTAGTGCTCATCACACTTATGAGTGAAAGAACATTTAAAGAAAGGTATGATTTGATTTTTTTTTTTAAAGATTGCACATTATCACCTGGGCACAGTCTACACTTCCACTTATTATACTTATTGCACGTTATCACCTGGGCACAGTCTAGACCTTTTCTTCTCCTCTATTTTTATGTCATAGTATTTTTTGTCACCTCACTTAATTTCACACTTAATTCCCCTTTTCTGAAATTTGTCTCTAGATTTCTACGTTTTCATGCTTTTACACCGCTAAATATTTGTATTGGCATAGAAGAGAGGCAAAAATAGCTTATACTTCTGCCTTTTTTTTCACCTTTTTGTTTAGTAGTCAGTTAGTGTTTCCAGTCCTCTGTATCCTTATCCTTTTATGGAGTTTTGTGGGCATCGCAAAATGCAAATGAGCGATGTCAGGAATGCACTTTGTAAGTGATTAACATAAGCATTTAAGTACAAAGAAAATCAGCATTTCGGAACTTTTATAAATTCGGCAGAAAATTGGTTTGGCTTGCGCAAACATTTACACAAGTTTACTAAAAGTTTGATAAATGAGGCCCATTGTACAGTATTCCATTATATAGAGTACATCTGTCTGTCCTTTACACACATATGCTCACTCATCAACTTTGTTTCTCATTAATTCATGCCTAATCTCTCCAGCTGGGTGATTTGTTGTGGAAAAAAGGATCAGTGTCTGTCTCATTCTCCGGAAAGATGCCCAATTATCCATTGTTTACTTTTTAGTGCACACTCACATATAGTTGCAATAGGCTTTTAAGTTCTGTACTGCATCATAAAAAGCTATAATAATATGCCCAAAATGCACATTTGCTTGATAATGCATCAGTCCAGAAAACACTGAAATGTGTTCTACAATCTCATGCGATCTACAATCTTAATATCCTCAGAATTTGAAAGTCAGTGGTACTGGTGAATTATTTAGGCAAACAAATTGCATGTGTGACCATAAAAAAAAGCCTTTTAAAGATGTTTATACAGCATCTGAGGCCTGCAAGCCCAAAGAACGAAGTTTAGCGTAGAGACAAAAAAAAAAAAAAAAATATATATATATATATATATATATATATATATATATGAGAGAGCTTTTTAGACTAAATATAAAAGTGAATGCCTAGCCTTCAGTACACATACGAATGAGGTGATATTTTCCGTGGTGCATGTGATCAAAAATGAATATGGCATAAATCATATGCAAAGCAAAAAGGTGATCAAAGATATGTCACTTCAAAGAGCTTTTGGAAAAAAAAAGACATCAAGTTGAAGACCACCCTCTTGAACTGATTAAAAGAAAGAAATAAACAGATGCATTCAATAAATAAGCCAAGAGGCCTAGCAAATAAACAAACAAAAAACAAACAAATCTGCATGCATTACTTTTGGATATGTAATAAAAATCTCAAGCGCTTAAATAAATAAATATTTGCTGCTGTCTTCCCCTAAGGATTTCCTTCTCAGAGATGAAAGAAAAAAAAGGAAACATACTATATGTAATATTCATATTGTGACTAAGTTACAGAGAGAACTGCATGCATTTCATCTGAACCCTGTGCAAAAACCAGCTCAACCACACAAAAGCATCAAGTGATGATTTAATGTTGATACCTACAGTGTTGGAATTTTATAATTACCACTGGTCATAGATTTGCTTTATTTAAGGACACTCTTTGGATTAAAGCACAATGAAGTGTGCCCTAAGCTCTTAAGCCTCAATAGTAATTCTGAATAAACCAGAAAAAAATGCACACCCAACTACAAACAATTTTCTGTCCATATTATACCTTTCAATATTCTTTATTACCACTGTTTCTCAGTCCTTGGTGGGCAGTGGAACATTTGAGGTTGCTCAGAAAACGCAAGGAGTTGTTATGCATGGCAACTCTGATTTTTAAATCTTTGTTTGGTGTAAGTAGTCATGTAATCATGTAAGTAGTCATGTCCGGATGCACACAGCTTCATTTTAAATGTTTATCATTAAGCCTGGGAGAGACAGAGGAGAGAGCGAGAGAGAGCGAGAGAGCGAGAGAGAGAGAGAGAGAGAGAGAGAGAGAGAGAGAGAGAGAGAGAGAGAGAGAGAGAGAGAGAGATAGAGAATAGCTGTATGAATGTCTGTATGTCACTCATTTTTTAATTCCTCCTACACTGGCAAAAAAGAGTGCTCTCTCTCTCTCTCTCTCTCTCCTCTCTTCAGGAAGGTTATTCTCTTTATAGAAGAGGCCGTTTCAGCACCCCTACGCAAGTGTTGTTTCGCTGTCAACTCTCATAGGCTTGTTTGTTTACTGTCTGCTCTGAATATTATTATCAGCAAAACGTAGTACCACTCTTAACATGAGCCTATGAAACCTGAAAAAAACACACACACACACACACATATATATATATACATACACACACAAATAAGTCTAAATATGATTATGTGTCTCAGTTTTGTGAAGTTTAAACAAGATTGCAGATTACATTATGATCAGCAGTGTGTGCAATGTTGCCTTGGTTATTATACCTATTAGTTACAATGCCATTTACTTTCTGGTTTCTCCACTGTTTTGCAAAAAACAGTGATCTTTTGTATGTATCTTCCCATCTAAACCTTAATCTATTAGAATCAGGGTCTTATGGGTCTCACTTTGACCAATGGGTTTTATGGGGAAGGAACATGGAAGTGAAAGGTAATCTGATGATTAATAAAATAAATTCAGATGTCATTGTCATTGTAGTGACCTCAGTGTCTAGGACTTTAGGCTGTGTCATTATTCATATAATTATTTTGGATGCCATTTTGAGACTAGAAAAGTAGGAGAAAATGCAAAATGCTAAAAAAAAAAAAAAGAAGGTAATATTATGAATCAATAGTGATACTTACTCAATTATTTATCCAGGATACTATTTCTGCATTTCGGGCTTTTGAGCCTACATCTCTGCATCTTTAGACTTTTCATTCCATTAAATATTGATGAGAGGAATATATATATTCCCATATTTTCATTATCTGCAATCTTTAACAAGTGTATCGACTAACCTTGTTTACTGAACTCATAGACCGGTGTAAAGGATCTACTGTTCATTCACTGCAAGTACTGCTTCACATACAGTACATTTCACTTGGCTCTTTCTTACATCTTTTGCCAGAGATGGAACACAAAAAATTTACGTAGTCTTTCAAATGTGCAAGAAAGCATGTATTTTGGCTGCCTTCATGAATTTCTAATTTGTTGCATTTCAGGGTGGAGTCAGTGCAAATAGATTAATTTAGCACCTGAAATGTGATTTATTATGTCTGACAGTCACTTTGGGAGCAGTAATGACATGCACAAATATACCAAGAGACCTTGTAGTAATTTCACCAAATCTGTTTCTATCCAATGAAGACAAAATTATACCATTCGCTAAATTTTAAATTTCATCAAGATTATGCCACAATCTCTCAAAATGCTTAAAAAGTCTCTGAGAATAGTGACAATAAGCACCGCATGTTTGTTTCACATGAGATATCCACACATTCTAAGCAAACATGACTTAAATAGAGACTGTGGAAAGGCTTTTTATTTAACGTACTGTATAAATGGAAGATACATCCATTCAGTTTACATTCAAATTGTATTTTCTCACAGTCATTAATCAGTAGTAGATTAGACATGCAATTATGCATGTGTGGCTAGATTTAGTTTCAATTTGACTTTTCCAGGAGTCTCTTATAGCAGATGCAAAGTCCTAATTTACACCCGGTTTTCTACCCCTATTTTGCACATAACATCATTCACACAATTATTCATTGTAAATTATTCACAATGTTCCCTCCTTTTCCATGCACACTTTATCCCCCATTAAGTGTGATCTAAGTAAATTAAAGCCTGGGCTACTTCATTAATTATTTTCATTGTGTGTAAAGAAAAAGAGACAGAAAGAAAATCTCTCCTGGAGTAGACTCTGTGCCAGCCTCAAGTGACAAAATGAATCATTGACAAAATGGCACATCATCCAGAGAGAAGACCTGCACCTAAATTGTATGGCTCAAGAACTGTGCAGTAAGATATATGTGTGTCTGTGTGTGTGGATTTATACAGTCAGGTAGTCTGTGCTCTCTGGTTGTAGAGTTTCCCAGAGGAGATGAATGAAAGTCAATACAGAGTCTGTAATAATACTGCTAATGGAGTTTCAATGCAAGCTTACTTTGCAACTTTTTGTCTTATGCCGAATTCAAACATGCACACAGCACAGATGTATTTTCACAAATATTTTGTCATTTGAAAGCAATATACTGTATTTTAATAAAGGTTCTCCCAGTTGGACAACCAAATAATCAGTGTTGATCTTTTTTACAAGAGTGCATTACAGGGATTTATTTAGAGGAGTGAGAAGCCAGTTCTGTTTTACAGAATACAGGAAAGCAGTGAATCAAAATGTTTTCAAACTGACAAAACAGACTGTAGTCTGTTTGGTTCTGTGATGTCGGTCTGCAACTAACACATAAGGTCCAAGGCCATAATGTCTGGCTTAAAAAGCTAACAAATGAGTGCAATATTGTTGGATTTTAAACAGATTAACTATTAACTTGTAAGAAAATCTACAACTTAATCATTCTGTTTTTTAAAGATTTTATTAAAAAAAATTCTGCTGTCATGCTGTCCAAGGAGCAAGAAGTTAAAAAGAAATCAATTATTTATAAGAAAATGTCCTTACAAATACAAGGGTATGATCTGCAATCTGCTACCCCTTGCAGCCTGTCTTGGCATGCCACTGACCACATCACAGTGAGATTATGTGTTCTGCCTCTAAGTAGATCACTGATGTGTAATGCATGTGGGTTCACCATTGTGGCACTCTTATCCTCTCTCCCTTGAGCTTGAGTGCTGATTCACTTCCTCAGGGTGAAAGATGCTGATCAGAGCAGGTAACACCTTCAGAATCTCAGCCAGGAGCTGAACCAGCCAAATCCCTACCTATACTCTGCAAAAGCCATAATCCCATCTTTAAGATGGTCTCTCTGCTGTCATTAGGTTAGCCCCTAAGGCTTTTTTCACTGTAGGGAGGCACTGTAGATTTGTGCCTGGAATTGGTGAGTTTGCAAGTGCCGCAGGAGGAAAATAAATCTTTATTTACCTTAGTAAAAAAAAGCATAGAGATGGTCCTCTTTCTATGTCTCCCTGTGTCCTGAGGCAGAAAAACTTTAAGGGGATTTTGAGTCTCTGCTCGCTGGCAGAAAGTTGTAGCACTTTCTATAGTACCAACTTATTCCAACACTTATTTATATAATTATTTATTTATTTTTAGAATTGTAGGGGGCATGGTGGCTCAGTAGTTAGCACATTTGCCTCAAACCGCCATGGTTGAGAGTTCAATTCATGCTGCGGCACTGTGTGTGCGGAATTTTTATGTTCTGCCCATGCTTCGAGGGTTAGCTCTGGGTACTCTGGTTTCCTCCCCCATTTCAAAGACATGCATTGTAGGCTGATTGGCATGTCTAAGGGTGTCTGCAGTGTATGAAAGTGTATGTGTGATTGTGCCCTGTTATGGATTGGCACCCTGTCCATGGTGTACCCCACCTTGTGACCCATTCTCCCAGGATAGACTCCAGGCTAAAGGCTCTCTGCAACCCAATAAGGATAAGCAACATAGAAAATGGATCGATGGATGGATGGAATTGCAATGAGCAGAAGTGGTATTATTGGATTTCCTCTTAAATAAGTAAGCAGAATTGCAATAACCACTTACTCTTGTGCTAGAAAGTTTACAAACTCTTTACGATTTTCTATATTTATCCATAAATTTAACCTGAAATATGATCAGCTCTTGGTCTAAATCCCAAAACTTTTAAAGAAAACGTCGGGGTTACGCATGTAACCATGTTCACTGAGAAGGGAACGAGACGTTACATTTAGCATAACAGTATGGGAGCGCCTTGTGCGTGTGACCAGCATCTGAAGCTTGTGTAAAATCATGCCTCTACTTATAGGCCTGCCATGATCAGGTGACATGGCAATTAAGCACGTCGCATGATATATATATATATATGGCACCTGTGAACCAGCCTCTATTAACTGAAGCGAAGACGCAATTCACAGGCCTACCTTGGTATGACAATGCTATGCAAAGTCTCGTTCCTGTCTCAGGGAACAGGGTTACATGCGTAACCCTGACGTTCCCTTTCAAAGGGAACTTAGATGTTGCATTTAGCATAACAGTATGGGAACGGGAATACCCACTCCGTCATCCCGAGGGTACGGCCTGTTCAAAAATAGTCAAGCTCGAGGGTCACTGCAAGACACTCGAGCCCGGGGTGGAATGAATATCCAGGCTGTAATAACGAATGAATGTGTGTGTGTAGACCACCCTGCAGCCGCACACACATCCAGCAAGGATACCACTTTGGACAAAGCCTTCAAGGAGGCGACCGCCCTAGTGGAATGAGCTCTTATGCCCAGAGGCGTGGCGAGACCGTGCGCCTCTTAAGCCATAGAGATTGCTTCCACTATCTAGTTAGAGATGCGCTGCTTTGACACATCACCTTTACTGTCGCCACTAAAGAAGACCAGCCGCTGCTCCGACTTACGACACTGGCTGGAGTGGTGGATGTAAGTACGGAGGGCCCATACTGGACACAGCAGGTGCATCCTCTCTTGTTCCAGTGTGAGGAACGGAGGAGGGCAGAAGGCCTGCGACACCAGAGTGGGCAGCCTTTGTAGGCACTTGAAGAATATAATCTGGCCTAGGATACAGGAAGGCCTTGGCTAGTCCAGGGGCGAAGTCAAGGCAGGAGGGGGCAACAGAGAGAGCTTGTAGCTCTCCCACTCACTTGAGAGATGTCAGGGCCAGTAGAAGAGCTACATTTAGAGTCAGAAGCTTTAAGGGCTCAAATGGGGCCCCTGACAGACCTTCCAAGAACACAAAAAGGTCCCAGGAAGGTACTTGCGGCCTGCAAATGGGCCTCAGCCGTCTGACACCACGCATGAACCTCGAAGTTAGAGGATGTTGCCCCACAGAGGCTCCATCAACAGGGACATGGCTGGCCACGTAAACCCTGATTGTAGAAGGAGCCAACCCTGCTGAGAAACATTCTAGTAGGAACTCCAGGACTGTAGCTATTGCGCAATTCACTGGGTCTAACTGATGTTCCTCACACCACAAGACAAAAAAGCCTTCACTTGAGCGCCTACAATTTCCTTGTGAATGGTGCTCTAGTTTTTAACATGGTCTCTACAACCTCAGTTGTGAGATCAGAATCTATGAGCTGGTGCCCCTCAGGGGCCAGACCCAGAGTTTCCATAGTTCTGGCCAACGGTGATAGATCAGCCCTCCGGCTTGAGACAGTAGGTCCCTGCGGATTTGAAGCTCCCAAGGAGTGCCGTTGAGCAGAAAGGTGCAGGAGGAGTGAGGGCGAACCACAGTGGGCAGTGTGTGTCTCCTCGGAGGCGAACACATCCACTTCCACTTGTCTGAACCTCCGCCATATGGACTTCACCACTTGTGGATGGAGCCTCCACCCCCTGGGCCTCAGCCCCTGCCTCGACAGGATGTTTGCCCCTTCGTGGGCAGCCAGAATGTACATTGCACTCACTGACAAGAACTTTCTTTCTGCCCAGAGAAGGATGAGTTGTGCCTGCCTGAATAGGGGGTGTGAACGTAACCCTCCCTGGTGGTTGATATATGAGACCACAGCTGTGTTGTCTGACACAACTAGCACACTGTGACCTCTCAACTGAGGGAGAAAGATTTTCAGTGCTAGGAATAGTCTAGGCGATGATTTATATGCCACTCCAGATGAGGGCCGCTCCAAAGACCGGTAGCTGGACAGCCATTTAAGACTGCACTCCAGCCCGTGAGGGATGCGTCTGTCATTTCCATCTTGCAGTAAGTGGACGCCCCTAGAGTGTGACCCGAGGCTATGAACTGTGGGCACCTCCAAATACTCAGAGCACATAGGCATAGCCGTGTGGCTCTGATTACTCTCAGAGGCTTCATCCTCAGATGAAACCCCCAACTTTTCAGCCACCACTGAAACTCATGTGCAATAGGCCCAAACGTATGATGTTGGCTGCTGCTGAGATAAGGCCTAACAGCCTCTCCTAAAGGCTGGAGGGGATGCCCAGACCTCGCTTTATCTTGCTCAAAGTTGATAGGTTCGATTGTACGCGTGTTGGGGATAGAAACGCCCCCATTGTAGTAGAATCCCATATAACCCCTAGAATATTTGATCTCTGCACTGGAGAAAGCATACTTTTCTTGAGGTTCAACCTAAGCCCCAAGCTCCTCATGTGGGCGAGAACAACATCTCGATGTTGAACTGCCTGTTCCCTGGATTGTGCTAAAATTAACCAGTCGCCCAGGTAGTTTAGTACACGGATTCCCCGGAGTCGCAAGGGCGCCAGAGCAGCATCCATGCACTTTGTGAAGGTGCGAGGGGATAAAGCTAGCCCAAAGGGAAGAACCAGAAATTGGTATGTGTTTCTCCAAATGCAAACCTCAGGAACTTCCTGTGACTGGGTGATATTCCTATGTGGAAATATGCGTCTTTCAGATCTATCGTCACAAACCAGTCCTCTGACAGAATCTGTGGCACGATAAGTTTGAGTGTCAGCATCGTGAACCTGTATGTCCAGAGAGTATGGTTCAGATGACGCAGATCCAAAATTGGCTGCATACTCCCATCTTTTTTGTGGACCAGGAAATAACGGCTATAAAAACCTCCCTCCCTTAGGGAACGGGGTACATGTTCTATGGTAGACAGAACCCATGGGGACACATCTGGCAGTAGTTTCAATGCTGCCAAATGGTCTTTCAGTGATGTTAGCTTTTCCACATTTCGTTGGAGGGAAAGCATCAGATTTCTGTCACCCTGTGACAGCTCACTGACCAGAGAAGACTGAAAACGTGGTATGGCCTCGGCCAGGGCAAGCCCTACAATAGCACTGGGGGCTGGTTGCTCTAGCAGCCTCATGTCCCTTGATATGTCCCCCCGTGGCTCATCAGGACCGTTCCTTCCTTGCCTGCTTTGCTTTTATGATCATTCTTAGATCAGGCCTCTTAGCAGGCTGTGGCTATGGCCGACCGGTCCCCCTGGCTTTCTGTGGGGGGAGGCGGGCCACAATACTCGTCTTCTGTGTCTCCCTCACACCAGCGCTGGCCCTGGCTCCACTCATGGAAGCCCATGCAAACTCGACGCGACGAGGAAGGAACTGGCTGAACGCCGTCGTTTGCTGTTTTGCGTCGCGAAACCTGTCAGCGATGGCATTGACTGTGCCGCCAAACAGGCCGGAAGGTTTAACAGGGGCATTCAGCAAGGACGGGTACATTTTCTATTTTTTTCTCCTCTGAACCTGTATGTCAGAAGAGTACGGTTCAAATGATGCAGATAAAAAGGTGCCACATACTCCCACTTTATTTGCGGAAAAGGAAATAATGGCTGTAAACCTCCCTCCCTTAGGGAACGGGGTACATGTTCTATGGCCCCATTGTCCAAAAGGGAGCTTACTTCCTGCGCTAATGTCGGGCTGTGGTCTGTGCTGACTGCTGTGGTGACACACCTGTGAACGGGGGCGTTGAGTTATAACTGGACCCGGTAACCATTTCTATGGTAGACAGAACCCATATAGAAACATTTGGCAGCAGTTGCATACTGCCCGATGGTCTTTTAGTGACATTAACTATTCCAAATTCTATTGGAGGGAAGCATAATATTTTCATCGCCCTGTGACAGCTCGCTGATCAGAGAACACTGAAAACTTGGGGACCGCCTTGGCTAGGGGAGGCCCTACAGTAGCACTGGGGGCTTCCTGCCCTAACAACCTCATGTCCACATATCCATCACTCCACGGCCCCTCAGGGCCGCTCTTCTTTGCCTGCTTGGCCTTTATGACCATTCTCAGATCAGCCCTAACAGCAGATCCGTGACTGCGGCTGCCCAGTTCCCCTGGCTGTCTGCGGGGGTTGGCAGACTGCCATACTCGCCTTCTGGGTCTCCCTCACACTAGTGCTGGCCCAGGCTCTACTCGTGGATGCCCGGGTGTACTTGAGACAACATTGTTGTCATAAACTTCTGGAAGACAAGGGAGTTTCTGCATTGTGAGGGATTTACTTTCACTGGGTAATCACTTCAAGCAGCTCTTTATATGCTGCTCTCAGTTTTTAACACATCCTTCTAACTCCTCAGAGTCAGAGAGGAATTATTACCCTTTTGGCTTTGCATAGCGGGAGGAAAATCCAGATGAGAGCCGAAGCCAGAAGACAGAGCAAGAGATGGAGCAGTGCTCATCTCTGGCTCCTCTTCCGGATCTAAGAGATCCCCTGAACCTGAGAAGGCTGGCTGCCTCGGCAGCAGCCGGCCCAGATCCGCGAGGCTCTGAAACCCAACTCGCTTTGGCTTCCGCTTTTTTTTTTTTCCAAGAACAGCGCGAGTCGCGAGTTGAGCTGCTTAAACTTGCGTTACCATGCGCAGCCTCTTGAGGACGCCATAGCATACTACACCGCTAACACTTCACCCAGAAAGTGTGCACTTTTCCCCGTGATGAAACGGGAGCATGTTACACACTTCTTGAACTCTTTCTCGCTCATTACTTACCTCTCTTTTTCTTTAAAAAAGGGATAGAAAAGTTCAGAGATTTTGAGAAAATATAGAGTAAAAATTAAGCGTTTTTGTCACACAAACAGACATGCAGTCTCGCTGAAGATAATAAGGCTGGTGGCATGGTTCACAGGTGCCATATATATATCATGCGGCGCGCTAAATTGCCACGTCACCTGATCATGGCAGGCCTATAAGTAGAGGCATGATTTTACACAAGCTTCAGATACTGGTCATGCACGCAAGGCGCTCCCATACTGTTATACTAAATGCAACGTCGAAGTTCCCTTCTCAGGGAACTGCTTATATTCAGTCATGTTTGTGAGTTTCCTTGTAATGAACCGCTCATTTTAGGTCCTTCCACAAAATTTCTATTGGGTCTGGACTAGACATTTAACAGTATGAAAATTTCATATTAGTATTACCGTGACCAAAATTATGAACGGTTATCAGTATTATCACAGAACTGTTACAATGTCCTGAAAATGTACATAAAGTATGGATATACACACTGAAATCATTTAAACAAGATTAATATTTGAAAATCAACACTCAAAAAATAAAAGTAGCAGCATAAACATGATAAAATTAACATTAAAGTTGGCACCATGTGTTACGACATGAAATGGTTAACAGAAAGTAATCGCAGGAGCAAGGCCTTTATTAATAAACAAACAAACCAAACACAGTGAGCGCGGTCTATACTGAATAAGATTAACTAGATTAACCATGAGACACCTGGGGAAATAAAGACACACCCTCTAACATAAGCCAATACCTGAACAGGAAGAGACTGAATCAAAACATTTCAAACAGTTCAACCACGCGCTAGCGTGCACTCAGAAGCCGCGCCGCAGTGCCATCTGCCGGCAAGGCATAACACCATGTAGCCATGAGAGGTAAAAGTTTCCCCAGTGCAGGTTTTAATGAACACAGCCCTAATTGTGAATGTAAAAACAAATAAAGCTTGTACAACTATACAACATAATAATACAAAATAAAACAATCATATGTAAACAAATCCAATGTGTAGGTGTTAACACTTACAGTGTGTAGGTGTTTACTTGAGATGAATGTTTATAATGTTTAAAATGTTTAAAACATTCATCTCAAACTACTATTTAATGTCCCTGTAATCATTTGAAAAACTTCTATTAAGTTTCCCTTAGCATTTGTATAAAATCCAAAATATGACCAGACTTTGGATTTGGAAGGTTGGAAAATCTCCCAAACACTGTCGCTGCTTTACAGCAATATTATCGTGGTTTATCGTGGTTTATCGTGAAACAAGTACACGTTTCATGTCTAGTCTGACTTGACCATTACAAAATGTTAAATTTTTTCAGCTTTAACCATTTCTTCGTAGACTTAATGGTGCACTTATGGTCATTGTCTTGCTGCATGACCCATTTATAGTTAAGCATCAGTTCACAGACAGATACCCTTATAGTCTCTTATAGAATTTGCTGGCACAATCCAGAACTCATAGGTCCATTAATAATTGAAAGCCGTTCATGATCAGAGGCAGAAATGCACCCCCAAACCATAATACTGCCACCATCATGCTTCACATTTGGGATGAGGTTCTTATGATGGAATGCAGTATTTGGTTTTACCTAAATGTAATGCTTTTCATTTAAATCAACAAGTTCTACTTTGTATTTATCTGTCTGCAGAACATTCTTCCAATAGGCTTCTGGCTTATGCATGTGGTTTTGACCAAATTTTAAATGGGCAGCAGTCTGTTCTTGTTCAGTGTTTGCCTGATGGTGGACCCATGAACATTGACATTACACTATGCAACGTCCTTAGGGGTTCTTTGTGACTTCCTGTAATATTATCCGCCATGTCGACAGTGATTTTTTGCTAGACAACAACTCCCTTTGAGAGAAACATTCGTGCTGAATTTCCTCATTTGTACATTATCTGCCTCACAGTGGATTGGTGGGAGCTAAGCTCTGGACAAGTGGTTTTGTAACTTTTTCCAGCATGGTGAGCATCATTCATTTGCTATTCATTTTCAGAGCCACTCACAAATCTCCTTTCATCAATCTGGTGAAAACCAGAGTTTGATAGTGAAGAACCAAGTTTATGTGCTTGAAAGGAGGGCCTGATTGCTACATCCTTGATTGAAACACCTGACTTCAATTACCTTTCTATATCAACTCATGCTCCTAGAAATTCACATATTTGTTCTAAGAAAGATATTTTGCATTGGGTCATTTTACTCAGTAAATTAATTTGAAAATTAATGAATTTTCTCTAACATCCACCTGCTCCTTGATGTCGTCATGGAGGAGTGTAAGAGGACTCCAGTGGCAACCTGTGAAGCTCTGGTGGACTCCATGCCTAAGAGGGTTAAGGCAGTGCTAGAAAATAATGGTGGCAAAATATTGACACTTTGGGCTCAATTTGAACATTTTCACTTAGGGGTGTACTCACTTTTGTTGCCAGCGGTTTAGACATTAATGGCTGTTTGTTGAGTTATTTTGAGGGGACTTCAAATTTACACTGTAACACAAGATCTACACTCACTACTTTACATTGTAGCAAAGTATAATTTCTTCAGTGTTGTCATATGAAAAGATATAATCAAATATTTACAAAAATGTGATGGGTGTACTCACTTTTGTGAGATACTGTAATTATGTTAGATAGTTAAATCTACATGGCATAACTACATACAATGTTTACTTTTAAAAGGTAAGTACAGTAAACCACTTAATAACTAGAATGTATGGGGCTGTAAAATAAAGATTACCAAGAAAATAGGTATTTTTATATACGGAAAATGAAAAAGGAAATCCAAAATTGGCTTATTGTGTTTCCTAATAGGTATAAACTTATGTTGTGTGGGTCCATCATTGACATGGAGCGATCAATTTTTTAAGATATGGACAAACACAGTGTGAAAAAGATAAGGTAATGCCGTGCTTATTTTTCAGCCATAAGGACTGAGCTGCTCAACAGAAATGAATGTGTCCGAATGTGCAGACCCCCCCTTTACTGCCAAATAAGGCAATACTCTTCTGGGAAGGCTTTCCAATAGATTTTGGAGCATGACTTGTGCTAATTCAGCTAAAAGAACATAAGTAAGATTGGGCTAAAATGAGCAAAAAGGCCAGTTGAACAGTTCACGTTCCAGTTAGTCCTAGAGGTGTTCAGTGGGTTTGAGGATAGGGCTCTGTGCAGGCCACTCAAGGTCTTCCACTTCAAAACACATCTTCATGGAGCTTGCTTTGTGCACAGGGTCATTGTCATGCTAGTACAGGTTTGGGCCTTTTAGTTCTATTTAAGCATAAAATATTAATTATAAATCATACAAAAACATTCTAGACGACAGTTGTTTGTTTACAACATTGTGGTGACACTTTGGGGAAAGCTCATGTAGGGAAGTGATGACCAGGTGTCCTAATATATTTTGCCATATACTGTATTCAAACAGTTTGTACTAATGAATTTACCCTCTCCCAGCTATGCTTGAGAGAGAACTGATGTCCTGTTACAATGGTCCAGATAGACTTACGTACATACAGAAGTGAAAACTGAAGTTGAAATATACTACTGTAATGTCTCTGTAACACTGCAGACATCTGTACATCAGGAATGATGATTGATATAAAGTGTGACCAAATACACAATACGCTATCGAACACAAAACACTATTAAAAAAAAAATTGTCTACAGAGAAAAGAAAGAAAATATATTTCTGGAAATATATCAACCACATTATGGTTGGCTTGAAAGCTTCAAAGCTTTCCTTCTCTCAATTAATAATTCAAGTGCTATGATTTTCTTAAAGTGGCACATTTTCCTACCATGCCAAATTTTCTGCCTTATAGACAGTTGATTCCATCACGTATACTTACACATGTGGAGAAGTGAGAAGTGTTTTTTTTTTTTTTTTCCACAAATTAAAACGTTGCCTGTTACGCCATGCATGATTAATAGTATCGTTGTAATGATTTCACAGCTCAAATGAATCCATGGATATGCTGGAGATTGTTGAAATAAGAACTATTGCACAGTCTCCCTCTTGCACACAAACACAAATGTATTTTCTCTCTCTCTCTCTCTCTCTCTCTCTCTCTCTCTCACACACACACACACACACAGAGTAATGATTTTACCTGGAGGCTGAGCAGAGTTGGCAAAGAATGCAAGAGCAGGGAATGTGGTGCAGATAACAAGGTACTGCAATAATTCATTGATTTGATTGATTTATCACTCCTGAATCACTGCCATACAATTTATTAGTTTGCAAACTAAGGGGGTCATTCCTGCCCTTTCTAGAATTTTTTTTTTATTTTTTTTTTTACAAACTTAAAATTAATTTGCATAACAAACATATCTGTTGGACCCAAGTGAATTAAACCTTAAATCAAACAAATGGTGTGCAAACTGTTACACTCTGAGAAAACTGTAGTACATCTTAATTATTTGGTATTATTTTGTGATTGCTTTGAAGTGTGCTTTGAAAAATGCTTTAGCTGGCATACTTTCTGTATAAACACTGGACAGTATATATTTTAGCAGGTACTTTGTATATAAAGAAACCATTTACCATTCTTTATGGATATAACCATTGCAACCATAAAGCATTTTAGCATTGTATTTGTCACCCTTTCACTATATTCTTCATGCATGGCCAACTAGCCTCTAGTAACAAGGAGAAATCTGGAGTGCAAAATGGAAATAAATGTAAATGCATAGTGTCATTATCACACTCTCCCACAGTTCTCAAAGTTTTCGCTTCAATTGTCATCCACCCTTCATCCCAGTATCTATCCTGGATCATTGATTTGACTAAGAAATGATTACATCATGCACTTGTTAAAACATGTACTAGATAAAGACAGTAGATACGGAAAAAAATAGGTACTAGGAACCAGGGATTAGGAACACCTGGAAACAAGATATGCAATACCAGTTTAAGTAAGCTATGACTGACACATGTGCTTTTTAGACACTTCACAGGTTTTGTTTCACACATTTTCACATTTGGATATTTCACTTGTAGTGGATTTATTTTTGTTTTTCCACATTTGATGTTTCACATTGATTTTTTTATTTTCACATTTGTTTAAAAAAAAAGCATTTATTTTAAAATATTTTCAAAATCATTCCCCTACATGCTTTTGATCACATAACCAATTATTTTCACATGTGCTTTTTCATGATTCATTTATGTTCATATGTAAATTTTTCACATCATTCATTTATTATTTTTCATAAAATTCATTTTTACATGATAATTTCCTGACATTTAGTACATGTGGTTATATTTAATTGCATATTATTAATACAATGACAGATTTGTTTGATCATATCAGAGTATAACATGTTGAAAGGCACTTTTTTTCTTTTTCAAATATTACTCACATCACCACATATAAAATAAAATAATATGTGGTTAATTTACATAAGCCTGAAGTGTCAAGGGTATGTCAAGAGATGATTATCCTATTTAAAGTGATATTTGGATGAGATTAATATAGGTGTGGTGATTTACAGAAAAATCACAGATATTAATACTGTGAATACACTTTGTATAAATTCTGTCACTAACATGTTTTGACATGAAAGCTACTGGAGTTGCAGATGCAGTGACAGCCATTGTAATGAAACATTCTGTCCAGGAAGTCATCTGTCTGGAGCCCTATTTAGTTGTTAAGTTTAAAATTGTTTTTGATTGAAACATTCCTTTAAGAAAATCTGGCAAGAGGATGCAAAATCTAACAAGCTTGCTAATGTAATTTATTGATTAAAAATAGATAATTTAATAGAGTGGGGAAAATATGGCGCCAGCATGTTGCATGTCAAGCCGTCGAGGCTTATGTGTTTTATTTGTTGTCTGTGTTAATTATGCGTTTGTTGTCTTGGTCTGTTTCATCAGTGCTGGTGTATGGTCGCCAAACACTTCTAGTCATTCAACCCTTTGTAAACGCAGAGTGTTGTCAAAATGCACTTGGCTAAAACTTCACCTATTCCACACTGCTCTTGTCTATACAGATAGATTTATGTGGCTTGCTTTGCTGATTCAAAAGGAAGCGCAATGAAAGATGAGGACAGCATGGAGGCTGTTTAGCAAGGAAAGCACAGTCTGGCTGGCTAAACTACTCGTCACTTCAGCAAACATAGCTCCCTGAACAGTCTCTGCCAGTATTTTGCCGTTTATTGAAGATAATGCAGAGACAGAACGGACGGATGGAAAATCGCTGTCTATGGAGCTGAAGTTTTCATCAACATCAACACAGTCCTCTAACTCTACTACAGTTAAGGTTGCATTATTAAATGTTTAAATGTGAGATCTAAAGCAATCAAAGTGTTTATATTAAATACATACTTATAATATGTGTAGCAGTGGTGGCTCAGTGGTTAAAGGCTCTGTGTTGCTGATCAGAAGGTCATGAGTTCAAGCTACCACTGTTGGGCCCATGGGCAAGGCCCTTAACCCTGCTCAGTTGTGTAAATGAGAAAAATGTTAGTTGCTCTGGATAAGGATATCTGCCAAATGCCATAAATGTACTACATGATTTTAATGTATCACATGATCTCGACATGGCTTGACCATGCAGATACAAGCCTATATATATATATATATATATGTATATCTTTGTTAAATATAGGTGGGCAACAATTATTGGCACCCTTCTAAGTCAATACTTTGTGCTACCTCCCTTTGCCATGATAACAGGTCTGAGTCCTCTCCTATAATGCCTGATGATGTTGGAGAATAAATGGGAAGGGATCCGAGACCATTTCACCATACAGAATATCTCTAGATCCTTCAAATTTTGCGGTCCACACTGGTGGACTCTCATCTTCAGTTCACCCCACAGGTTTTCTTAAGGTTTAATTCAGGTGAGTGGGATGGCCATGGCAGGACCTTGATTGTGTGGTCAGGAAACCATTTTTGTTTTGATTTTGATGTATGTTTTGGATCATTGTTCTGCTAGAAGATCCAACCACGGCAAATTTTAAGCTTTCTGGCAGAGGCAGTCAAGATCTCATTGAATATCTGTTGATATTTGATAGAGTCCATGATACCATGCATCCTAACAAAATGTCCAGGTCCTCTGGCAGAAAAACAGACCCAAAACAATAAAGAGCCACCACCATCTATAACTGTGGGCATGAGGTACTCATCCATATGGCTACCTCTCTGTTTGCGCCAAAACCTTCTCTGGTGTTTATTTCCAAAAAGCTCTATTTTGGTCATCTGACCAAGTTCCAGTAGTGTCTGGCAAACTGAAGATACTTGAGTTTGTTTTTGGATTTGAGTAGAGTTTTTTTTTTCTTGAAACCCTTCCAAGCAACTTGTGGTGATGTAGGTGATTTCAGATTGGACTTTTGGAGATTTTCTGACCCCTAGACGCAACTAACTTCTGCAATTCTCCAGCTGTGATCCTTTGAGATTTTTTGGCTACTCGAACTACCCTCTTCACACTGCGTTGAGACACTATAGAGACACATCCAATTCCAGATTGATTCATAACATTTCCAGTTGACTGGAACTTATTAATTATTGCCATGCTGGTGGATTGTCATTTTAAATGCTTTTGCTATTTCCTTATAGCCACTTACCATTTTGTGAAACTCAATAACTTTTTACCGCACATCAAAGCTATATTCCTTGGTCTTACCCATTGTTATGAATGACTAAGGAAGTTTGGTCTATGTGTTACCTCATATTTATATCTCTGTGAAACAGGAAGACATGGTTGAACAATTTTCTGTTACTAGTCACCCAGGTGTACTAAAAGAAATGTAAAATATAAATGTGAATATACTTCAAATATATTTTTCACATTTGAATTCATAGGTGTGCCATTAATTGTTGCACACCTATGCTTTACAAAGATTTTTCTATTGATAAACCTGTAATGTGTTTGCAATTGTTTGATATCCATGAGAGCAGAGTATTTTTGTGATTTTTCTTTTTTTTTTTTTTGGTAACAAAAGACGATCATTAAACAATAAAGACAATTTTTCACAGTCTTCTTTGCTCATATTTACCAAGGGTGCCAATAATAGTGGAGGGCACTGTAAATATGACAAGAACTTTATACAAAATTTTTCAGATTTTCTCTCTTTCATTGTTCCCATCACTGATAATCTTTTGATAATTCAATATTTTAATATTCATGTATGTTGTCCATCTAAACCACTGATAAAACAGTTTATTGAACTTATTGATTCCTTTAACTTAACACAGTCAGTTTGTTACTAATGAACAAATCTATAGATTTGTTCATTAGTAATGTGTGTATTGAGGATAATATACCTGTCATAAGGACATAAACCTGTCCTTTTTAATGTAAAAATTTCTTCTCTGAATTCTAATAATCAATCAGCTGCTTGTCATATTCTAACTGTCAATTAGTCTACAGCTAATCTTTTTGATGAGACTTATATGTCATGCCCCCTGTCTACTGTTATTGAGGCACCTACGGCCTCTTTAGGTACAGAGGAGCTGACTGCCCTTTTTTAATTCTGAATGTTTAGACATTATGAATGCTGTTGCTCCACTCAAACTCAAGCATCCCAAATTTCAACCTCAGCTATGGTTTAATAATGAGACATGTGCTGAATGTAGGTAGAAAGAGGCAGGCTGCAGATTTCCTATGAGATGTTAAATGATTCTCTCAGCAAATATCAGTATGCATTCAAAGCTGCAAGAACAAAATCTTTTTCTTATTTAACTAATAGATATGCACATTGTCCAAGAGTTTTGTTTAGTACCATTAACAAGGTGCTAAACCCCACTAGGTAGGTGCTACTAGTAGCTAAGTGCTACTTCACCTTCAGTAGATTTAATCTCTAATGCCTGTGAAGATTTCTTAAAACTTTTTTGTAAACAAGATCGATATGATTAGATCACATTAAACCATCTAATATTGATTAGCTGATTTCTGTTTAAAGTTCCTGTTTGCTCAATCATTTTGAACATGCCTCTCTTACAACATTTGCAGATTGTCAACCATATGAAACTCGACATCTGCACCTTCAGATCCTATTCCTACTTGACTTTTGAAAGATCTGTTTGTTATTATAGGCCCTAGTATACAGCATATTGTAAACAGTTCCTTAGTTAATGGTATTGTTCCACCCTGTCTTAAACAAACAGTGGTCCAGTCCTTAAAAAACAACAAAAAACAACAGGTCTTGATCCTACAGCGATGAACAATTATTGTCCAATTTCAAAATTACCCTTTTTAGCAAAGGTTAGAAAAAGTTGTTTTATCTCAAATCACCCCTTTCTTACTAGCGAATGATATTCCTGACAAATTTCAGTCAGGATCTAGAGCTGGTTGCAGCACAGAGACGGCCTATTTATGACCCGTTAGTAGCTGTTGACTCTATGCTGTCTGTAATTTTAATCATGTTAAATGTTAGCGCCGCATTCGACACTGTTGATCACTCAATTCTCTTAGACCGTTTGGAGTATGAAGTAAGAATTTGAGGGTCCGTACTGAAATGGTTTGGTTCTTATTTACATCATAGAACAGTTTCCATGAACACTGGAAAGTATTCTTCCTCTATGGTCACCCTAAAATATAGTCTTTCTCATGGTTCTATTCTTCGTCCTATTCTGTTTTCATTGTACATGCGTCTTTTAGGGTCTATCTGCCACCATCATGGCATTTCTTATCACATGTATGCAGACGACACACAGTAATATCTCCCTCTGAAAATTGGGAACGATTTGTCTCAAATCAGATATTATTATATTTGGACCAAAACACAGAAAAGATTGTGTACCTGTCATGTCGTGACTACAGTAACTACAGTTCCCTGAACTCGTAACTACAGTTCCCGGAGTGTAGCGTGAACTACAAACATGGCAGATGAGAACTACACTTCCCAGTCACGAACACGCTCATATTCTCTGGAATTCTGATTGCAGACACTTGCATTCTATCACAGGTTATAAAGGACCTTGTTAACATCAGAGCCTTTCGAAGTAATGCTCAGAAATATCTTCTCTGTCGTTCACCAAGTCGTTGTTCTCGTTTTGGATTTTCCTGGTTCTCGAATATCTTACTTTGTTTCTTGACCATGATTCCCTGCTCTGCCCAGTGTGGACTGTTCACTGATCACCTGACTTGCTTCTATCTTCCGTGTTTGTTTTCCGCCTGACCCTCGCATTCTAGTTTCAGTATAGTTCTATATTTTTTAGTTTTGTGTCCTTGCTCCTTTAGTGATAAGACAGAAAGACAGTGTGAGAAAACTTGGTGTCATAATTGACTCAACTCTTATCTTTGATAAACAGATCAATTCTGTTGTTAAAAGTAGCTTCCATCATCTTTGGATGATTTCTAAGTCACACTAACCTTTTCTTAGTTTTGAAAATTTAGAAATAATTATCCATGCTTTTATTACATCTAGATTGGACTATGGCAGCTCTCTTTATTCAGGACTCCCATCTACAGCTTGTGCAGAATGCTGCAGCCAGGCTGCTGACTGGCAAAAAAAGAGGCATGTTAGTGTGTCCTGTGCTACCAGCTCTTCACTGGCTGCCTGTTCAATTCAGGATTGATTTTAAGATTGTATTATGTTTATAAAGGAGTACATAACTTGGCTCCACATTATATCATAGATCTTCTAAGCCTTTATAGTTCGTCAAGGCCTTTGAGGTCTACAAATCAAATGTTGTTGGCTGTACCTCGGTCTAAGCAAAAGTCAAATGGTAATTGGATATTCTCTATACTTGCTGCTAAATTATGGAATTATCTTCCCCTTTATATTCACTTGGCCCCATCAGTAGAGATTTTGCCTCAGCTGAAAACACATTTTTGGCATTTGAATTGGGGGAGTCCTGAGTACTCGAGATGTGTGTTCTGTGTGTTCTAGGCACTCACTCTTATAGATATCAAGATACTTGTCACCAAGTCTCTTAAAAGGGACTCTCCTTTGGTAGAAAACTTACTGACCATTATCAAGTTGCTCTATACATGTTAAATAAATGTCCCCTTAAAGAAAGATTCACTAAACTTTAATGTTTTTATTTGTTTGAGATTATGTGGCACATATACACCATACAAATCTCTGTGAACATGATGTTACTATAGAAAAAATAACATATTACAATTAGCACATGAATATAAACCTGTGAGAAACATGTGAGGCCACCCCCCCCAGTGATTTTTACCCACATTTGGCAGGTGTTAATTTCAAACCCTGTCATTATGAAATTGCACAGAACATGTAAAAGCAAACTGATTAATTATGTTGTGGTTATAACAGTATAGTATAGTAGAACTCAACTAATGTTGTATTAATTGGCAAAATGGTAATGGTGTTGTACAAGTTGTATTTGGAATAAAAAGTATGCTAGCTAATGTTAGATTCGGTGGAAACAATGCTAACAAAGTTAAATCAAAACAAGTCACCCATGTCAGGGTAATTAACAGTCCCAAGCTTGACATATAGTTTACTCATGCTATTTAAGGTTATCATAACTATAACTCTAATTTAAGAGATTCTTACCTTAAGGCATGCAGGCAGACGTCTAGATATGACTCTTCAGTTGTGTTAACCGGGGCATTAGTTGGACTGTTATTCATCCAAGGCTGAGTCCAGATTCTTCTACAGGCATTTTATCCAGCTCAGAGCCTAAGTTTTGTTTCATGGATGCTGAGGTAACATAGCTGTCAATGTAGGCCACAATCAGAAAAAGTTGAATTTATCATAAAATGTACATCAGGTGTTGTCACTATTTGTAAGACTACCAGACCAATAAAATATAAAATGTTTCTAAATAAGGGTTCAAGGTGGCTTAGCACGTTCGCCTCACACCTCCAGGCTCCAGGGTTCGATTCCCGCTGGGGCTGTGTCTGTAGCATGTGTTTGCAGAGTTCGCATGTTCTCCCCATGCGGCGGGGGTATCCTCCAGGTACTCCGGTTTCCTCCCCCAGTCCAAAGACATGCATGGTAGGCTGATTGTCGTCTAAAGTGTTCGTAGTGTGTGAGTGTGTATGTGATTGTGCCCTGTGATGGACTGGCACCCTGTCCAGGAATGAAAACTAAACAATGGGCTTAGCTACTACAGTGCCATGTACAGTACATTATCTTTGTATATGATTTGCTCATATTATGTTCACATAAACTGTAACTCAGATGTTTACACACCTTTTTTTCACAGAATGACAAGGTGTTAGTGTTTGAGTTTCATCTCTTTATTGGTTTAAAAAAAATAAAACTATGCATATATATCCATTTTCCCTCAGACTGACTGTGTGAGCTGTTTTCCTGTAAACCCTGTCTGATTGGTCTCGCCTCTGTTCACTGCAGATATAAAATTGCAACGATGATGTCTTCTTTTACTGATGTTCAGTTATGTAGTGGCAAACTGCTCCAAATGGAGAATTATTTGGGGCTAAAGAAAATATGCCCAGGCCAGGTTACAGCCCTGGTGCCCACTCTTCCTAGGAGCATTGCACGTTTGAAGCCAGGAGGAGAGTATATATATATATATATATACATATATAGACATATACAGTCAACTCAGATGGGGT
This sequence comes from Ameiurus melas, assembly GCA_012411365.1. Taxonomy (NCBI): domain Eukaryota; kingdom Metazoa; phylum Chordata; class Actinopteri; order Siluriformes; family Ictaluridae; genus Ameiurus; species Ameiurus melas. Next base: position 24,603,656 of record CM022762.1, on the reverse strand, counting down.
GATTCTCATGATATCATTCGCTGTGTCCAATGTGCAATCCCCCACCACACACACACACACACACACACACACACACACACACACACACACTCCATTTTCAAAGACTTATCGGATCTAGACGAATCACAATAAGTACATATTTTGGATCCAAACGGCAAATTTTGCCGAAAGGTCACAAGTTTGCATCCCTGTTTGCCTTGCAACCAAATTATTATCAGAGCTTTAGTTATAGATAGTTGTTATAGATATACTCAACACCGTTTTACCAATGAGACTTGAGAAGTCAATGGCAGTAGAATACGTAATAGAAACACATAAGTAGTAGAAACACAATTAAATCATTCCATTATCATCCCCTTATTTGTATATCTCCTTTCTAAAGACATTGTTCAAATGCAATAGGAAGTCTATTATCCTATAGTATATAGAATACATTTGCTAAATCTACTACAGCCGATAGGCTAGGTTTTGTTATTGTTGTGGCATCAAACGAATTTGCCCTATAGAGAATCCTATTAATGGACCATTAATTTGCACTTGTTTATCATCTTGGCAAAATTTGCAGACAAGCAAAAAAGTGATGAATGAAGCCACAGCAGGCGTCCATCAAGGAACAAGAGAGGAAAACAATATAGAGAAAGAGGAATTATTAAGGGAGCAGTGTGGTTTTGAGAGACCGATGATATGATTTCAATTATCATGAAAGAAGCAGCCCTGTAAAGAACCTTCTTATGCTGATATAAATGACATCCAACTGAACAAGATTTAAAGACAATATGTTTAGAAGAATGGGCCAAAATCACACCTGAATACTGCGGCCCATTCATTTCTTCATACAGGAAGTGTCTTGAAGCTGTCATTACAATCAAAGACTTCTCCACTAAGTATTAAATACATTTCAGTTAGCGTGTTCAATACTTTTTTCCTGTGTCATTCCTCTTTATTACACATAACTTTATTTATGGATCTTAATGTTGTGAATTCTTTTCCAGATTTCTTGAGTTAATGCTGATATCTGGTGAAAAGTTCATGGGGATAGAGTCATTGGAAGTATATTTACAGAAAAAAAAAAGAAAAAAAAGTAAACTTTAATGCATCCAATACTTATTTCCCCCACAACTGAGCCCATGAGAGTTCTGGCTGAAATGTGGGCAGTCCAAGAAGAAACGGAAAAGTAAATAAATAAATAAATAAATGAAACTACAGGGAGACAAATGGGACAGGATACAAAGGAAAACAGGTGAGATTAATAAAATCCTATAGCAATGAAGAAAAAAAAACCTTTAAAGTCAATATTGGAAAGTAGAAGAGGGCTTTCAATAAAAATGGGGGGGGGGGGATTAAAATGGAACCCAATTTTGAAGCTACATGGTTGAGGAACACAATGCAGAGAGTTAAAGCAGCTCAGGTGCAGTCATGCATGTCCAAGAAATTGAACTAAGCTGAGGTAGAGCCTTTCACATACTGTACAGTCACTCATGCACTGAAAAACTGAAATAGTAAAACTGTAATAGTAACTGCAGTAGTGGACATCAGCACTCTATAGCTCTGTAATTGCTTGAGTTTAGGTGATGTGTGATGTCGAGATAATATGAATGCTTAGATAAATATAACGCTTAGAGGTCAATTAACATGCAAAATATACTTATATAAAAGAAAAGACAATTATCACAGCAGTCATGATATATGGCCAGTCTCATGACTAGTGTATTTGAGACTGCTGTATTTGAGTTTCTTTTGGAACACACACAAAAAATATTATAAGAATATTATAACTAATACAATGTCTCATTAATAAATAATGAAAAGAAACTGCAATAATGCCTGGTGAAACCTCTCACAAAGCAAAACTTTAATTGAACTACATATGAATGAGGCTGTAAGGAAACTAACATTATGAAACTAGATGCTGTGAAAATATGCAGAAAAATCATATTAAGTAAATAAATTACTTTTTTTTATGTAACTGTAATTGTCAGTGCTTGATTCGGCCATGAAATGACTCCCTAAATCCATCACAGCATCACAACATGGCCAATTCAACTCCATTTCCCATCACACACAGTTAAAGGTCACCTGATTACTCTCTCTCTCTCGCTCTCTCTCTTTCTGACACACACACACACACACACACATACAAACACACACACACACACACACACATATAAATAACATGGATTCACACATACAAACTGTGAAGTCTTGCTCTTGTGATGATTCTAAATCTTTGTATTTTTATGTTATGTTGATTTGTTGATGTGAACATTTTTGGATTTGTTTACCTGTTGATATAATGTCAAATTGCAATTGCAACCATCTCTGCCACACAACACTCTTTAAATGTTATAACTGACTTCTGGTGAAACAATGAAATAAATATGATTTCATATCTAGCAACTTCATGATTGTCCAATTAAACGCTCTCTAGGAACATATACAGTATGTCCCACATTTGGAGGCTAGAAAATGGTAAATGGCGCACTTATATAGCACTTTTATCCAAAGCGCTTTACACCGTGTCTCATTCACCCATTCACACACACCAATGGTAGCAGAACTGCCATGCAAGGCGTTAACTTTGCATCGGAACAACTTGGGGTACATGTCTTGCCCAAGGACAAGACAGTATGTGGAGTCACATGGGCCGGGAATTGAACCGCCAACCCTATGATTAGTGGACAACCAGTTCTAGAATTGCTTGGCAGTAGTAATTTGTTAGCTGTAAACATGGTTTGTTGCAGAGTTTTTGTTTGTTTTCCCCACACAATAATGCCTTTTTAACAGTCACTTGGTTGAAAAAATGGATGGAGATTATTAATTGTGAAAAGGGAGGAATTCATACAATTCACCAATCAATTTCAATCCCTGTTTCAAGAAGAAATACACCAATAATAAGAATTAAATGTTAGCTAAAAAGCTATTTAATTGAGACTTTAAGGTTGCAGTTAGGGTCAGGTTAATATTAGTAAATTGTCTTTTGGCTTAATTCATATGAAAACAAATTAAATCCACCCATCACCATCTTTGTTTAAATCTGTATAAGTGTTTGATAAGATCAGGTTCTTTTTTTCATTTACATAACTTTAATGTATGAATATTAACCTAGTCTTATAGGCTAATAAAAAAAGGGTATTGTACCTTTTGAGGTATACATAAAAATGTAAGCGGTACAAAAGTAAGATTGTAAGTAATTATACTAAAATGAAGTGCAACTGTCCTAAAACGGAACCTTGGTTAAGGAGTACTGAAGTAGTATGCACATTTTGGTGACCACAAACCCAGCATAATCTAAACCATTCATATGTGAGAGCCAATTCTTAAAATGAGCAATGACAGAATTTAATTTGACTCAGAATCAATCTATAAAAATTCCTACATATCTTTTGTTGTTGTTGTTGTTGATAAAATATAGATTCAGATCAATACACTACAGGGCCTATTCTTAAGCAGGCTAAGGTTAGAGTCTGGAATTTCAGTTTGTGCCTTGAGCAAGACATTTAGCCATAAAAGTGCCCCAGGGGCTCTACTAATGCTCTAAGCTGTTTGTCTTGGTGTGGTATAACCTAGGCCATTTTGATTCAAATATATTCAGAACATTTTCAAAAACTTGCAGACCATATGGAGCATAAGATTTCTCCTTAAAACAGAGAATGGACTTTTTAATGCCACCTCAACTAATGAAAAAGTACACTCCTGTGTAACAAAAAAGGCATTTTCCTTTAAACAGAGAATGGACTGTTTAATGTCACATCAACTAATGAAAAAGTACACTCCTGGGCAAAAAAAATGGGCCCAGCCCAAAATGGCAAAAATATTAAACTTTTACTTGTGTTACCAACAAATTTGGTCAGTAAATTAGCAAGAATTAAACAAATGCACTCCTGAGACCTCCTGTGCCACTTGCTTGTTTACTTTTGCTGCTGTGAATTGTTTGGGGAAAAGCTAGAAACAGGGAAATTCACTTATAGTCTTATTGTACACAAAGGCAAAATCATGATAATGATTAAAATGTTTGATGTCAAATTCAAACCAGCACATGACTGGATGTACAAAATTAACATAAAGTACAAATATAATAAAATAAAAACTGTCCTTATGTTTACCCACAAGGCTTAAACGTTTAAGAATTAAAAGTGAAAAGCTATCCCACACCAAGTTACAATAATTCTTGCTCATTTCCTGACCGATGATTTGTTGTTAAGACAGTTAAAAGCTTAATGTTTTGCCACTTTGGACATGGCCCCCTTTTTTTTGCCCAGGAGTGTACAGTCATGAGAAAAAGAAAGCACACCCTGCTTCAATTTTAGGCCTAACTTACAATTTAATGGCCCACACCGACCTCAATATGCAAGCAAATAACATCTGGTGACAAGAAAAACACAACAGATTTCTACATGTAGCCATTTTTCCCCACAAAATTAAATCGACATTCAGAAACCAGGTGGGAAAAACAAGTGCACCCTTCCTAGTTCCACAATTATAAAGAGAGTAATTAGCAGACAGGTGTTACTAAAGAAATGCACATGATCGTTAAGAAGTGTGATCATGTAACTTCTATAAAAGCAGAACTTTTGGCAGTGTGGTGTTCTGGAAAATGTCTGGGTTATGTAACCTTGTTCCCTGAGAAGGGAACGGGATGAGCAGAACACTGTGGTAAGCGCCTTTGCATGTGACTGGTATATTTACATTTACATTTATTCACTTAGCAGATGCTTTTATCCAAAGCGACTCACAAATGAGAAAAATACAAGCAAATTATATAGTATATGAAGCTTGTGTAATATCATGCCTATTTATAGGCCTCCCATGATCAGGCGATGTGGAAATTAACTGAGTCACTTGATATAAAAACAGCACCTGTGAACCATGCCATCAACCTTTATTATCTGAAGTGAACATGCAATTCATAGGCGTGCCCCTGTGTCACGTATCTGGGTAACCCGGACTCCATTTCCCATCAGCCACTGCACTACACCACATGACCACATGCGCTACTTCATGCACCTGATTCACGTTTCTGTTAATGAGCACTCATGTGTATTTATAGTCCTTGTCTGCACTTTCTCCTTGTCTTTCGTTATTGTAGACTCCCGTTATTTATGTCCGTGTCCTTGTCTCATGCCACAGAGTTTTTGCCACGTTGTCTTTGTTTCAAAGTTTGTTCACTATTAAATGTTTAAATCTGCAATTGCTTCTGCCTCATTCTCCACACGTTACAGAACGAAAGACCGTGACTAAGAAGCAGCAGATTTTTTTTTCGGATACAGCAGTTGACCCCCACCCTCCCTCCCCTATGGGACTCAAGGATTCCCCTCTGTTCAGCGACCTCAGGGATTCCCCTCTGTTCAGCTACCTCAAAGTCGCGCTGCCGGCGAGTTCAGTGGAGGAAGTCTCTCTGCCGCCCCGCTATGTGAGGGAGGACGCTCCAGCTCCTTGAGATCCAAGGATTCCCCTCTGTTCAGCGACCTCAGGGATTCCCCTCTGTTCAGCTACCTCAAAAGTGCGCACAGGGCGGTGAGTTCAGTGAAGGAAGTCTCTCTGCCGCCCGCTATGTGAGAGAGGACGCTCCAGCTCCTTGCGGGCTCAAGGATTCCCCCTCTGTTCAGCGACCTCAAGGATTCCCCTCTGTTCAGCTACCTTAGGGTGCCTCTGCCTTCCCGTTCAGCTGGGTTCGTCACGCAGCCGTCCGGTTCGGCTGAGGTCGTCACGCAGCCGTCCTGTTCAGCTGAGGTCGCCGCAGCGCGCCTTCCTGTTCAGCTGAGGTCGTCGCACAGCATCCCTGCTCGGCTGTGGACGCCGCTCAGCATCCCTGCCGGCGGTCGGGGGCCGCTCAGCATCCCGGCCCGGCTGTGGACGTCGCTCTTCCTTCCCGCTCGGCTGTGGACGTCGCTCTGCCTTCCTGCTTTCGGCTGTGGACGTCGCTCTGCCTTCCTGCTTTCGGGCTGGCCGCGTTCTGCCTTCCTGCTCGGCTGTGGACGTCGCTTCTGCCTTCGGTGCTCTGTGGACATTGCTCGGCCTTCCTGCTCGGCTGAGGTCGTCGCTCGGCCTTCCTGCTCGGCGCGGTCGTTCTCTCTGCCATCCTGCTTCGCTGAGGACGTCACTTTGCCCCCACATTCCGCTGAAGACGCTTCGTTTTCTCGCTGCGCTCAGTGGGTCGCTCCCCCTTCCTGCTCCACGGAGGACGCCGTTTCCCCCCTCATGGTCTGCGGAGAGCGTCGTTCTTCCCTTGGGCCTCGCGGAGAGACCCCGCTCTTCTCCTTTCCCGGCCTCGTGGAGAACCTCGCTCCCCCGTGAGCCTGCGCGGAGAACCTCGCTCCCCGTGAGCCTCGCGGAGAACCTCCCCCGTGAGCCTCGGGAGAACCTCGCTCCCCGTGAGCCTGGCGGGAGAACCATGTCTCCCCGTGCGCGCTCCGTAGGCACTTCTCCCCTTGAACCTCGGGGGTGAAGCCCGCTCCGCTCTCCTATCCCGTGGGGACGTCACCTCGCTTTCATGCTCTGCCAAGGACGTCCCCCTGCCCCCCTGTGCCATTGTGGAAGCTGCTCGGCCTCCTGGTTTTGCTGGGGACTTTTTGCCCGGAGGGCCGGGACCTCCAGGTGGTGGACCTTTTGATTTTGGGCGCTCCGGGAGTAGCGCCCTTAGGGGAGGGTTCTGTCACGTATCTGGGTAACCCGGACTCCATTTCCCATCAGCCACTGCACTACACCACATGACCACATGCGCTACTTCATGCACCTGATTCACGTTTGTGTTAATGAGCACTCATGTGTATTTATAGTCCTTGTCTGCACTTTCTCCTTGTCTTTCATTATTGTAGACTCCCGTTATTTATGTCCGTGTCCTTGTCTCATGCCACAGAGTTTTTGCCACGTTGTCTTTGTTTCAAGGTTTGTTTGTTCACTATTAAATGTTTAAATCTGCATTTGCTTCTGCCTCATTCTCCAGACGTTACACCCTGTATGACAAATTTATGCAATGTCTCGTTCCGTTCTCAGGGAACAGGGTTACATGTGCAACCCAGACGTTCCCTTTCTTTTTTTTTTGCCTTTGTTTATTTATTCATTTTCATATGATTCATTTACATATGATTCATTTACATATGATTCATTTTCATGTGATTCATATTCATGCATGTGATTCATTTTCATGTGAATCATTTAAAGACGTTCCCTTTCAAAGGGAACTCAACGTTGTGTAAGCTTCACACTGGGGGAACAAGAATACCCACTCTGTCATATGGATTTCATGGCCTGTTCAAAAGAGCCGAGCCCGAGGATCACTGCAAAACACTCGAGCCCGGGGTGGAATCTATATACAGGGTGTAATATCAAATGAATGTGTGTGGAATAGACCACCCAGCTGCAGCACACACATCCTGTAAGGGTACCCCTTCAGACAAACCCTTCGATGAGGTGACCCCTCTAATGAGCCCTTATGCCCAGAGGCATAGCAGACCAGGAGCTGCTCTGACTTATGCTAATAGCCAATGCACTGGACATAAGTACAGAAGACCCAAACTGGACAAAGTAAGTGCAATTTCTCTTGTTCTGGTGTGAAGCATGAATAAGGGCAGAAAGCCTACAACACTACTGGCTGGGCAGAAGACATAGGCACTTTATGAATATAATCCGGCCTAGGACATGGGAAGGCCTTGGCTAATCCAGGGGTAAAGTCAAGGCAGGAAGTTTGTAGATCTCCTACTCTCTTGAGAAATGTCAGGGCCAGCAGAAGAGCTAGAGTCAGAAGTTTCTAGAAGACTGACTATTAGGGCTCAAATGGGGCACCTGTCAGACCTTCCAGGATCACAGAAAGGTCAGAGGAAGGTATGAGTGGTCGGCAGATGGGCACTCAACCACCTGACACCACACATTAACCATGATGCTGGAGGATGTTGGCCACAGAGGCTCCATCAATAGGGGTGTGGCTGGCCGAAAGGGCGACCACATAGACCTGATTGTAGAAGGAGAAACCCCATTAAGAAACATCCTTGTAAGAACTCCAGCACTGTAGCTATGCACAGTTGACTGGGTCCAGCTGATGTTCCTCATACCATGAGACAAAAAGTCACCACTTGAGCGCAAAACAATTTCCTCATGGGTGGTGCTCCAGCGTTCAACACGGTCTCTACAACCTCAGTTGTGACACCAGAATATATAAGCTGGTGCCCCTCAGGCACAAGACCCACGGTTTCCATAGTTCATGGCTGAGGGTGATAAATCAGCCCTCTGACTTGAGACATTAGACTCCTGTGGATGGGAATCTCGCAAGGAGTGCCGTTTAGCAGGGATATTATCTTTAAGAACCATATTTGAGCTGGCCAATAAGGTATTGGGAGAAAACTGTTCAGACGTGACTTCGGCCACGTGTGCACAATGGCGTCCAGCCCCAATGGTGCGTGAGGAGTGAGGGCAAACCACAGTGGGCAGTGTGTTGTCTCCTTGGAGGCGGATGCTTTGCTGAACCTCCACCATATGGACTCCACCACTTGTGGATGGAGCCTCCAATCCCCAGGCTACTGCCTTGACAGGATGTCTGTCCTCACATTCTGCTTACCCAGTATGTACATTGCACTCACTGACAATATTTTCCCTTTGCCCAGAGAAGAATTAGCTGTGCCTACCTGAACAGAGGGAACACATGTAACCCTCCCTGGTGGTTGATATTTGAGACCACCACTGTTTTGTCTGTCACAACTAACACATGGTGACCTCTCAATTGAGGAAGAAAACATTTCTGTGCTAGAAGTACTGCCTGCATCTCTAGGTGATTTATGTGCCACTCCAGATGATGACCACTCCAGAGACCACGAGCTGGACAGCTGTCTAAGACCCAAGCCCATGAGGGAGGCATCTGTCATTACTGTTTTGCGATAAGGAGACGCCCCTAGAGCGTGACCCAAAGCTAGAAACCGGGGACACCTCCAAGTCTCAGAGCATGTAGGCATCGCCATGTGACACTGATTAAACTGAGGTTTCATCCGCAGATGAAACCCCGACTTTTCAACCACTGAAATGGTCTCATGTGCAATAGGCCCAAAAGTATGATGTTGGCTGCTACCGACACAATCCCCAATAGTCTCTCGTAGAGACTGGAGGGCATGCCCAGATCCAGCCTTATCCTGCTCAATGTTGATAGGATTGACCCTACGCATGTAGGAGATTGAAATGCCCTTATTTTAGAATTCCATATAACCCCAAGAGAAGTTATCCTCTGTACTGGAGAAAGCATACATTTCTTGAGGTTTAACCTGAGCCCCAAGCTCTTTACCTGGGAAAGAACAACATAGTGATGTTGAATCACCAGTAACCTGAACATACTAGAATTAACCAGTCACCCATGCAGTTTAGTACATGGATGCCCTGGAGTTGCAAGGGAGCCAGAACTGCATCCGTGCAATACAAAAAAAACACTCAAAAATGAGGGTAAAAGAACAAAAATAATCACACAGTTAAATAAAATAGCACAATACACACAAATTAAAATGGGTATATATGTATATAAATGATGAAACAAGATTACAAAATTAAACCTACCTCTCCCAGTCAATCATAATGCGAAAGGGAAGAGGAGGAGCCAAAACAGGAAATTATCTGTACTGCTGTTAAATATGCAAAGAAATATCTATTTATCCATGGCTTTGATGGCAATTATTTGGAATGTAAATGTATGTCATGTGGTTTCCATTATTAAAAGGATTCCTGCTTTCCTCTATATTGCCAAGTGTCCATGATCAGAAGTAGCTTTGTTTGTATTACTTAATGACATCTTACTGGAATGGCTTATAAATAATAAAGGCTGTAAAAACCCTTATCATTTGTCATACTCACTGCTTGCTGATATGCATTTTATATCAAATCAATAGGACTGCATGCTTTTTTTCAATAATACTTACAGCCTTTGAGCTCATTTAACAATAGCTTATGAACCTCTGTATCCTTGAACAAGCCACCTAACAATTGATTTGTCAATAGTTTGATCAATAACATTGTCAATATCCAGGCTTCATTAAAAAGAAAATGTCATTGATTACAGCTTTTCTATCTAATCTAAGTGTGTACACTGCCATTTAATATTATAAATGAACCTTTTTTTTTTTTTTTTTTTTTTAACTACATAGAGTGTGTTTGAATCAGAAGCATCATAGTTTCCAATAATTTGCAAGGACATGAAAATAGAACAAACTTCTGGTAAGTACTTATTATTTCATTTTAAAGACTACTTGATACTGTATATTGGCTTGTAACTGGAAATGGGGCCTGAAAGCCAATAGTGTGGGTTGATTCAGACTGCATGCCACCAACAAACAAAACATTATTAATATTGTTGTCAAATACAGACCCCCCAAAACCAGAACTGCAAGGCCAATTCATGTACTTTTGCTGTAGACTGAAGACATTTGAGTTTGAGATCAAAATATCAAAAGAATCAAAAGAATATTAGAGAAGCGAGTTTGGAATTTCAGCTTTTATTTTCTGGTATTTATATGTAGATGTGTTAAAAAAAACAGAACATAGCACATTTTGTATCAGACATCCAATTTGTAGGCGAGCTAAAATATTGGAACATGCATTTCTTGTTATCCAGGTGTGTCCTGGTAGATTGACTGTTTAAACAATAAATATCTCTGAAAATCTACTCTTGGTTTTAGCCTTCAGTTTCTTCAGTTTTTTTTAACCTGATTTTCACAAATCAGTCAGAGGCATTGCACAAACACTGGGCAAAGCCAATACCACAATTTGGAATATCCTGAAAAAGAAACCATTTGGTCAACTGAGCAACAGACACAGAATGGGTCAGCCAATGAAAACAACAGAAGCTAATCATAAAAACATTGTGAGAGCTGTGAAGAAAACTCAAAAAACAACAGTAGGTGACATTAACAACAACCTCCACAGGACAGGGTTGAAGGTATCACAATCCACAATTTGTAGAAGCATATATATACATCCATCTGCGAAGCATGGTGGAGGTAGTGTCATGGCTCCAGCTTGCATGGTTTCTTCTGGAACAGGCGCACTAATCTTTATTGGTAATGTGACTGAGGATGGTGCAGCAGAATGAATTCAGAAGTTTACAGTAACATTTCGTCTACCAATTTACAGAGAAATGCATCAAAATTAACAGGGAGGAACTTTATCATGCAGCAAGACAATGATCTAAAACACATTGCCAACTCAACAAAGGACTTTTTCAGGGGTGGAAGGTTTTAAACTGCCCAAGTCAATAACCAAACCTGAATCCATGCATTTCACCTCCTGAAGACGAGAACACCCCCCAAAAAAAAAAAAAAAAACCTGAAAGAGGCTGCTGTAAAAGCCTGGAAAAGGATCACAAATTAAGAAAATGTCAATAGTTCATGCAGTGTTTGCAAGCAAGGGATATGCAACCAAATATTAAGTGATATTTACTTTAATTTACTTATCAGTTCCTATATTATTTTGGTCACCAAAAAAATTGGTGGTCTGGTACCAAAGGTTTTATGTTTTATGCTGTTAAACACATCTGGATATAAGTACTAGGAAATAAAAACTAAAATCCTAAACCCTCATCTCATATCCATCTTTTGATCTCAAACCCAAATGTCTTTGGTCAATTCATTTGGTGCAAATGAATTGACCTTGTTGTCAATTCATTTGACAACTTGAATTGACCTTGATTTGACCTTAATAGATTTGGAAGGGAATGTAAATAGACAAATCATATAGAAAGCATACGGACAGTGCAGATTTAACTTTTGTTAACAGAAATCATTCTGGACTATCATTATGAGATGGATATTAGTGTGTGTGATTTCACAGAAAAATAATCATTTCTGTAGCATAATGTAATTACTTGAAAAAAAAATTAAGGGATCTCAAGCTATTTGCCTTTCGACACCCTATAAACAAACAAAAACACTAAGACTTATTCGTTCATTGATCTCCATTCGAATACATTAACCCGAGTTTAATTAAATGACCTTACAAGGCCAAATCAAATGTAAATACAATATATTATCTTCTTGTTTGTGTATGCGTGTTTACAATGGAGTCTCAGGAAAGGTAGACTGAGGCAGATGCATATGCAGTTAACATTTATTGTAGAGCTGGTAAACAAATCCAAATTGTGGGGCAAAAACATAAACAGCAAACAGTGAATGCATGAGTGTGTGTGTGTGCGTGCACGAGTTATTTAAGTGCCGGTGAGTGATTGGCAACAGGTGAGTGTAATCAGAAGTCCAGTGCCTGTGAGTGTGAAAGAGTTTGTGTATTCTGGGAAGTTTGGGGTGGACATTTTTGTAGGCATTCTGGGAAAATGAGTTCAACACAGGATCTCAGACCTTACCTGACATGGAGTAAGATCCCACCTCAATTAGAGAAATATTCATGATGTATTCTAGCCTATATTTATTCTGAAAAACACAACTTTTATAATAAAATAATATAATTTAATGCGCTCTAACACGCTAAATTCTTCATCCTCAAATGAGAATCTGCATTCTTTTTCAAGCCGAATTATCTGTTTCAAATTTGGACTTGATGGTCTTGCAAAATGGACAGAGGCAATTAAATGTGAGTGATGAGGCTTTTATGAGGGAGTTTCCCAGAATCATGATCACTGTCCATACCATGGGTCAGGTAACAAGCACACAAGGTCATCATGGGAAAATCAATGCTCCACTTTCGAAATAATGGCAGGCCATTAACAACAGAAAATTAATGATAAGCAAGACAAACTAGGAAAGTAGGAAACCATGGTACTGCAAAACAAGAAAACCAAGGGGGTAATAAATAAACATAGTATGACTCCAACTCTTATGCGACTTCACAAATGTTACATGCAAGATGTCACAAAGAACACAGACAAACAAGGAAAATACTGTTTATATATTGATTAATGTAACTAAATAAAAATAATGATCAGTGGCAAGTACAGACAAAGAGCAGTAGGAACACATTAAGCAGGAATCAAAACAGAAAATAAACGTAAAACCTCATTTAAAAAAAATCTCATATATATATATATATATATATATATATATATATATATATATATATATATATACATATATATATATATATATATATATACTTATATATATATATATATATACATATATATATGTATATATATATATATATATATATATATATATATATATATATATTATATATATATATATATACATATATATATATATACAGTGAGGGAAAAAAGTATTTTATCCCCTGCTGATTTTGTATGTTCACCCACTGACAAAGAAAAGATCAGTCTATAATTTTAATGGTAGATTTACTTGAACAGTGAGAGACAGAATACCAACAAGAAAATCCAGAAAAACGCATGTCAAAAATATTATAAATTGATTTGCATTTTAATGAGGGAAATAATTATATGACCCCCTCTCAATCAGAAAGATTTCTGGCTCCCAGGTATCTTTTATACAGGTAACGAGCTGAGATTAGGAGCACACTCTTAAAGGGAGTGCTCCTAATCTCAGCTTGTTACCTGTATAAAAGACACCTGTCCACAGAAGCAATCAATCAATCAGATTCCAAACTCTCAACCATTGCCAAGACCAAAGAGCTCTCCAAGGATGTCAGGGACAAGATTGTAGACCTACACAAGTCTGGAATAGGCTACAAGACCATTGTCAAGCAGCTTGGTGAGGAGGTGACAACAGTTGGGGCGATTATTCGCAAATGGAAGAAATACAAAAGAACTGTCAATCTCCGTCTGCCTGGGGCTCCATGCAAGATCTTATTTCGTGGAGTTGCAATGATCATGAGAACAGTGAGGAATCAGCCCAGAACTACACAGGATGATCTTGTCAATGATCTCAAGGCAGCTGGGACCATAGTCACCAAGAATACAATGGGTAAAACACTACGCTGTGAAGGACTGAAATCCTGCAGCGCCCGCAAGGTCCCCCTGCTCAAGAAACGACATATACATGCCTGTCTGAAGTTTGCCAATGAACATCTGAATGATTCAGAGGACAACGGGGGAAAGTGTTGTGGTCAGATGAGCTCCAAAATGGAGCTCTTTGGCATCAACTCAACTCGCCAAGTTTGGAGGAGGAGGAATGCTGCCTATGACCCCAAGAACACCATCCCCACCGTCAAATATGGAGGTGGAAACATTATGCTTTGGGGGTGTTTTTCTGCTAAGGGGACAGGACAACTTCACCACATCAAAGGGACAATGGACGGGGCCATGTACCATTAAATCTTGGGTGAGAACCTCCTTCCCTCAGCCAGGGCATTGAAAATAGTTCATGGATAGGTTCCAGCATCACAAGGACCGAAAACACACGGTCAAGGCAACAAAGGAGTGGCTCAAGAAGAAGCACATTAAGGTCCTGGAGTGGCCCAGCCAGTCTCCAGACCTTAATCCCGTAGAAAACCTGTGGAGGGAGCTGAAGGTTCGAGTTGCCAAACGTCGGCCTCGGAACCTTAATGACTTGAAGAAGATCTGCAAAGAGGAGTGGGACAAAATCCCTCCTGACATGTGTGCAAACATGGTGGCCAACTACAAGAAATGTCTGACCTCTGTGATTGCCAACAAGGGTTTTGCCACCTCATCTCTCACTTTCAACTCTACTCATTTTCAAATAAATCTACCATTAAAATTATAGACTGATCATGTCTTTGTCAGTGGCAAACGTACAAAATCAGCAGGGGATCAAATACTTTTTTCCTTCACTGTATATATATATATAAGATTAAGAAATGTTTAGCCATTATAGGAATATTAATCATATAGTCATAATTTGCCAGTTGTGTGTAATACTACTTTATAATATAGCTATTTGTTAAGAAACTTTTGATGCTGGTTATTTTGTATGGATCACTTTGATACACTTCTGTTTTTTTCCATCCTTCTAGTATGTATTTATCTTTGTATTTTTATTGGATACTTTATTCATTTATAAGACTTTAAAATGTCTCTAACCTCTCCTGCATCCAAACTTTCAGCTCTCTCTCAGCCCACTTCTCTCTCTCTTCCCCATCAGCTACTATCTCATTCAAGCACAACCTTGTTGTGCTGTTTTCAGCCACTTGAAGTGATCAGAATTACTCCGGCTCTCAGAATTTAGTTGAAGAAATTTATCCACTCTTCAATTCTCCCTTCTGTCTGAAGATGGAGAAAACCTCACCAGAGTGAATGTAGTATTGGGAAGTAAATGCATTTACAGAGACTTCATCCAGAAAAAGCATAGAAATTAAGGATTTCTCATTGCCAGTAGTCTTGTCTAAAGTGTCCATAGTGTATGAATGGGTGCGTGAATATGTATGTGATTGTGCCCTGTGATGGATTGGCACCTTGTCCAGGAAGTACCCTGCCTTGTGCCCGATGCTTCCTGAGATAGGCTCCAGGTTCCCTTTGACCCTGAAAAGGAGTAAGCAGTAGAAGATGGATGGATGGATGCCAGTAGTGAGACACTTCAAAAGCAATGCACATAGCATTAATGATATCTCCATTTGCATCACTAGTTGTTGTTATGTAGCAATAAACTATGAAAGGATAAAGGAAAAAAGCTAAGAAAACTGATTTAAACTGTATTTAATAAATGAGATCGTCTTTGTGTCTTTGCACATCCAGAGCAGCACGATTAATGACTACATTACCATGATGAACATAAAATTTTACAAGCAAACAAATCATTAAAAAAAAATACTTAAAGTGTCTGCCCAGTGTCATGAATTGAGGGCTGTGGACAGATGCAAGTACAGACAAGAGTTTTATTACAGACGAGATAGGGAGACAAATCCAAATCGTGAAACACAGGTGTTGTCAGAACAGGCATAGAGTCAGGAGATTGGCAAACAGGCATGAAACAGGCAAGGCAAAGCACAAATGAGAAACAAGAAACAAGATCAAAAACTACGAAATGAAACACAAGGAACAAAGGTTTGGCACAGTGATAACAGTCAATACTGTGTGAAGTACATGGATACATGAGGGGTTTAAATACCAATTGTAACTGGGGTGAAACACAAAACGGCTGAGAACAATGTTGACACATAAGGGAAACAACCAATAAAACAGCAGGGGTGGAGACACGACATAAAACATAACGAAACACATGTAAAAATTAAACAAAGTCAATGTCATTGAAAAACCCGGTAGTGCTAGCTCCAGTGCTTTGGACAAGGGGAAATCGTGACAGAAATCCCCCCACCCCTCCCCGAAGGTGCTACTCTTGGAGCAGATAGCAGGCTCCTCAAGGAGCAGGAATGAGGCTGGGACAGGTTTGCCAGTGTCCCTAGGCAGCACCCAGGTGTGGGAAGCTGGATTGTCAACTTCGGTACAACAGGGAGGCAGAGCGACATCCTCAGTGGTACAGGAAGACAGAGAAATGTCCTCAGCAGAAGAGGATGGCAGAGCGACGTCCTCAGCCGAGCAGGGAGGCTGAGCATTGTTCTCCATTCTGCCGTGTCAGCAGATTCTGGCGCAAGCAGAACTTGGTTGGTCATGTCAGCAGATCCTGCCATGAGCAGAACTCAGAAAAGAACATGACTTGAGAGGCCGTCTCATTGACCTCAGACAGGAACATGGGTTGGGAGGCTGTCTCCTCAGCCTCCGGCAGGAACATGACTTGGGAGGCCATCTCGTCGGCCTTCAACTGGAACTTGACGTTGGTGGTCGCCTCATTGTCCTCCGACGGGAGTTCTGGAGATAAGACCACCTTGTGGGTCTCATGCTGGAGTTCTGGGCTGGAGGATGCTATCTTGACCACCTACTGGGAATCTGGAGCTAAGGTTGCTTTGTTGACCTCTGGCAGGAACTCTGCAGGTGAGAGTGCCTCTTGCGTCTCAGTCTGGAGCTCTGGAGATGAGGTCATCACATTGATCTCTGGCTGGAGGATGGCAGGTGAGACCACCTCGTGGGTCTCAGGTTGGAGCTCGGGAGTTGAGCTCACCACGTTGACTTCTGGCTAGAATTCTATGGTGAGACTAACTCATGGGTTTCAGGTTGGAGCTCTGGAAACGAGGTCGCCACATTGACCTCCAGCTAGAGCTCTGCGGGTTTTGTCATGATTTACCCTCTGAAGCTCGAAGAGTGAGAGGAAATCGTGACACTCAGGCCCTATATACTGTGTTTTTTTGTGTTTTTTACAAGTATTAATCAATTTTAAGCATTGTTCTAATGTTCGCCTCACAGGGTCACACCTCCTAGGTCCGGGGTTCGACTCCCACCGGGGCCATGTGTGTGTGGAGTTTGCATGTTCTCCCCATGCTGCTGGGGTTTCAGTCCAAAGACATGCATGGTAGGCTGAATGGCATGTCTAAAGTGTCCTTAGTGTGTGAATGGGTGTGTGGGTGTATGTGATTGTGCCCTGCAATGGACTGGCACCCTGTCCAGGGTGTACCCCGCCTTCTGTCCGATGCTTCCTGTGATAAGTTCCAGGTTCCCCATGACCCGGAAAAGGAGAAAGTGGTAGAAGATGGATGGATGCATGGTCCTAACATGCCAGCTGAAATGGGAACAATCAGTGTCATTATGAGTTAGCAACTGCGATGCATAATTATAATCAACCCTTTATTAAAATGTTGTAGTCTTGAGTGAATGCCTTTTGTTTTTTAATGATTTTGATTTTTTAGTAAAACATTTTCATTCTCCCTATTTTCCCAGCTGCTGTGCTTACACAAAATCTATAAAAGTGTTGATGCGTGTGGCCCTGACTCTAGCATCATAGAGCAATTGCATGAATTTAAGATGTAGTTTGTTTTTTATTGGGCAAGTCAGTTTGAGCAATTTCTTGAATTCATGCAGATATTAAGACACTGCAACAACTGGTATGGTGTGTGCGTGTGTGTGTGTGTGTGTGTGTGTGTGTGTGTGTGTGTGTGTGTGTGCACGCGTGTGTGTGTGTGTGTGTGTGCGCGCGCATGTGTGTGTGTGTGTGTGTGTGTGTGTGATGAATGAGGGCATGAAAAAGTTCTGGTTGTCCATAAGTCTGCAGTCTATTGACTATCACACACAAATATGTAGACAGCCACACACACAAATACGAGTGACTGCATCTTTATCTGTGTGTGGGTTTGCGCTTGTTTGTGTGTTTATATATGCAAAAGACTGATAGCTCCAGCATCTGACGAATAACATTTACTGGAACACTCAGAGTCGTTAGCACAATGCCTCTGTCGCCACTGTGACTCTGGGACCTGCTGCTCGGAAACCAAGTTTTTGCAGCATGTATCAAGTTAACAGCCAATTTGTCAGCAGATTCCCTTTCTGCTCAGAGCCCTTTTTAATTTTTCTGTCTGCATTATAGCTCCTTTTCCTCTATTCAGATCCATACCATACAACACCATACAGCACAGTGGCCCATGAATAAGACATCGGACATCTGTTTTGCATTATCCTCGAAAGTGTGATGTGACTCAGCTCTTTATCAGCAGGTAGCTGATCATATAATGGTGCATTTTAAACTCTGAATCAGCTGTTGTTCATGCCTTAATGCAATGCTTTGCCCACAGTCATAACTCAGAACAACAGTGACAGAAAGATGTGGTATGAGGAAAACAGTGGCACTGACTGGTTGAAGTACGTTCAGCTATGGGGGAGGGGAGCAGGAAGAAAAGTATGACTGTCTCTCAGTGTTTCTTGCCATTTTCCAAATGTCATTCATTACTGAGAGAATTCTGAGGTTTTGAAGCTGAATTGAGGCTGCTTATTTAAGCCTTACTGGCTAATTTTTATTGATATTGTTATAGCCTGGTCATGCTACATATTCTTCCTTCTCAATAACTATAAGTAAACCATAATGATATGTACTACTGTACTGATGTATTAACTTACTTGATTTATGTTTTTACTAAATATCCATGTCCAGTAGGTGCACTCTTGCCAATAAATGAATTCAAAACCTTGCTTTACCTCATAAAATATGTATTTGCAATAATACCCAAAATGCATGTACTCAAGAGAAATCCTATTTCCATTTTACTGTATATGGCATTAAAAAAGAGTCCATAAATACAAGCTGCCTATCAATGAGGAGCATCAATTTTGCCAAGCCGGCTTATTAGCTCTATTGTGGGTTCATTACCCAGCTCACACATATGTCCCATGCTAAATGAGCCACTGTGTCTGTCTGAAGTCGTAGTAAGTAGCAAGTATATTAGACTCTACAGCACTAGATTCAGTCTTTGCCAGTTAACAATGTATAACTTATTGGAAATACAAAAAAGTGAACCACAATGTCACAGTGTGTACACACACACACACACACACACACACACACACACACACACACACACACAAAATGTTGAGAATTCTTTATTCTCACAGCTCCTCTTCATTTTGCTGTCATTATAACATACCAGTTCAGCTTTGGGTGCAATAATTACTTCTCAAAGGCTTTACTGTTTGCCTAACAGCCAGAGTTGACATTTTCAGTTATCGTTCTAGTAGTTAGTAAATATGGTGATCCATTAAGTTCAAGACATATGACTGATACTGATATTGAACTGAAGTCTTCTTTAAGTGTGATTCAATTACCAATTTTGAATTCTTGTTCGCAGTATCAAATCAAATAGCAAGGTTGAGAGTAATAATTAATGTACAACTACAGCAGAGTCACTGATCATTACTGAAGGGAGACAGTATTTGTATTTATTCATTTATGTAAGCATTGGTGTTCTCATTTCCCATCCTCCTAATCAAATCACATAGCTCATCTTGATGAATGAAGGGTAATTTGGCTTTATTTGTTTTTCATTTAATTAGCCCACTAAAATTTGAATCTATTATATAGTGTATATATTATGTATGGGTTGACCAACACTGGATAGTGGAGGACTGGAAAAATGTTGCATGATCTTGTTCCAATATTCAACTTCCCAGTGTCGATATACCTCTGCCCACTCTCACCTCACTTTCCTGTTCTTGGCTGATATGAGAGGAACCTAATGTGGTCTTCTGCTGTTATAGCCCATCTACCTTAAGCTTCTACATGTTATTTATTCTGAGATGCTTTTCTGATCAATACAATTGTAAACAGTAGTTATTTGAGTTACCATAGCCTTCATTTTAGCTCACACCAGTGTGGCTATTCTCCTTTGAGCTCTCATCAACAAGGTATTATCGGGAGATCAGCAGTTAAATACTCAAACCAGCCTTTTTGGCACCAGCAAACATGGCACAGTGAAAGTTATTCAAATCACATTTTTGCCCCATTTTGATGTTTCATGTAAATATTAACTGAAGGTCTTGACCTGTATCTGAATGATTGCATACATTGCGTTGCTGCTTCATGGATGGCTGATTTGTTACATGAATGAATGAGCAGGTGTAAAGCTGTTCCAAATAAAGCGGTTGGTTCACTGCATAGCTCCTATGATAAAGAATTACAGAAATCCTGAAGTTGAATTGTAGGGTGCTGATAGGGCCAAGTTATATTGGGAAGGCATTATCCAGTTAATGTAATTTTATCAATGTCAGCAAATTATTTATTTACTTTAGGTTACAGTGTATTGTGTACACATCAGCAGATTCCTCCATGGTTATCTGTAGGTATTTTAACATTAAGTTGCATTTACATCTTTTTTGCTTGTTATTCCTCTCTTGAACGGAAAATTATCAGGCTGGGATGAAGTGCAACCCACTGCACAATGTGCCACGATAAACCACCCCAGACAAACAGAGATAACACCATACTGTATACTCACACACATGTGCATGCACAAGCACAAATATTCAGCACTTTTTCAATATTTCTAGATTACTACATGCAGATCCTTGTCTCTGAATGTATCTGACAGAATGTTGCTGATTATGTTATTCACCAGCAGGAGAGTGTGCGTGTGTGTGAGAGAGAGTGTGTGTTGTGGATTTGTGCTTAGTGTTTCCGATGCTTAGTGAATGCTGATCAGTGGCTGTGTGACTAAGTGCTGACTCCTCAACCCCTAATGCAGAACGGAATTACCACAGAAAAGCCCAGTGTACTTCACAGCACACAATTTCCATTATCTTTTAATGCTTTCAGTGATATTTACTCAAGACCCCATTTACTCTAAAATCAGGCCATCTTCAGTGGCCAGAGAAAGATGCATCATGATTTTTTAATGATCATTTACAGAATTCAGTATTCTTTTATCAGTGCATTTGTACTTTTTGATTATCAACTTATTCATTCATTAATCATCTACAGTATTTAGATGTGAATAGTTAGTAATTGAAGTGAATGCTACTCAATTCATTTTTTATTTATCAATTCATTTATCCTTGATTAAGTGAATAACTGACAGGGTGTGAAGACAAAAAAGGTATGATTGTCTGATGCATGAAATATGCTTGTACATGAATATCTTGTCTGGGAAAAACAGATACTGATAAAGGCTATAAGAGCAAAAATTTCTAATGCACCATTAAAAGGGTATAACGAAAAAGCAGTCAAGTCAAATATTTTTAAAGTGTTTAAAGATAAATGTAAAAGCCTTGGAACAACCCATCAAGACCTCCATTCAAGGTTTCATACACAGTTTATTAAGCTTAAAGTGAGTCATTGTTAAACCGCATTCATTTTAATCAGAGACATGCAAGCTAAGAAAGAGACTAACACATCAACAATAGAGTTTAATGAAAAACAATGTCACCTCTTTTTTCCCGATTGTCTCTTTTGTTCCCCTGCTCAGATCACACATAAATTGGCAGCAGAGGCACCTGCACAACATCAAGTGCTAGCCATAATGCACTGGTAATGGGGCAGGAATGAAACTTTAATGAGGCCTAACTTTGGGGCCGTCGTTGCAAGATCTACTGCAAATGGCACACACAGTACATTTGGGTGTTCCTAAAGCACAACATTTACTATGTTGTAAGCAATTTTTGAAAATACAACATCGCAGACAGACCTTCATGCACATCATTCAGCTAAAAAAAATGAGGAATGATCCGCAGCACATAGTGAGTCAATACTAACTGTGCTATTTCATCAAAAGTGTTTTCTATCTGTATACTTAAGTGGAATGACTAATTGGCTGTGTACAAACAGTGGGGGAAAAATAGCAAATAAGCAAAAAATAAGAATAAATACTGTATGTAGTTCATGGTCTATAAGAAAATTAGTGACTGACCCAACCATTCCTAAATTCTACTTTAATGACACAACCTACTTATTTGAAAATTGGAGTCTAATACTGCCTAAATGTTAAGCATCACCAGAACACATTAGGCTTTCAGTAGATTATGAGTTAAAGTGTTCTAGTGCCTGTTTTGAAGTGTCACACTCTTCCTATGTTTGTGAATTGCTAGTTGATGTACAGTTTATGATATTCCTGTATCACAGTTGAGGTCTTTCAGCGGATTTGGAAATTAATAGTCCAATGTTCTACTACACTTAGCCTGTTTATGCCAAATCTTATTACCTACATTTTATAAACTACAATCTTTTTGTTGTCTCATATTTATAATTAAATGTAGGCATTTGGTTCAGAAATTGAAAAATAATAAACTTATTTTGGCACTAGAAGGGAAACCCAAGCTGCATTTTTTTTTTGCTCAAGGTATTGTTCAATGCCTTTTTTAGTCTTGTTTGTTATATACATCCTAGCTACTGTGAAGAAGCCCCTAAGCATAAGTGGTTAAAATTGGCTGAAGGATATCTCCATATTTCTTTAAACTCTGTCAGCTTCTGGCACTGGCATTACACTGATTTTGGATTAGAACAAAAAACAGTGGAACAAAAGAACAATTTTATTTAAAAAAAAAAAAAGACAGACACTTTTCATCACAGGCTTTTTTGTGTTTTATCGGCTAGAATCATTTGAGAGACTATTGAAGGGGGGGGGGGGGGTGAGGAGGAAGGGGAGAAGAGAGACCTAACCACAAAATCAGTTGCAGTTTTGCTGTGTCATTGTGCCATTATTGAAAATGAAAATAAATACAGCTGTTACTTTGAGAACTGCATTTAATGAATTATTATTATTATTATTATTATTATTATTATTTATAATATAATTAAAGGGCGCATGGTGGCTTAGTGGTTAGCACGTTTGCCTCACACCTCCAGGGTCTGGGGTTCGATTCCCGCTGGGGCCATGTGTGTGCAGAGTTTGCATTTTCTCCCTGTGTTGTGGGGGTTTCCTCCGGGTACTCCGGTTTCTTCCCCCAGTCCAAAGACATGCATGGTAGGTTGATTGGCAGCTTGGTAAATTGTCCGTAGTGTATGAATGGGTGTGTGTGTATGTACGTGATTGTGCCCTGTGATGGACTGGCACCCTGTCCAGGGTGTACCCCACCTTGTGCCTGATGCTTCCTGGGATAGGCTCCAGGTTCCCTGTGACCCTGAAGCAGGAATAAGCAGTTGAAGACGGATGGATGGATGGATTATTATTTATTTAATTTCCAAATTTCTGATATTATTTACTCTGTATCATTGGAGTACACAACACACACACACACAGGGAGGGAGGGAGAGAGAGAGAGAGAGAGAGAGAGAGAGAATTGCTGATTGCAGTGACTTGAAGGCATAATTCTGATGTATCTGCCCACTTTACTCCCCTCTGCTATGCATTTCTGTTAATATTTTGGTTTGAGGTCCTTAAGCACATTTAAGATTTTTCTTAATATAATGGTGCTATTTTTGGTGTTTAAAAGTATTTTAGGACCTATATAATGAACTGTGATTCATAATATTGTCATACAGTAGATCGGCATACTTTGTCATTTCAGGCTTCTGCTTACTTTTTTTCTGAGGCAGAAATAAGCTACACCCCTCTCTGGAACAGAGCTTCTCAACTGGCTATTTTTCTAAAATGGCAAATTCAGGAGTCTGATGCATTTCAACATAGGAGGTTGGATCAGTAATGCAACTGCAATTTGCTTTGTGGCTGAAGATGGCACTAAAACTACAAACTACACCTTTAATGAAATATTTTCTCCATATGCATAAATATTTGAATACTTTAAAGTGTACTAAAGAAGGCGGGACTCCAAAATGTGCAAAGCTTGGACCTTCTTGACCAGGAGTAATGAGTATGTAGTAGAGAGATACAAATCTGGTGAATAATTAATTATTTTTTTTTAAATAATGGTGACTAATTAGGATCTCTGTGTCTCTTTTCATAGCTGACTCATTGCTGGTCATAGTGGTGCTCACAGTTGAGATGACATCAGAAGCTAGAAGAAACTGTACAATGCTTACATGATAACAAATTAAAGTAACCCAGGAGTTCACAAGATGAGAAAACATTGGGGTTACGCATGTAACCCTGTTCCCTGAGAAGGGAACGAGATGTTGCATTTAGCAGCATGGGAACGCCTTGTGCGCGTGACCGGTATCTGAAGCTTGTGTGAAATCATGCCTCTACTTATAGGCCTGCCATGATCAGGTGACGTGGCAATTAAGCGCGTCGCATGATATATATATATGGCACCTGTGAACCACGCCGCCAGCCTCTATTATCTGAAGCGAAGACGCAATTCACAGGCCAGCCCCGGTATGACAGCGCTATGCAATGTCTCGTTCCCTTCTCAGGGAACAGGGTTACATGCGTAACCCCAATGTTCCGTTTCAAAGGGAACTTCGACGTTGCATTTAGCAGTATGGGAACGGGAATACCCACTCCGTCATACCGAGGGTGCGGCCTGTTCAAAAATACCCAAACCCGAGGGTCACTGCAGGACACTCGAGCCTGGGGAGGAATGAATATCCAGGCTGTAATAACAAATGATCGTGTGAGGCATAGACCACCCTGCAGCCGCACACACATCATGCAAGGAAACCCTTTTGGACAAAGCCTTCAACAATCCCAGTAGAGATGCACTGCTTTGACACAGCATCACTTTTCCTGTTGCTGCCAAAGCAGACTATTAGCTGCTCTGACTTACGCCACTGGCCGGAGCGGTGGACGTAAGTACAGAGAGCGCTTACTGGACACAGCGGGTGCATCCTCTCTTGTTCTGGTCAGAGGACAGAGGAGGGGAGAAAGCCTGCAACACCACAGGGTGGGCAGCCAATCTAGGCACTTTAGGAATATAATCCGACCTAGAATACAGGAAGGACTTGTCTTATCTAGGGGTAAAGTCAAGGCAGGAGGGGCAACAGGGAGAGCTTGTAGACCTCCCACTCGCTTGAGAGATGTCAGGGCCTGATGTCAGGGCCTGAGAAACGTTCTGTAAGAACTCGAGGACTGTAGCAATTGCGCAGTTCTCTGGGTCTAGGTGATGTTCCTCATGCCACAAGACAAAAAGCTGACACCTGAGTGCATTTAATTTCCTTGTGGATGGGATCCACTCCAGGGGCTCGAATGGGGCAGCCGACAGACCTTCCAGGACCATAGAAGGTATGCATGGCCTGCAGATGGGCCGCAGCCGTCTGACACCATGCGTGAACCTCAAAGGTAGAGGATGTTGCCCCACAGAGGCTCCATCAACAGGGTCATGGCTGGCCGAAACGGCAGCCAAGTACCCTGATTGAAGAAGGAGCCCAGCCCGCTGAGAAACGTTCTGTAAGAACTTCAGGACTGTAGCAATTGTGCAGTTCACTGGGTCTAGGTGACATTCCTCATGCCACAAGACAAGAAGCTGACACTTGAGTGCATACGCTTTCCTTGTGGATGGTCCCTCAGGACAGCTTTTAACATGGTTTCAACAAACTCAGTTGTGAGACCCGAATCTATGAGCTGGCTGAGCGTGATAAATCAGCACTCCAGCTTGAGACAGTAGATCCGCTCTAGGGGCTCGAATGGGGCAGCCGACAGACTTTCCAGGGCCATAGAAGGTCCCAGGAAGGTATGCGCGGCCTGCAGATGGGCCTCAGCCATCTGAGACCACGCATGAACCTCGAAGTTAGAGGATGTTGCCCCACAGAGGCATGGCTGGCAACAGGGCGTGGATGGCCGAAATGGCGGCCACATAACCCTCCCTAGAAGGAGCTCACCCCGCTGAGAGATGTAGGAGCTCCAGGACTGTAGCTATTGCGCAGTTACTGGTTCCACAGTGAATCCCTGTGGACGGGAATCTCCCAAGGAGTGCCATTTCGCAGAGATATTATCTCTCAGAACCATGTTCAAGCTGCCAAAAAGGTGCTACTAGCAGGCTATCTTGGCGAACTCTCGCTAGAGCTAGTTGGAGCAGCAATGGGGGAGCAGCATACAGATATGACCTCAGCCACATGTGTGGATTCCACCCTAGGCTCCCAAGATACAGCTTTATCTAGCTCAGTGTTGATAGGATTGACACTACGCCTGTTGGGGATAGAAACGCCCTCATCGTAATAGAATCCTATAACCCCTAGAAAAGTTGTCCACTGCACCGGGGAAAGCCAACTTTTCTGAGATTCAACCTGAGCCGCCAGTTCTTCATGTGGGCAAGAACAACATCTCAATGTTGAACCGCCAGCTCCCTGGATCATGCTAGAATTAACCAGTCGTCCAGGTAGTTTGGTACACAGATGCCCTGGAGTCCCAATGGAGCCAGAGTGACATCCATGCACTTTGTGAAGGTGCGAGGGGATATAGCTAGCAATATTCCTATGCGGAAACACACACCTTTTAGATCTATCGCCACAAACCAGTTGTCGACCTGGATCTGTGGCACGATAAGTTTGAACATCAGCCTCTGAACCTGTATGTCCGAAGAGTACGATTCAGATGATGCAGATCTAAAATTGGCCGCATATTCTCACTTTTTTGCGGAACAGGAAATGAAGGCTGTAAACCTCCCTCCCTGAGGGAACGGGGTACATGTTTCAGGACCCCATTGTCCAAAAGGGAGCTTACTTCCTGCGCTAACATCGGGCTCTGGTCTGTGCTGACTTCTGTGGTGAGCACACCTGTGAACGGGGGGGT
This sequence comes from Ameiurus melas, assembly GCA_012411365.1. NCBI lineage: Eukaryota > Metazoa > Chordata > Actinopteri > Siluriformes > Ictaluridae > Ameiurus > Ameiurus melas. The sequence continues at coordinate 24,576,875 of CM022762.1, read as the reverse complement.
CGAGCTATAACTGGACCCGGTAACCCTTCATATGGTGGACAGAACCCATGGAGACAATTTGGCCGTAGCTTGCACGCTGCCCGATGGTCTTCTAGTGACGTTAGCTATTCCACATTCTATTGGAGAGAAGCATCAGATTTTTGTTGCCCTGTGACAGCTTGCTGACCAGGGAACACAAAAACTTGGGGACCACATTGGCTAGGGGAGGCCCTACAGTAGCACTGGGGGCTACCTGCCCTAACACCCTCTTGTCCCCGGATACATCCCTCCACAGCCCCTCAGGACCGCTCATCTTTGCCTCCTTGGCCTTTATGACCATTCTCAGATCAGGCCTAAAAGCAGACCGCGAATGTGGCCGCCCGGTCCCCTGGCTGTCTGCGGGGGTTGGCGGGCTGCCATACTCGCCTTCTGGGTTTCCCCCATACTAGTGCTGGCCCAGGCTCCACTCGTGGACACCCGGATGAGCTTGAGACGACTTTTTTTTGCCATAAGTCGAGCTCACTCAGCAGGTCTGCTTGGTAGGCCTGCAACCCTGTAATTGTCTGCAGTGACCCACAAGCAAGACTACTACTGCATAGGCTTGCCCACCAATGCTTCTTTTAATTTGATTCCACCTTGGATGCAAGCCGGCCCCTGTAATTACCTGCCGTCGGTGGAGAAAGGTAGCTAGCAAGCGCCTCCTCCACCTCGGGCATAGCTAAATAGCCATGCCATTCATTCCCACAATGGCAGAATAATCCAACATTGTGAGGTTATGACTATGGCTTAAGCATGGTTTTCCCCCAGAAGGTTGAGATTTTGTCATAACTTCTGGAAGACAGGGGATTTTCTGCAGTGTGAAGTATTTACTTTCACTAGGTAATCACTTCAAGCAGCTCTTCATACGCTGCTCTTAGTTTTTAACACATCCTTCTAACTCTTCGGAGTCAGAGAGGGAATATTACCACTTTGGCTTTCCATAGCGGGAGGAGGAGTCGCTACGCGAACTCCAAAATACAGCGGAGAGCTGAACCCGGAAGACAGAGTAAGAGATTGAGCAGCGCTCGTCTCCGCTTCTCTTCCGGATTTAGGAGATCCCCCGAACCTGAGACGGTTGGCTGCCTCGGCAGCGGCCGGCCCTGAACCGCGAGTATTTGAAACCCAACTCGCACGGCTTCCGTTTTTTTTTTTCGAGAAGAGCGCGAGTTGAGCTGCTTAATGTAGCGTTACCATGCGCAGCCTCTCGAGGTTGCCATCGCATACTACACCACTAACACTTCACCCAGAAAGTGTTCACTTTTCCCCCGTGATGAAACGGGAGCACGTTATACACATCTTTAACTCTTTCTCGCTCATTACTTACCTCTCCTTTTCTTTAAAAAGGGATAGAAAAGTTAAGAGATTTTGAGAAAATATTGAGTAGAAATGAAGCGTTTTTGTCACACAAACAACAGACATGCAGCCTCGCTGAAGATAATAAGGCTAGCGGCGTGGTTCACAGGTGCCATATATATATCATGCCATGCGCTTAATTGTCACGTCACCTGATCATGGCAGGCCTGTAAGTAGAGGCATGATTTTACACAAGCTTCAGATACCGGTCACGCGCACAAGGCGTTCCCATACTGCTAAATGCAACGTCGAAGTTCCCTTTGAAAGGGAATGTAGTTTTCTTTAGCTTAGTAAACCATTCAATTTATTTTCACACTGAAAAACCTGCAGCAGTGGCTCATGACGATAGATTTTGTTGGGGCAGGCTGACATTAAAAAACAACATATCCTAAAAAACCTTAAATTGAAAGGCTCTTACCCTGGATTCATGCAATCGGCTACTATCTAGTATATTTTTAGAGTAATTCAATCATAAGCTGTTGAGTATCAACAGGTTTAGAAATACAGTACATTCAACTCATTATCATTAATCAGGATTGACAGTTTTCAGCAAAATTTTTCAGCCCAACAACACCTCAAAAACCACACAAAATACCTGAAACTAATGCATGGCCATTATCTACTTGACAGTTCCCTCTCTTTGCAGTCAATATTTGCAAGATATACTGTATAACCAAAGATTTTGGCCTTCCTCAAATTGTTGCCACAAAGTTGGAAGCACACAATTGTATAGGATGTCTTTATATACTGTAGCATTACAATTTTACTTCACTAAGGGCCTCAATCCTGTTCCAATCCTGATCCTGTTCTTGTGAACAAAGCAAGGTCCATGAAGACAAGCTTTTCCAAGGTTAATGTGGAACCTATAGTGATGAGACTGTATTACATAACTAAATCCAAACAGACCTTGGTTTAAGACTTATTATTGATTTATTTATGCCTTTGAGCATGTTTCATGACTGATTCTTTAGCTATGAAATTAGACATCAAAGGAGCTTTCACTTTTAAACTGATCACTTTTTCCTATTTCTCAGCTAGTTTAGATATGGCCTTCCAAAATTTTCTCTCTCTACATTGTGAGCCATCATCAGTGGGGAACAATAAGCCATCCAACTGTTTTCTGCTTTTTCTACTTTTCTGCTTTTATAACTGTATGTCACTCTGGGATTTTTTTTTTTTTTTTTTAGCCCTTCTGGTGTTTCTGTTCATGCATTTTTCACTTAAGCAGAGGTGTGAACAAAATACATCTTGGAGAGTGACAGCTCCATTCATAACAGTGCAAGCGAGTCAGTCACCAATCACTCAGTGACAAACCATAAGTAAGGATCAGAAAGAACACAGGTTGAAATAGCATGTGGCCCAAATGGCCCTTTAGTGTTAAGAGCAGACAAGTCAACAACTCTTAATCAAGTGACAGGACTACATGTGATGTGACAGGTTGTATCATAAGCTGTATATAAAGGGATGCAACAAATTTATATTATTCATGAAGTAACAGATAGTGGGTTTTATAAAGATACTTTACACACATCTAAAAAAATAGAAGGCCCACAGTATGTATAGCCAAGACCAAACCTACTTCTGATTAAAATCTGAATACAGATACAGCATTCTGGAGGACTTGCATTTTATTATAGCCTTTGATTTAGCTAACTGTGGAGTAACCTTTGGCCAAAGTTAGAATCAGGACCCTTTTGCACAGTATCAATCTCCAGGCATTTCTTTTTATACTGGGCAAGTATTCAGTTCATTCATCTATCCAAGCATATAATGCCCTTTCAAAGTGGTCCCTCATAAATAATATTTCCTAGTTTCTGGATGACATATTCCAACCTATCGTTTGGTTTTAACTTACAGTTGTTAAAGATGCATCACATAGAGAAGCTTCAGTGCTTCAAACAACAGGCCATGCATGACAACCCTCTATGTCTATAAATAGTCAGTCCAAGGGAAAATGGATTGAGCTCTAAAGCATGATTTTATGAACATATAAACATTGACAATTTCAAAGTAGAAGTAACTTGTTTCAGATAAAACTCTTTCATCAGTTGTAAGTCAAACCAGTAGCTATATAAAATGTTTGATGGTGTAATAGTTGTTAAAACTATAACATTCATATGCTCCAAACTTTGATGATGTAGAATTTGCGAATAGATTGTTGAGCAATCTCCCTTTCTTAAATACTCACCTGTTGATTTTCGGGGGAGATTTAAATTGTGTATTTGACCCAAACTTGGATCGATCTAATCCCCGTACTCTGAATCAATCTGCAATGTCCAAAACATTCTCTGATTTTATGTGTCAGAACGGTCTCGTTGATCCCTGAAGATCTCGTAACCCCTTTCTTAAAAAGTTTTCTTTCTTCTCCCAGGTTCATAATTCTTATTCAAGGATTGATTATTTTTTATAGACAGCACACTAGATTCTTGCGTAGTTTCTTCTGACTATTTGGGTATTGTAATTTCTGACCATGCGCCTCTACAATTAGATATTCATCTTTCTACTTATAAACGTAGCCGACCACCTTGGAGATTTAATTCTCTTCTTTTAGCAGACAGTGAATTCTGCGAGTTCATTTCTAGTTCTATTGATGACTTTCTTTTCTTCAATCAGAATGACTCCACCTCTTATTCACTGTTATGGGAGACACTTAAATCCTATATCAGAGGGCAGATTATTTTCTATTCTGCTCGCTGTAATAAAAAACGCACTGCTAAGGTTAATAAACTAGCATCTGCAATCAGTAGTCTTGATCAAGGATGTGCATTAAACCCCTCCCCAGAACTTCTTAAACAGCATCTTGACTTACAAGCAGAGTTTAATCTTATTTCGACTAAAGAAGCGGAACACTTACAGTTACGCACTCGTGGTTCATATTATGAACATGGCGATAAGCCGAGTCGTCTACTGGCACATCAGCTACAGCGACAGGCCACTTCCCGTCTCATACCTAGTATTAAAAACACTTATAATATTGTCACTACAGATCCCATGGAAATTAATGCTACTTTTAAATCTTTTTACTCTTCACTTTACAAGTCCGAATCTCCAACAGATAATACTAAAATGAACGCATTTCTTCAAAAACCTCTGTAATCCTGTTATAGATACGAATACTGCTATGCAATTGGATTCCCCAATTTCTCTTGAAGAAATTTGAAATTCAGTTAAATCTATGCAATCTAACAAAGCTCCTAGCACGGACGGGTTTCCAATCGAATTCTTTAAAACGTTTATTGGAAAATTAGCTACATTGCTTTTGGCTATGTTCAACGAATCTTTGGAACATGGGTCTTTGCCTCCAACGCTGACACAAGCCACGATAGCTCTGCTCCTAAACGAGGGTAAGGATCCATCCTCCTGTGGTTCTTATAGACCGCTATCACTGCTGAATGCAGATGTAAAGGTGTTGTCAAAAGTAATGGCATCTCGGTTAGAGAATGTACTTCCTTATATTATATCTGAAGATCAGAACGGTTTTATAAAGGGACGTCAAATGTTTTTCAATACCTGAACACTCTGTAATATAATTTATTCAAAGCATTCAGCTGTTCACCCTGAGATTGTGATTTCATTAGATGCTGAAAAAGCATTCGACAGGGTCGAATGGGAGTATTTGTTTGCAGTCCTGAGGAAGTTTGGATTTGGGGACAACTAACGATACTTATTCGGATTATTTTGCGCTCGGATGAGGGTGTCGCCAAGGGTGTCCTTTATCCCCACTGCTTTTTGCTGTTGCCATCAAGCCGCTCTCTATTGCACTAAAATCTTCCTCCTTGTTTAAAGGAATAGTTTGATATGGGGTAGAATACAAATTGTCGCTATATGCTGATGATTTGTTATTGTATGTAACTGATCCTACCACCTCTATGCCTTCTGTCTTGGATGTTCTGGAGTCTTTTGGTGTTGTCTCTGGTTATAAACTAAATTTAGATAAAAGCGACTGTTTCCCTGTCAATACTCCAGCTCTGTCTCTCCAACAGTCAGATCTACCGTTTCGATTTAGTCAGTCAGGTTTTAAATACCTAGGTATCAACGTGACACGTTCTCTATCTAATCTTCTATCAGCTAACTTTACTCCCCTTATCTCAAAGGTTAAATCTAACATTCAGATTTAGGGTAACTTACCCCTTTCCCTAATTGGCAAGATCAACGCCGTCAAAATGAATATTTTACCGAAGTTTCTTTTCTTGTTCAAATAAATACCTCTTTCTCTCCCAAAATCATTTTTTGATTCATTGGATAAGATAATTAGTAAATTTATTTGGGGAGGGAAGCCACCAAGGGTTAGTAAATCTTTATTGCAGAAATGTAAACTTAGGGGAGGACTTGCATTACCCAATTTTCAATTCTATTACTGGGCTGCACACATCCATAAACTTTGTTACTGGGTTCAATCTCCTGGATCTTTTTGCTCTAAATTGGAATTATCTTCTTGTAGGGAATTATCTTTACCTACAAAACTTTCCCAATATACTGATAACCCTGTTGTCCTCAGCACACTTAGGACTTGGTATCAATTTAGACGACATTTTAAATTTGTAGGTGCATCCTCTTTGTGTCCTTTAGTGAACAATCATCTATTTCCCCCATCGTGTATGGACTCCTCATTTTTAGTGTGGTATGACAAGGGTATTAAACAAGTTAGAAATTTGTATTCTGATGGTGTGTTTGATAGCTTTGCCAATTTGGCATCCACTAATGATCTCCCCTTGACACATTTCTTTTGGTACTTTCAAATACGGGATTTCGTTTCTAGATGTTTTCCTGATTTCCCTTTTTGGCTTTTTTACCATCATGTCCACTATTCTCAGGGTACATTTAAAGCCTTGTCCATTGATTGCGATATTTGGGATCCCTCAAGCTTCAATTCCTTTGAGCTCGATACAAAAGGATGTTATTGCTTTCACATCCCTTATAGCAAGATGTTCCCTACTGTTACATTGGAAGTCTGCAAAATACCCATCTATCTCTCAATGGATAAAGGAAGTGATGTTTTTTCTGAAACTCGAGAAAATAAGATATACGATGAATGGTTGTACAGATAAGTTTTTTCATAAATGGCATCGCTTTATTGCATACTTTATGGAGTTACAGACACTACCCACTTAAAGGTTGGTGCCTGTTGAATTTTATAATATCTCTATAACCAGCGACAGTTAATGGGTAGCCATGATGAGCTGGAGGGGTGGGTTGTGGGTTCAATTTTGATTTTCTTTGTATAAAAAGAAAAAAATATGTGAATATTTACTGCTGTTGCTCAATTTGTTTGTATTTTTGGGAAATGGTGGGGAGGACAGAACAGAAAAGGCGATTTAGATAGGCTTAGCAGTTCAACAAAAATGTTCTTCAGAAGGTCAGCAAAAATGTTTAATAAAAAAAAAACGTAGAAATGTAGAAATGTTCAGCAGAAATGTTCAATAAAAATTAAACTTTAGAAATGTTCATTAGAAATGTTTAGCAGAAACGTTTTGCAGAAATGTATAGCAGAAATGTTTAGCAGAACTGGTCATTAGAAATGTTTAGCAAAATTGTTTAGCAGAAATGCTCAGTAGAAATGTTCAGTAGAAATGAAGAAATGTTCTGTAGAAATGGTCATCAGAAGTGTTCAGCAGAAATGTTCAATAAAAATGAAACTACAAAAAAAAAACTATAACATTCATTACCAACCATGTAGTTCCAAGATTCAGAGAGTGTAGATCCTTAAGTTATTGCTCCCTTCGCAAAAACTAGCAATGCAAATTGAGGTGTCATTAATGCTATGTACATTACTGTTGAAGTGGCCAACCACTGAGAAAGAGAAATCCTTCATTCTGATAATATGGTGGTGATCTAAAAAATGATCAGTCAGTCTTCTCATAGTTTCTCCAAAGTACAGATTATTACATCTCTTGCAGGAGATATGATGAACAGCTCCAGCGGTAATGTATGAAGGGTGATGGGTGACAAAACCTGATCCTTATGTGCCTGTCATTTTAGTGGCTGTTTGAGTAAATGCAAAAGTGGAACATCTTGAACGGTTGCATGCAGAATATGTCTTCTATGTTTCTGGCAATCTGCAGGCAGTTATTTAAAAAGGGAATTAGTCTTAGTATCATAATTATCAAACTAATCACACATTTACTTAGTTTTCTAAAGGAAGCCATTGTTCTCACTGTAATTGGATTTTTCACAGTGCTTGAAATGGGAAATGGCTGTAGGCTATAATGAAGGGTGTTTTTCAAAGAGAAATCTTCTGACATCACTGACTTGTCCCAAATGTTATGCTACAGCTTGGGTGAGCAGTGCTCCATGTATACCAGAGCTGGGTAAAATTTGTAAATGGAAGAAATGAACACATTGATGAGCTCTTTAAATGAGTAATAAATGATTCCAGCAGTGTACTTCAGGAACATTGAGGGTAAAGAGAATTGTTCAAGGAATTTTTAAAAAGGAAATTCAACAAAGGGGTTCACATAAAATGTCCAATTTTAGTGCCTATACTGAAGTCTCTTATCTGAGAATAAAAATCGTTAGATCAGTTAAGTGTTAACACCAAATGATAATCAAATATGTCACTGGGTTGGCCAGAGGCATAAAATTTAGTCCTGCAGAGTGCATATAATCTAATCAAAAAGTAGAGGGTGATTGAATAGCTTGTGATTGCCATATGGACTGACCAATGCATGTCATGCATTTGTTTTAGGTTTATGTTGCCAAGTCTTAAGAGACATTTGGGTATGGGTAATCACCCGTTATGATGAGGTTCTTATGTATTTGAAGGAACATGCACAACATATGAATGTGGTCCTGAATCACCTGTTTGAGATCCAATTTTATGAAAGCAAAGAACTGAGAATTTTATAATACCATAAACTCTGCAGAAGGGTTCACTGTATGTGTATATATATATATATATATATATATATATATATATATATATATATATATATATATATATATATATATATATATATATATATATATATATAAATATATGACATTATGATGCAGTGATGAAAATAATCAATGAGCTTCAGAGACTTCTTTTTAGAATTTGAAAATTTATACTGATGAGTATATTGTAGATTCAGTTCTGTGGCAGCATGCCTCGCCCACTTCCAGAGAAACAAACACAGAAAGCTCCCCTTTTTCCAAAGCTGCCATTAAAGCAGTTGAAGCCTTAAAATGCTTTGTTAATGCCTCTATATTTTGTCTTCCCAACCCTACACATTTTTGTGGTTGAGGGAGATACTTTAGAAACCAGAATGTGGGCCATTCTGTCTCAGTGTTTTGGTTCACATCTTCAACTGCATCCTTGTGTATTCTTCTCTAAGATAAAGTTAGATTATAATGTCATACATAGAGAGGTGCTGCTTGACTCAAGCAAGATGGGTTTTGGATTTTTACACAATTTATTTCACCCTGACCTGACTGAGATTTGACTTTAGACTGGGATCTAAGAAAATAAAAGCTCATGCCATTCCAGGCCTCATAAAGCTTCAGTCATGTTACACCCTCCAGAGCCCTAAGATGCAGAATGACTCCCTTCTGCTGGGGGATTATGGAAGACATTAAACAAGCCACAACAAAAATAGTTTTCCAGCGAATGTTCTGATTTTAGAGAGTAATAAATACATTGTTTCAGATCATCAGCCTAATTTATGTCTGTCAATTATTTTGTAAATTGTTGAACATCAATGTAAGATTTACCTCTGGACATAACTCACTAATAAATGGACAAGCAGAATGAGAAGGGGACTGGTAGGTTATGCCACTCTTATTGCGGAACATCATAGGATGAATAGACACCCATATATGTTTGTTGAACATCTCGTTAGAGATTTAGTCCCTCTATTTACTTACAAGTGCCAGTCTGATTTAATATTTCCTCTTTCATGTACCTCTTCTTAAGCCTGTACACAGCTTTTACAGTCTGACCTGACAATTCCACTCTACACCACCAGAGAGCCCCATCACCTGAATGCTAGTCCACTTTCACGTCACCTGTTCCCTTACAAAGGGAACTTCGACGTTGCATTTAACAGTATGGGAATGCCTTGTGCGCGTGACCGGTATCTGAAGCTTGTGTAAAATCATGCCTCTACTTATAGGCGGAGACCCACGCTCCTCTCAATGGCCTCAGAGAGACCCACGCTCCTCTTCCTGGCCTCACAGGGGGCTTTGATTTGCTTTCCTGTACTGCTGAGTACAGCGCTCTGTTTCCCTGTCCAGCCGAGGATGTCGCTCTGCTTTCCTGCTCTGCCGAGGACTTCGCTCAGCCGGCCTGCTCGGCTATGGTCGTTGCTCTGCCTACCTGTTTAGCCGAGGACATGGCTCTGCTTTCCTCCTCCGCCGAGGACATCGCTCCGCTTTCTTGCTCCGCCAAGAACGCCGTGCGGTTGCCTGGCTCTGCTTGGGACATTCTGCCCAGGGAGCCATGGCCGCTAAAGAATATGGATGTCTCGTGGCACTCCAGGGGGAGTGTTTTGGGGGTGTGTGTGGGGGGCACGTAGAGGAACATGTGAGCGCGCATGCACGAGCACCTGATTCTCTGTTGTGAACAGCATTGACATTCCGACACGTGCATTTGTTATTGTTTACGTTATGTCTCCTCCCAGCCCTTTTCATTGGTTGCGCTGTCACATGTGTCTGTATTGCCCTCAGCTGTTAGCAGTTACGTGGGTGATCATGTCAGTATATACTGTATACCGCGTGCCTCCCAACACTCAACACGGAATATTAGATTAGGTATTGTTTAGAATAGATGTAGTTATCGTCATAGTCAAAGTCACAGTTATAGTCATAGTCATGTTAGATTCGTTTATACTGGTTTCTCTGCTACCAGTCCCTCGCTGTTGTTTTTGTTTCATGTTTGGTATATCGACCCTGTATCCCGTGACCATGACTTTGATCCCTGCCTTGCCCAAGTTTATGCCTGTTTGCCGATCATCTGACCTTTGCATGTTTTGGATTATGTTTTTGGATTACGATTTGGATTTGTCTGCCTATCTCTCTTTAAATAAAACTATTGTTCTTACCGCACTTGCATCTGCCTTATCTTCTGATACGTCACGGAACGTGAGAGGTTGCCTTTGTTTGGTTTTATTTCATTTGACGATGTAAAATACACTGATATACACTTTTTTATACCACTGTAAATTCATATTACAATTCACCTAACTTGTTTTTATGGAATGTGGGAAGAAACTGCCACTGACATCAAATATGCAAAACTTCATGTCAATAAAAAATAGACAATAACTTGAGCTCACGATCAAATCCCAGACCCTGGAAATATGAGGTACCAAAATAAACTCTAACCCATACATTCAGATTTTTTAAAGTTTAATAAGAAGTCTTTTTTTTCGGCATAATATTCAAACAGAAACATGTGAAATAAATACATATTTAAATTTGCAATAGTTCATCCATCCATTTTCTATACTGCTTATTCTACTGGGTTGCAGGGAACATGCTATCCCAGAGGCACAAGGCAGGGTACACTATGGATGGGGTGCCAATCCAACACAGGACACACTCACATTTAAACATTATGGACACTTTGGGCATGTCAATCAGCCTATCATGCATGTCTTTGGACTGTGGGAAGAAACCAGAGTACCCTCCCTGCAGCACAGGGAGAACATGCAAACGCTCACACCCACATGGGAAACGAATCCCCAACCCTGGAGGTGTGAGGCGAACGTGCTAACCACTAAGTCACTGTGGTATAGGTTTTTCCCCCAATCTGTACTTTTTCTATTCCTGATGCATTTTTCATGTCAGAAGAGAGCATGCAAGCCTTACAAACCCAAGATGCATCTCTCCAGTCAAGACACAGAGCAGTGAATAACTTCTTATTGGCCTCACCTGCTCTTAGGAACTGCATATGGGAAAGGGTTAGCCTTGATAAAATAAAGCAATAAGACTGAAGCTGTTATGAGGAACAGATTCTGACCTAAATGACTGATCTGAATCTGACAGTACTGTTCATTTATTTATATCAGAGCCATGAGTTATTCATAGTAACTCTGAATGCTCCTTAAGTAACACAAGAAGCATATAATTTACTATGCTCAAAAGCCATCTGGTAGAGATTGATTCGAATTATTAAATGAGTTATTATTATTGACACAGGCATAAACAGCTTTATTACTTGAACTTGATAATAAATTGGGTGTTATCGGACAAATTGCCAATTTTTACAGAATGTGCTGTATGTATTGTGTGTGGTGGGTGGTCTGTAGATTTTCAAATATGCCTTCCCACTTTGGCATTAGAATATCCAATCGGTATATGTTATATTTTATTCATATATTATAATCATCCCCTCACGGTAGTCAGTAATTTTTCACTCCTGTACTGCAATTTACAAAAAAATAAACCTTTTTTTTTCTTTTTTTAAACGTACAATCAAAGACTCCCCAGCCTCTAATGTATACATAATGTCAAGCACAAAGCCAAATAAAAGCCTCATTTCATGCAGAGAGAAACCCCAAAGCACAGGTGTATTATCAAAATTGCCAGGGATACCCCAAGGCTCAGAGACATGTAACTAAACCATATTTGGCAGAGTTTTGTCACATGCTGTGTGTTATCTTGGGATGCACAAGAACCAATGGTAATCAGATGACAGCTCCACTTTTTTCAATTACACAGTCCCAACCCTGCTTACACTGAGATGGTTTCATGTACACATACACCCCCATCTCTCTCTCTCTCTCTCTCTCTCTCTCTCTTTCTTGTGTATTCTCTGATCATCACCTCATCACAGCACATGTTAACCGAAGACTTGGATTTTACTGAGAATTTTAAGGTTTTTTTGGGGGGTGCAAACCAAAAGAAAGAGTATGAAAGTCTACTCCAGTGGTGGGAGGTGGGAAAGGCTCAGATAAAGCTCTTCTGCCAAAAATTTGTGTCACACACTTCAGTGATGGACTGACTACCTGTCGTACTCTACAAAACTGTAAAATCTGTATTTTGTAAATCTGTATTTTGAAATTGAAGCATCCAACATGTTCCAAAAAAGTTTAGGACTAATAGCAATGTGATAAGTTGAAATAAGAAGGTGATGTGAACAGGTGAAGCAATGATCTAATCATAGTATATAAAGATCTTCCTAAGAAGCCTAGTCCTTCAAAATCAAGGATGTGTTCAGTCTCAACAATCTGCCAACAGATATCTCAGTGAATAATCCAACACTTTGTGAACAACATTCCCCAGACAAATTGGTAGGATTTTGGGCATTTCACGATTTAATTAAAAGATTCAAAGAATCCAGTCAAATATTGGTGGGTAAAGGGCAAAGCTGAAAACTACTTCTGAATGCGTGTGATCTCCGATCCCTCAAACATCACTTTATAAAACCTGTCATGGATATCCTGACATGGGCTCAGGAATACATTGGTAAACCTTTGTGTGTAAACACCATTCACCGCTGCATCCACAGATGCAAGTTATGGATTTACTATGCAAAGCAGACGAAATACATCAACACCACCAATTTCTCTGGGCTTGGTCTCATCTGATATGGACAGTAGCACAGGAGAATCGTGCTTGTGGTCCGATGAGTCAACTTTTCAAATTGTTTATGGACAAAACAACACCTAAAGTGGAACAGGACCATCTAAGCTATTATCAGCATCAGGTCCAAAAGCCAGCATCTGTCATGGTATGCGGGTGTGAGGGCACCATTGATGCAGAAAAATATGTACACATTTTGGAGCAACACATGCTGCCATCCAGAGTAGGACAATGATGAACCATATTTTGTCCGCATGCTTGTATAAGCAGAGAGTGCAGATGGATGGATGGATGGATGGATGGATGGATGGATGGGCATCCCCTTGGTACAATGGCATAGTAATTCACTGGGCATCATTTTATAAATAAATATTAAAAATAAAGTATTTTCCATCAATTTAATCATAAATAGATGTTGGGTATTCTTTGGTTTTCCTTAAAGCTGCACTGCATGCAATATGTTTGTTAAAAATAAATTTAAAAAATACATTTTGAGCCATAAAAAACACACCCTGGCAATACTGTAATGGTAATTTACCTCTGTATTGTAAATTTGGCTGTAAGATTCAGGTGCATAAGACAGCTCAAATGCATAATATGAAATCACACTCTAATGATAGAAAGAACACTGATACAATATTATCAAGGTAATTGGGTAGCATTAGCTAGTCAAGTAAAAGAAAAGCTGGAAAACACCCATCACTTGCATGTACTGCCTGTTTCAACCCCCACGTCAATGGGATTCAAATATACGCTTTGACTAGGCCATTCCTAAACCCTCCAATTAATCTTGTTGAGCCATTTCTTGGTGTGCTTAGGATCATTATCCTGTTGAAAGGTCCACTTCGGTTCAACTTCAACTTTCGGACAAATGGCCTACAATATCTTTAAACGCTCTTTGATATGATGCAGAATTTATAGTTGAATCAATAGATGCAACCTGTCTGGTCCATTTCCACCACTGTGCTTCACAGTTGTTGTGAGGTGCTTCTCCTGGAAAGCTGTCTTTGGTCTGCGCCAAACATGTATGCTGTTACTGTGGCCAAACAACTGTCTTTGATTTGCCTGTCCAAAATACATTACTCGAAAAGGAATGGTCTTTGCCGATATGCTTTTTATAATGTATAGTGCTTGTTATACTGTATTCTTACAAAAGCTTTTTCCTCGCACACCTGTTATGCAGGTCAATTTTGTGCAGTCTCTCGAGACCAACAGTTGCAAGATTTAGTAGTAAAGCCTGTGATGAAGTTTTGGGGTTCTTGGAGAGTTCTTTTTGCATCTGATGGTCTGTTTTTGGGCTGATTTTGCTGGGATGGCTTGTCCTGGATAAATTGGCAGTTGTTTAAAATATATTAGATTATTTTCCTTACAGTGGAATGATGTATTTCAAATAATTTGGAGATCTTTTTAAATCCCTTGCCAGACTCCTAGGCATCCGCAATCTTTTTTTCTGAAGGCCTTCTAGATCTCTTTAGATCTTGGCATGATGACACCACACACCTCAATAACAAAGGGAGCACCAGACACTAGATATGAGAGGGGTATAAATAAGACAGGTTCCACGTGTACTTCCCAAGTAGGGTCTAATCACTGGCACCCAATCTTAGACTCCTGATTCTAATTTTATGGATCTGATAGCGTTATAAGCTGTAATAAATGTAGGGTTGTAATTACCATTTCCATCTGAGTGATCTGTTTATAGTTCATTTAAATTGTTAAAATGTCCAGTTTTTGTCTCATTTGACAGAGTATATCTTCTTTATTAATAGGCATTATTTCAAAGACAATCCAATGTTTGCTTGTACACATGTCAAAAAAGAATTTCTATCAGGTGTACTTATTTTTTCACATGATTGTAAATAATACAAAAATACACACTCTCAGACCCATTGTTTTTAGCTATCTAGATAAAATTACAATTCTTTCCATCTAATGTGATATAGCTACCAACATCTTGATTTCTGCACATAGATGGTAAAGTCAGAATTTAGCGCTAACAGCATGCACTCAATATATCAAATTGCATGGGCATCTCTTGTGCACAGCCCTCTATAGGTCATTGCACAGGTTTTCGATAGGATTTAAATCTGGGCTATGACTGGGCCTTTCCAAAATGTTGATCTTTTTCTGAAGCCATTCCTTTGTTGGCATGGATTGATGCTTTGGATCATTATCATGTTGGAAGGTGAACATTTTCTTCATCTTCCGCTTAACATAGTCCTGCAGGATTTGTGCCAAAGAACATGTGTGTTCTTTAAGTGATAAGCTGTCTTTTTTTGTGTCAAACACATCTTTTAGAATTATGCTGCAAAACATCCACCTTGGACTCATTCGACCATAATAGATTTTGCCACAAAATTATAAGGGTTTGTATATGTTTTGGTCAAACACATCAGTTAAAAATCTCACATAGGTGTTAAATTAGGTTGAGATATGGTGATTGTGGAGACTTTTTCATATAATGTACATAATTTTCCTGCTGATAAAATCATTCAGTGAGCCTGCGCACCCTGTGGATGGAGACATTGTCATCCTGAAATAACTTTCTCCCATCAGGATAAAAAAAAGTTCATCTTAGAATAAATGTGATCAGTCAGTAGAACTTTGTATTGCTTTGCAGTGATTCTTCTTTCTATAAGATAAGTGAACCAAACCCATGCCAGCAAAATGGCCCCACACAGCATAATAGAGACACTTGTTGTCCAATGTCACTTATCAGTATATTGTTACATCTCTGATTATGTCTGTTGATTTCACACACTTTGTAGGAGCTTACATATGTTAAAATAAATAAGTAAATAAAATACGTTATTATAGTACAGAATCAATGCATCTCACACGAAGTGACCTCTAAAACACCCATTTAAATGTACTTCTCTGCACTGCAGCTACATGTCACTGATATAGAAAGATCTATGGTCATAGTGCTCATATTAGCCCTTTTGCTACCATCTTGGGCACTTACTGTTACTGCTTGTCACTTTTGACAAAGTGCTGGGGCCGTTTGTACAGCACGTTTGTGTTGTATCAGCACACCTCGGGATATGTTTAATGTTTGGATCTGCATTAGTTGTCACCTCATAGGGAGACATGACAGAATGAAGACAGATGAATATGGATTGCAGACACCTCAAGGGCAAGAGTAAAATGATCTGAGTTCCTACAGCCATACTGCATTTATTCTCAAGTCCAAACCAGGGCTCAGCTCAATGAGGTGAGAAGAGATTATTGTGTGTACATTAAGATGTCATCATTGTCCCTCTCTTCCTCTTTCTCTTTTGCTCTCTCTAGGTTCTGCTCTCTTCCTGCCCCATTCACTCTACTGATGATGACACTATTGATCAGTGTTGTAGTCAAGATTGTCTCAAATGAGACCAAGCCATGACATTTACCACTGAAGACCAAGGCAAGACAAATACTTAGGGTCATTTCACAACCATCTTGTTTGGCATAGATACACACGAAAAAACCCCCCCCCCCCCCCCAATCCAACCTCCCTTTCCCTCCAAAAAAAAAAAAAAACCCCTTTTTTTTTCCCTTCTCCCCCCCTCCTCCCCCTATATAAAGGTCCAAATGAGACCATAGTTGGAGTGGAACTAGGTCAGGTTAAGTGCTTCAGTACAGATGAGATTTCTCTGTATCTATAGTTTGGACTGCCTCAGTGTCTTCTCCCCGTTAGACATCTCTCCAGGGATGTGGACCACCTCAATCAGCTCCTTTCAATGCAGAGAAGCAGCAAATCTACTTTGAGGTTCCTCTAAGCCCTGCCATCCTAAAAAGGAAACTAATTTCCACCACTTGTGTCCATGACTGCATTTTTTGGTCACTACCCAAAGTTTGTGACCAAAGGTGAAAGTTATGTCATAGATTGACTGGTAAATCAACAGCTTAGAGTTTCAGCTCAGCTCTCTCTCCACCATGGCAGATGGGTACAATGTGTGCATAACTGCTGATGTTGTGCTGATTTGTCTATCAATCTCCCACTCCACTCTACCCTCACTGAACAAGACCCAGAAATACTTAATCTCATTTTCAACCTGAATGGAACAATCTACCCTTTTCTAGTTGAGAACCATGACCTCAGATTTGGGGGTGCTGTCCCTCATCACAGCCATTTCAGCTACAAACTGCCACAGAGCATGTTGGAGGTCAACTTCTTAATGAAGCCAACAGGACCACATCATCTTCAAAATAACATAGATGTGATCATGAGGTCACCAAACCTGATTCCCTCTGTCACTTAGTTGTACCTAGAAATTCTTTCCATCAAAGTCATGAACAGAATTCATGAAAAAGGCAGCTCTGGTGGAGCCTAGCATGCACTGGGAACAAGTCTGATTGCTTCCATTATCCAATTAAAGATGCGCTGCTTTGACACAGCATCACCGTTCCTGTCGCCACCAAAGCAGACCAGTAGCTGCTCCAATTTACGCCACTGGCTGGAGTTTTGGATGTAAGTACAGAGAGCCTTTTCTGGACACAGAAAGGTGTGAGGAACAGAGGAGGGCAGAAAGCCTGCAACACCACAGGGTGGGCAGCCGATGTAGGCACTTTAGGAATATAATCCAGCCTAGGATACAGGAAGGCCTTGGCTAATCCAGGTGTAAAGTCAAGGCAGGAAGGGGCAACAGAGAGAGCTTGGAGACCTCCCACTCACTTGAGAGATGTCAGGGCTGTAAAAGCTAACTTTAGAGTCAGAAGCTTCTCAGAGACTGACTCTAAGGACTCAAATGGGGCCCCTGACAGACCTTCCAAGACCACAAAAGGTCCCAGGAAGGTATGGCCGGCCTGCAGATGGGTTTCAGCTACCTGACACCATGCAAGTTAGAGGATGTTGCCCCACAGAGGCTCCATCAACAGGGGCGTGGCTGACCAAAATGACGGCCACGTAAACCTGATTGTAGAAGGAGTCCACCACGCTGAGAAATGTTCTTGTAAGAGCTCCAGGGCTGTAGCTATTGCACAGTTTACTGGGTCTACAGTGGATCCCTGCAGACAGGAATCTCCCAATGAGTGCCATCTCGTATGGATATTATCTCTCAGAACCATATTCGAGCTGGCCAAAAAGGTGCTACTAGCAGACTGTTTTGGCGAACTCTCACTAGAGCTTGTGGGAGCAGAGTGATGGGGGGAACCGCATACAGATGTGACCTTGGCCACATGTGCACCATGGCATCCAGCCCTAATTGTGCGGGAGGAGTGAGGGCAAACCACAGAGGGCCATGTGTTGTCTCCTCAGAGGCAAACATACGCCATCCCGCTTGGCCAAACCTCACCATATGGACTCCAACCCAATAGTCTCCCATGATTCAGCTTTATCTTGCTCAGTGTTGATAGGATTGACACCACACATGTTGGGGATAGAAATGCCCTCACCATAACCCCTAGAAAAGTTGTCCACTGCACCAGGAAAAGCAGACTTTTCTGAGATTCAACCTGAGCTTTTCATGTGGGCAAGAACAACATCTCGACGTTGAACCACCAGTTCCCTGGTTCATGCTAAAATTAACCAGTCATCCTTGTAGTTTGGTACACAGATGACCTGGAGTCACAGTGGAGCCAGAGTGACATCCATGCACTTTGTGAAGGTGCAAGGGGATAAAGCTAGCGATATTCCTATGTGGAAATATGCACCTTTTAGATCTATCCAGTTAAACCAGTTCTCGAACTGAATCTGTGGCATGATAAGTTTGAGCATCATCATCTTGAGCCTGTACAGTCATGGACGAAATTATTGGCACCCCTGGAACATTTCCAGAAAATGCACCATTTCTCCCAGAAAAGTGTTTCAATGACAAATGTTTTGGTATACACATGTTTATTACCTTTAAGTGCATTGGAACAGCACAAAAAAGCAGAAGAAAAAAAGTAAATTTGACATCATTTTACACAAAACTCAAAAATTAGGTCGGACAAAATTGTTGGCACCCTCAACATAATATTTGGTTGCACATTTTGGAGAAAATAACTGAAACCAATCTCTTCCTATAACCATCAACAAGCTTCCTACACCTCTCAACTGGAATTTTGAACCACTCTTCTTTTGAAAACTGCTCCAGGTTTCTCAGATTTGAAGGATGCCTTCTCGCAACAGCAATTTTGAGATCTCTCCATAGGTGTTCTATGGGATTTAGATCCAGACTCATTGATGGCCACTTTGTCTCCAACCATTTCTGGGTGCTTCTTGAGGCAGACACAGCTTTCTGACACTAGGCCCTACATTATGGGCCAAAATCTTTTGATAGTCTCCAGATTTCATGATTTCTTGCAAAAAGTCAATGCAATCAGTGCCAGAGGCAGCAAAACAAACCCAAAACATCCTTGAACCTCCACCATGTTTGACTGTAGGTACTGTGTAGGCCTCTTTTTGTTTTCTGTAAACAGTAGTATGACGTGCTTTGCCAAAAAGCTCTACCTTAGTCTCATCTGTCCAAAAAACGTTCTCCCAGAAGGATTGAGGCTTACTCAGGTACATTTTTGCAAACTGCAGTCTGGCTTTTTATGCCTCTGTGTCAGAAGTGGGGTTCTCCTTGGTCTCCTGCCATAGCGCTTCTTCTCATTCAAATGACGACGTATGGTTCGAGCTGACACTGATGCACCCTGAGTCTGCAGGACAGCCTGAATTTGCGTGGAAGTTGACTGAGGTTGTTTATCCACCATTCAACTATCCTGCGTTGCATTCTTTCATCAATTTTTCTCTTCCGTCCACATCCAGGGAGATTTGCCACAGTTCCATGGGTTATAAACTTCTTGATTATATTGCGCACAGTGGACAAAGGAACTTTAATATCTCTAGTGATTGACTTGTAACCTTGAGATTGTTGATTTTTTCCACAATTTTGCTTCTTAAGTCCTCAGACAATTCTCGGCTCTTCTTTCTCTTCTCCATTCTTGGTGTGGCACACACAGGCACACAACACAAAGGTTGAGCCAACTTTTATTCAATTCAATTCAATTTTATTTGTATAGCTCTTTTTACAATAGTCATTGTCTCAAAGCAGCTTTACAGAAATAAAAAACAGGTATAAACAGTCAGAAACATCTAAAGAGAGACAAACAGGAACAGATAAACAGAGACAAACAGGTAGAAAACAAATGGAATTTATCCCAACTGAGCAAGCCACTGAGTGGCGGCGGTGGCAAGGAAAAACTCCCTAAGATGTTTTTTGAGGAAGAAACCTTGAGAGGAACCCGACTCAGAAGGGAAACCCATCCTCATCTGGGTAACACAGAATGTGAAGGTAACACAGATAATGTGAAAAATGAGAAGTATGGCCTTAGGAGCAGCCGTAGTCCCAGCAGAAGATTTGGGCTCATCCAGAGGCAGAGGGGATCTGGATCTCCAATATCTCCATAAATTCGTGTGGGGCTCGGCAAAAAAAAAAAAAAGAGGGAGAAAAACGATTAGGACTGTGAATTAGTGAGATAGAATCTAGTCAGGGTAAGCTTGAGTAAACAAATACGTTTTAAGCCTAGATTTAAACACTGAGACTGTGTCTGAGTCCGAACACTAATAGGAAGACTGTTCCATAACTGTGGGGCTCTATAGCCGGGCTCTTCCCCCTGCTGTAGACTTCACTATTCTAGGTAATATCAAATAGCCTGCATCTTTTTATCTGAGTAGGCGTGGCGGATCATATAAAACCAGAAGGTCGCTTAGATATTGTGGTGCAAGACCGTGTAGTGCTTTATAGGTTATTAGAAGTATTTTAAACTTAATGCGAAATTTTACAGGGAGCCAATGCAGTGTGGATAAGATCGGGGTGATATGGTCGTATCTTCTAGTTCTAGTAAGGACTCTAGCAGCTGCATTCTGGACTAACTGGAGTTTATTTATATTCTTACTGGAACATCCAGACACTAAGGCATTTCAGTAATCTAATCTAGAGGTGACGAATGCATGAACCAGTATTTCTGCATCATGTAGTGACAGTATGTTTCTTATCTTAGAGATATTTCTGAGATGAAAGAACGCTATCCTAGTAATATTATCTACATGAGCATCAAATGATAGACTGGAGTCAATAATCACTCCGAGGTCTTTAACTGTTGTACATGATGAAACAGAAAGACCATCCAGAATTACTGTGTAGTCAAAAAGATTACTTCTAGCTATATGTGGGCCTAATAAAAGTATTTCTGTTTTATCAGAATTAAGTAAAAGGAAGTTAGTTAACATCCAACGTCTAATGTTATTAACACAATCCTCAACTTTACTAAGCTTCTGTCTGTCCTCTGGCTTCGCTGACACATACAGCTGTGTATCATCAACATAACAGTGGAAGCTAATTCCATGTTTACGAATAATTTGTCCTAGGGGTAACATATATAAAGTAAAAAGCAGTGGGCCTAAAACAGAACCCTGAGGAACTCAAAAAGTAACCTCAGTACGCATGGAGAAATCACCATTTATATCTGCGAACTGATAACGATCGGTCAGATAAGACCTGAGCCAGGAGAGGACTGTTCCCTTAATGCCAACAACATTTTCTAATCTATCAAGGAGAATAGTGTGATCTATGGTATCAAAAGCTGCACTAAGGTCGAGTAACACAAGCAGCGAGACACAACCCTGATCAGAGGTCAGAAGAAGGTCATTTACTACTTTAACTAGTGCTATCTCTGTGCTGTGATGAGGTCTAAATCCTTACTGATACATTTCATGAATGTTGTTCCTTTCTAAGTATGAGCATAACTGCTTTGCTACTACCTTTTCTAGAATCTTAGAGATGAAGGGGAGATTCGATATTGGTCTATAACTGGATAATTGAGACGGGTCAAGGTCAGGTTTTTTTTATCAATGGTTTAATAACTGCTAATTTTAGAGATTTAGGTACATAGCCAATGGTTAGGGAAGAATTTACTATATTCAAAAGTGACTTAACCACTCCTGGACAAATCTGTTTAAACAAACATGTGGGTATGGGATCTAGTATGCAGGTTGATGAATTAGCTGATGAGATTAGTGTAGCTAGGTCGGTCTCTATAAGCGGAGCAAAACACTCTAAACATTGATCCGGTATTGCCACATTGTCATCTAATGGGTTTGTTATATTACTGACCGGTTGTAATTTAATGGCCTGTATTTCATCTCTAATATTTTCAATTTTATAAATGAAAAATTTCATGAAATCCTCACTGCTATGAAATGATTGAGTGTTTTCCTCTGAAGTGGTTTTATTACTAGTTAGTTTTGCTACCGTGTTGAAGAGGAATCTGGAATTGTTTTGGTTGTCTCCTATTAAGGTGGAGAAGTAGATCTTTTTAGCATCTACAAGAGATTTCCTATATTGCAGTAGGCTCTCCTTCCATGCTGTCTGAAATATCTCCAGCTTGGTTTGGCGCCATTTACGTTCTAATTGTCTAGATTTCTGTTTTAAGGATCGCGTTAGATCATTATACCAGGGTGCTAATTTTTTTTGTCTAATTATTTTCCTTTTGAGTGGAGCCACTCTATCTAGTGTGCAACGGAGTGTTGACTCCAAACTTTCAGTTGCCTGATCGAGTTCTACTGGATCAGGCGCTGATCCAAATCTAATTGATGTCTCTGGTAGGTTATTTATGAAGCTCAGTGCAGTAGCTGATGTGAATGTTCGTTTTAGCGCGTAGCGGGCGAGGTGGAGATATTATAATCCATACGGATTATGAATGAGATAAGATGGTGGTCTTGAGATAACTTCAGACTGTGGAATAATTTCAATATTTTCTATACTTAGTCCGTATGTTAGTATGAGGCCAAGCCGAGTGTGACCACAACAAAAAAGAGGCCCCCTTTTTTTTTTTTTATCCCCCCTATCTGAATCTAAGATGGACACGACCGCTGTTCTCAGAGGGTCCTCCAGGTTATCAAAATGAATATTAAAATTTCCGACGATTAATGCTTTATTTACAGACACAACCAGGTTTGATACAAAGTCTGCAAATTCACTAAGAAATTCAGTATAAGGCCCTGGGGGTCTGTAAATAATAATTAGAGGAATTGACATTTTTTTTGGCTACGTGATTTACACTGGTATAAAGAATTTCAAAGGAATTAAACTTATGATTATATTTTTGTGTGACGACTAGATTTTCACTATGGATAAGACCAATACCTCCTCTACCAGTTGAACGAGGCTGATGTACATAACTGTATCCAGGAGGACTGGCCTCATTTAATGCTATGTACTCATTTGGTTTAAACCAAGTTTCCGTTAAACACATTAAATTACATTCCTGGTCAGTAATGATGTCGTTGATAATAAGAGCCTTAGACATAAGAGATCTAACGTTTAATAGTCCTAGCTTCAGATCAAAAATGCTGGCTGTGCATTCAATATGATTTAATTTTATTTTAATTAGGTTACGAAGGTTACGAGATTTCCTATTTATGTGTATAGCTCGGGGAACAGACACAGTCTCAATAGTATTTATTACTGGTGATTGACTATTAAATGAACATTGATTAAACTGACTGTTATTGTCAGAAGATGTACTTATGGTAGAGAGTCACTTGGAGTGAAGCGCCTTGGAGATGTTCTCGGACAGCAGTTCCGCTCCAACGCTGCTGGGGTGCAGGCCATCAGGACGAAACAACCTAGGGCGCTCCCAAAACAGATTCCAGTTATTAACAAACACTAGATTCTGCTCATTACACCAAGAGACTAACCATTCATTTAAAGCGAGAAGTCTACTGAACTTTTCTGCTCCATGTCTGAATGTGGGAAGAGGTCCAGAGACGATGATCCTCGCTGTGGGTGATCTGCCTCGCACCGTCTCGATCAGGCTGGAGAAGTTCCTCTTCAGAACCTCTGTCTGCCGTAGCCTGGTGTCGTTCGTCCCGGCGTGCAGCACAACCGCTCCAATGCGCTCGTCATTCAGGATCCTGGATACCTGCACAGCGACATCAAGAACACGAGCACCAGAAAAACAGTGTGTGTGCACCTTACCTTTGGATGAAGCTACACGGACGTTCCACACGATGGAGTCTCTGACGATCACGGCGTTGGGTCTGGTCTGGCGGAGAGGGGCGAAGCGGTTCCGGGTTAGAATCTGGAACACCGGTGGTGGAGAGACCTTCGCACGGGGTGCACCCTTCCGCCGCTGGTTCACCCAAGGCCCGAGGTGTGTTGGCGCCGGTGTGACGGAGACCGCGGCTGGGAAAGTCCTGGCTGCACGATCCCTGCACAGAGAAACACACGGCGTAGAGGGGCTGGGCCAGTTATACGCTCTAACTGGCTTCCGTTTTGATTTCTATATTGCCAGCACCTGTTACTTGCCACAGGTGAGTTTAAATGCACATCACATGCTTGAAATTAAATTATTTACCCACAGTTTTAATAGGTTGCCAATGATTTTGTCCTGTCCATTTTGGGAGTTTTGTGTAAAATGATGTCAAATTTGCCTTTTTTCTTCTGCTTTTTTGTGCTGTTCCAATGCACTTAAAGGTAATAAACATGTGTATATAAAAACATTTGTCATTACAACACTTTTCTGGGAGAAATGGTGCATTTCCTGGAAAGGTTCCAGGGGTGGCAATAATTTCGTCCATGACTGTATGTCCGAAGAGTACAGTTCAGATGACGCACATCTAAAATTGGGCGTATATTCCCATCTTTTTTGCGGACCAGAATATAATGGCTGTAAACCTCCCCCCCTTTGGGAACGGGGTACATGTTCTATGGCCCCATTGTCCAAAAGGGAACTTACTTCCTGCGCTAACGTCGGGCTCTGGTCTGTGCTGACTACTGTGGTGAGCACACCTCTGAACGGGGGGTTCGAGCTATAAACTGAACCCGGTAACCCTTTCTACCGTAGACAGAACCAATGGAGACATATTTGGCAGTAGTTTGCATGCTGCCCAATGGTCTTTTAGTGACTTTAACTATTCCACATTCTATTGGAGGGAAAACATCAGATTTTTGTTGCCCTGTGACAGCTCGCTAACCAGAGAACAGTGAAAACTTGGGGACCGCCTTGGATAGGGGAGGCCCTACAGTAGCACTGGAGGCTACCTGCCCTAACAACCTCATGTCCCTGATACATCCCTCCACGGCGCCTCAGAACCACTCTTCTTTGCCTGCTGGGCCTTTATGACTATTCTCAGATCAGGCCTAGTAGCAGACCACGACTGTGGCTGCCCGGTTCCCCTGGCTGTCTGTGGGGGTTGGCGGGCTGCCATACTCATCTTTTGGGTATCCCTCACACTAGTGCTGGCCCAGGCTCCACTCGTGGATGCCCAGGTGAGCTCGAGACAACAGGGACGGAACTGGTCTTTTTGAATACCGCCATATGTTGAGCTCACTCAGCAGGTCTGCTTGGTAGGCCTGCAACCCTGTCATTGTCTGCAGTGACCTACAAGCAAGACTACTACTGCATAGTCTTGCCCACCAATGCCACCTTGGATGCAAGCCGGCCCCCGTAATTATCTGCCAGTGATGGAGAGAGGTAGCACGCAAACAACAATTAGTTTTTCAGAAAAGAGGATAAGTTCCTATGAAAAACGCATAGGCCTCTACTCATTTTTCTGAACAGCAGTATATACCTCGAAACACTTGAATGAACATTTGTTGGTTTCACTTTCCTTTTTATGTGGTCTTGTGCATTTTCAAACAGACTTGCATAATGATTTCTGCTGTTAGTGCTTAGAGATGGCACCACCTGCAGCAGAAAGATTTATATAATGGTATATAAAGTGAAAGTGTGAAAACAAAAGATTTTCACTGCTTACTGAGGGAGTCTCTCATTCAGTCATGTAAAGCAGAGATTCATAATTTCCCTGCCAAGTTATAATTCCTAAGCTAATCGAACACTATCTTTTTAATCCATAATATGGCCTCATCCTGGAATTTGCTGCCCAGAAACATTTTATTCCATCAGTCTTTAAAGGTGAAATTCTGCCTGGGACATTTTTCCTGACAGAATGCTGATAAAAATGGTTTCCCTTTTTTGTTGTTTCTCTCAAATTATATTGGTTGCCTTTTAAGTTTTACCCACACCTACCTAACAGACACTTACAGGGCTGTTCATGCATTTCCTTTGTTTTGTTTGATTCCATGTACCTTAGCCCAAACCTGAAATGCAATATTCACACTGGTTTGTTTCATTAAATGATCCTGTTCATGGCTGGATCAACCACCACAATAACAATAATACTCATCATATTATTTAATTCTGTCATGTCATGCTGTAATCGGCGAGGAACTTCAACTCCCAGAGTTCTCTCTCCAGTTCCCAACCTTCATCACAGACTTCAAACATAGCCACAATGAACTCCAGTTCCCAGTGCACACAATCATTATCATGTTCACAGTCACCCGACTACTGATTGCATATATCTGGACTGAATCACCAATCACCTCACACCTCTACAGATACAAACATGAAATATCATTCAGTGTTTTTGTTCCTGATGAGCCAAGCTGAAAAATACTTACACTACTTTGTGTCCAGGTTATTCTGACTATTGTTCTTCTGTTTTGAGATTCTAGTTTTCCTAGTCTGTTCTGTTTGCTGATCACCTGATTTTGGCTCATTTTTGACCACTGATTTGCTCCACGTTTCTGGAGTGTGTGCTACCTGTATATTATCTAACAAACACATTTTTTGCATCTGCTTCTGCTGCATGACAGAAAACTTTGCTGCTTTAATTGATTCAGCAAGTATGCAGGCCTTTGCTTTATTTATTGAGGAAAATGAACCAATGGTATGTATTTGTGAGTGATAAAAGTATGTGAACCTCTAGGATTAGCAGTTAATTAGAAATTCAAGCCCATTGTTACCCTCCCCAGGAGTGGTCAACCAACAAAGATCAAGAAGAGCAAGAAGTTCAAGAGCAAGAACTCCAAGTACTCCAAGATGTGTAATAACCCACGAGGTCACAAAGGAACACAGGGTAATGGTTCCAGACAAGATCTTTTACATGACCATCAAGGCCAGGAATTTGATACGGGCAGCTACAGGAGGCCAATGGAGGGAGATGAAGAGGGGTGTGACATGGGTTCTTTTGAGCTGGTTGTAGTAGTACAGTTTTAACATGACATAAACCTGGAATAGTACCTGTGTAGCCTGTTCAGAGAGATAGGGTCTGATTTTCTTGATGTTGAACAGAATGAACCTACAGGAACGTAGAGTTTTTGAAATGTGGACTGTAAAGGTCAAGCTGTCATAAAAAGTCACCCCAAGGTTCCTGGCTGTCCTTGTTGGCTTGAGTGTGGTTGAACCGAGTTGTACAGTGAGGTTGTGGTTGATTTGATAGGCCGTCTGGGATGATGAGAAGCTCCGATTTTGCCAAGATGAGCTTAAGGTGATGTTCCCTCATCCAGTTTGAGATGTCAGACAGGCAAGCAGAGATTTGTGCAGAGACAGATGGATTATCAGGCTGGATGGACAAATAGAGCTGGGTGTCATCAGCATAGCAATGATATGAGAAGCCATGAGACTCATTCATCTGCCCAAGAGATATAGGATAAGTAGAAAAGATCAGAGGACTTAGAACTGACCCCTGAGGAACCCCAGTTGTGAGTTGCTGAATTTCAGAAATACCTCCCCTCCACAATACCTTGAAGGATCTGTCTGAGAGATAGGATTCCACCCAGCGCAGAGCCATTCCGGTGATGCCTATGCTGGAGAGAGTTGATAAGAGGATCTGATGGTTCACATTTTCGAAAACAGCAGAGAGGTCAAGTAGAATGAGGACAGATAAGGTTTCAGTGACAGAAATCAGAGCAGTCTCCATGGAGTGATTACTTAGCAGACTGCTTGTTGTCCAGGGGGTTGTTCTGCATGAGAAAAATGGAGAATTGATTAAAAACAGCTTTTGAGCAAGTAAAGGCCTCTCTCACCCTGGATAATGTCAATGTTCATAAATCCACCTGCAGGTGAACACTGAACAACAGTGATGTGCAAGACAGGGTTGTAAAAAGAAATCCACTGCTTTCTAAAAGTAATTTTGCTGCCTAGCTGCAGTTCAAAGATCATGTGAACAAGCCATAAAGCTATTCAAAAAATGTTTTGTGGATGGTGGCCCCAAAATAGAACTTTTTGCACCTGTTTTCCTACATCTGGGCCAGGATGGCTTGCCATCATTGATCAAACAATGGATTCTGAATTATACCAGCAAATGTTTAAGGAAAATGTCAGGACATCTGTCCATGAACTGAACCTCAAGATAAAGTGGGTCATGCAGCAAGACAAGGACCCTAAGCTCACAATTAATTCTGCCAAAGAATGGTTAAAAAAGAATAAAGTTAATGGCCAAGTCACAATCCTGACCTTAGTCCAATAGATATTTTATTGCAAATGGAATAAGACTGCATAAAAACAGAAACTGTAAAGTTTAATTGCAGTTATTGCTGCACAGGGTGGTCACACCAGATACTGAAAGCAAAGGTTCACATACTTTTGCCAATCACAGATATGTTATATGGGATAATTTTCCTCAATGAAAAATTTGCAAGTATAACATCTTTGTCTCATTTGTTTGCCTACATTTTAGATAGAAAATTCTAAAGGGTTCACAAACATTGATTCACCACTGTAGGTCCACACATTAAATGAGCTTGCCTGCCATGATCACCATTCCACATTAGATTTTCTTGTCAATCTGTCCCTCCACATTTGCCAGCTTCTGAAACAGCAAGACAGATCACCGCATCATAGTGCCCATGCAGGTTGGTCAAACTAAGCTCAGTTCCACTGAACACCACTGGTGCCAAAGTGGAGGACTTTGCTTTTACTGCAGCACCAAGCACCATGTCACTCAATGCCCTGAATGACCTCCACCACAGACCACACCACCAGCTCTCATCCCTCAGTCTTTACAGATGAACTTCAGATAAGACACTGAAAGTCATTTCAGCACTTCTTGAGTCCTGAGCAAAGTGTAATTATATAGACTGGGCTCTACTAAAAGAACTATCCCTCAATACCCAACCTCTCCAGTGTCCACTCCTTGTCCAAGCCCTTGAGACAGGACAATTTTGAAGTGGCTCCATCACAGAGTGCCTCTTGTGCTTAATGCCTTTAACAGAATTTTTGTCAGGTGGTCCACTGGGTTTGAATGCAACTGCTGACATGCAAAATGTAAAGCTTTGTGAGTGACAGATAAGGCTCAGAAAAGACTGCCTACTGTGTGCTGCTGAGTTTTAGAGTGAAGCTGCTGGTGGGACCATCTGTCTTCCCAGACTAACTTTCTATTAGGTCACCAGTCCAGGGCCCTCCACAACAATCTCACTATAACCATGATTGACAGACACAGCAGGGACCTTAAAAGACTGCAGACAAAACCACAAAGGGTAATCAATAAGTCATCAGAGACATTGGAAGATGCACGGAGGGAGGGAGAGATGGAAAGGGATGAGAATTAAAAAAAACAAGTGGAATGACACCAGAAAATTAAGAACATTGGAAAACCAACGGACTGAAACAGTAAGCCAAAGTAGTACAGAGATAGAAAAGATTTAAAAGAACAGCAACAGTAGGTCTGAACAAAGACAGTTGGTGACCTTTCAAGATTATTCTCGAAGAAGTAGTATAAATATAAACCACTGGACTCATATACAGCCTAATATTGTAATGAACTAAGTGAAGAGCCAAATTATCTCTTAAAATGTCTGATGATTTATCTGCTCATAAGTGTCAGAGAAATGTATAATTCAAGTGTGTTAGTTGTTAGAAATTGCTTCCTAGAGTTTGAACACTATTATTACTTTTGTCTGACTGTAAGAGAGTAAACAGTTTGTACCAGTTTGCCTAAAACAGAGACATTTCTCAATTACACATGACACTGGAATTGGATATAAGCCCATTTTTCTTTGTTGATATTTTTTTTTGAGTGAAAAGCACAAATGTCTGATAATTTGATTTAATCACAATATGTCATGTTGAAAATTATGTTAATTAATTTTACAAAGACCTGGAGAGGTCACAAAAAGCTATTATTTATTTTGTATATGTTACGCGCCAAGAAGCAAATGCTGTGAAGAACGGTGAGGTTTTATTTACAGTGAGCACCAAACAAACAAAACCGAAACAGGAACATCAGAACTAAACTAAACTCACTGGGCTAGCACAGCTACTGCTAGTGCTAGCAACTAAAGCTAGGAATACCTCTTCACACATAGACACGTAGTTGTCCTTGGACCCGAGCATACACAAAACCAGGCAAACTGAGCATGAACTTTAACGGAGAGATTAGCATAAGCATGAACATAGACATAGTCCTTGATACAGATATCGCTATTGTACCGCGCTGTGTAGAGCATGGACTGTGGTATATAAACAGTCCCGTCATTACTCCAATGGGCTCTCTGGCGGCAGCAAACTTGTGTATACAAGGAATCAGCTGCTTGCGCTACGGAGGAGTGGTGGTGTGCACGTTAGCATTCCCGGGGAATTATGGTGCTTTCGGGGCTGTAGAGCAGGACGTAAAATGAGGACTAAACGACGGGAGCGAGAGCAGTTATTCAAGCCTGCAGTTCCATCGATGGTGATGGGGAAGGTGAATTCACTTAGAAACAAGACTGATGAGCTGGCGGCCCTGGTAAGAAATCTGAAGTTGTATAGGGAATGTTGCCTGATTTGCCTCACGGAGACGTGGCTTACTAACTGCATCCCCAATGCTAACGTTGAGCTGCCTGGCTTTAGTGTGGCTCGTCTGGACAGAGACACCAAACTTTATGGAAAAAAGAAGGGAGGTGGATTGGTGATGTACATAAACAACAGATGGTGCAATCCCAGCCATGTTACAGTTAAAGAGACTGTGTGTTGTAAGGATGTGGAGTTAATGGCGGTTAGTCTTCGACCGTACTACATGCCGAGGGAGTTTTCGCATGCCATTGATGTCTGTGTTTACGTTCCGCCACGAGCCCTACCGGACACGGCATGTGACGTCATGCACTCTACAATCGCAAGGTCCCAAACGCAACACACAGATGCTTTTTTTGCGTTCTCTGGCGACTTCAACCACATAACACTGGATTCTACCCTCACTAATTTCTACCAGTTTGTTGATTGCCCAACCAGGAAGAACAGGACAATAGACCTCATGTATGCAAACGTGTGGGATGCATACAGCGCCAACTCCCTTCCCCCACTAGGAAAGTCAGACCACAACCTCATTTATCTTCAACCACTTTACAAACCAAAAGTACAAAGGCTACCGGTTGTCACTCGCACCTTCAGGAAGTGGACAACAGGAGTGGATGAGGCGTTGAGAGATTGTTTTGAGTCCACTGACTGGAGCGTGCTACAAAATGGAGAGGATTTGGAGGGGGTCACACACTGTACAACTGACTACCTGAATTTCTGTATGGACATAGTTGTTCCCACAAGAACTGTACGCTGCTTTCCAAACAACAAACCGTGGATAACCAGCGATGTCAAGAGCCTTCTCAACAGGAAAAAGATGGCATTCAGAGAGGGGGATCAGGCAGAGCTGAGGCACATACAGGGGGAACTCAAAACCAAGATGAAAGAGGCTAAGGAGGAATACAGAAAGAAGGTGGAAAAGAAGTTGCAGGAGAACAATATGAAGGAGGTCTGGGATGGAATGAAGACCATCACTGGACTGAGGAAGAGTGGTAGCTCTGTGGAGGGAGACCTGGATAGGGCAAATCAGTTGAACCACTTTTACAATAGAATTGACTGCCCAGTTCCAGCTCCAATGGCAGTGGACTGTCCACTACCCTCTACTGATTTAGACACTGCTCGTGCTTGTCTGCCTGTTCAACTCACACCTCCCCTCTCAAGTTCGGTGCACTACGTACATCCATCATTAAAGGCTGATGTATTCAATCCTCACAAGGTGACAATGAATGTGACTACACTGATGTTGGTCACTAGTCACCGGTCTTCAGACACCAGACACCCCCTGCAGGCATACCCATCCCCTCCCCCCTTCCCTCTCCCTCTCCTCTCCTCCCATAAAATCACAGCAGGTCAGGTTAGAGGACAGCTGAGAAAACTCTGCCCTAGGAAAGCAGCTGGGCCTGACAGACTGTGTCCAAGGCTGCTCAGGGTCTGTGCTTCTGAACTGGGGGAGCCACTGAAGTACATCTTCAACCTGAGTCTTCATCTTGGAAGAGTTCCAACATTGTGGAAGACATCATGTCTTATCCCTGTCCCAAAGAAGTCACATCCAAGTGAGCCCAACGATTACAGACCAGTTGCTCTAACATCACATCTAATGAAGACCATGGAGCGGCTGGTTTTGGGGATTCTTAGAACCCAGGTACGTCTTGCACTAGATCCGCTACAGTATGCATACCGGGAGAGAGTGGGCGTGGATGATGCTGTCACATATCTCCTGCACAGGATGCATGCTTACCTGGACAAGGAGAAAAGTGCTGTGAGAATCATGTTCTTTGATTTCTCCAGTGCTTTTAATACCATTCAACCCCTCAGACTGGGGGACAAGCTCCTGCAGATGGGTGTGGATGCTCACCTAGTATCGTGGATTGCAGACTATCTGACAGAGCGGCCACAGTATGTAAGACTGAAGAACTGCCTCTCGGACACTGTGATCAGTAGCACCGGAGCTCCACAGGGAACAGTGCTCTCTCCAGTCCTGTTCACACTGTACACATCTGACTTTTGCTATAACACAGAGTCATGCCACATACAGAAGTTTTTGTATGATACCACAATCATGGGGTACATCAGGGATGGGAAGGAGGAGGAATACAGGAGTCTGATGGAGGACTTTGTGCAATGGTGTAAACTCAACCACCTACAACTCAACACTGCTAAGACCAAGGAGATGGTGGTAGACTTTCAGAAGTCTAAGCCCGCTCTGCTGCCAGTCACCATTGAGGGGGTTAAAGTAGAGGTGGTAAACACTTACAAGTATCTGGGAATACATTTGGACAATAAGTTGGACTAGTCAGTCAACACTGAGGCACTGTACAAGAAAGGGCAGAGCAGGCTGTACTTCCTGAGGAGGCTGCGGTCCTTCAATGTCTGCAGCAAGCTCCTCTGGATGTTTTACCAGTCTGTTTTTGCCAGCGTCCTCTTCTATGCTGTGGTATGCTGGGGAGGAAGCATTAAGAAGAAGGATACTGGATGACTGGAAAAGAAAGCTGGCTCTGTTGTGGGAGTGGAATTGGAGTGTATCACTTCAGTGTCAGACAAAAGGACACTTAACAAATGAATGAATATTCTGGACAATGACTGTCATCAACTACATAACACTATCATAAACCGAAAGAGCCCAATCAGCGGGAGGCTACGCTCACTGCCATGCACAACTGACAGGCTGAGGAAGTCTTTTGTCCCTAGGGCTATGCAACTATTCAATGCCTCACTTAAAGGAAGAGGCGAGATAGACTTCTCTGCATAGTCTATCTGCCTCTTTACCTTTTGATACATCCTCATACACGTCTTACGTCAATGTTGTGCACTGACTCACTTTGTGATTGTTCTACTGCATATGGACTATATTAGCCCACAGGTATAACCCTACCTTTAATTCTCAGTCTGGGAATCCGTGATTGGTAAATGTTACTGTTTAAATATTTTTTGTTACCATTCTGCTTATATTTTATTTAATTGTATGAGATGTTCTGAGCTGCTGGGATCTTGGATTTCCCCTTGGGGATCGATCGATCGATCGATCACCCACCCACCCACCTACCCACCTACCTACCTACCCACCTACCTACCTACCTACCTACCTACCTGTGATATATAATTTAAGGTACATTAAAGATGGCTCCGACAGCTGTCCAGGAAAGGGCTTTGCAGTTTCAGTTACGTTTCACCCAATGTAAAAAAACAAAAAAAAAACAAAAACATTCTCATGATTGTCACAGCTCCGTCAGATCAGAACTCCAAATTACAGAATGAAGCACGCACCTCGCACACATCCCCGGAGTTCTGATCTGAGACAGCTGTCGCCGATCGATCATACACACACACACACACACCCTCCTCTAGTATTTAGGGAATCACTCGCCTCGGGTTCGTTGCGAAGTATATGCTAAGTTAACTTGTTTCTCTGCGATACCAAGCCGTTCAAGTTTAGTTTAACGTCCAAGTTCTCCTCGACTATTGCTTCAGGTTTATTGACTATGTCCCTGTCTAGTCCCGTTTATCCTGTTTGTCCAACCGCTCAACCTTTGCCTGTATTACGACCATGTTTATTAAAGATACATAGTTGTGCATTTGTTACCTGCCGCCCGCTCCTACTTCTGTGCCGTTTCGAAATTGGTGACAATGATATATACAGTGCATCCGGAAAGTATTCACTTTTCATACGTTTTGTTATGTTACAGCCTTATTCCAAAATGGATTAAATTCCTTACTTTCCTCAAAATTCTACAAACAATACCCCATAATGACAACATGAAAGAAGTTTGTTTGAAATCTTTGAAAATGTATTAAAAATAAAAAAACTAAAAAAAGCACATTTACATAAGTATTCACAGCCTTTGCCATGAAACTCAAAATTGAGCTCAGGTGCATCCTGTTTCCATTGATTATCCTTGAGATGTTGAGACTTGTCAGAGCACAAACCAAGCCATGAAGTCCAAGGAATTGACCCTAACCCATCATGCTGTGGGAATGTTTTTCAGTGGCAGGAACTGGGAGACTAGTCAGGATTGAGGGAAAGATGAATGCAGCAATGTACAGAGACATCCTTGATGAAAACTGGCTCCAGAGCACTCTGGACCTCAGACTGGGGTGAAGGTTCATCTTCCAACATGACAATGACCCTAAGCACACAGCCAAATTAACAAAGGAGTGGCTACAGGACAACTCTGTGAATGTCTTTGAGTGGCCTAACCAGAGCCCAGACTTGAACCTGATTGAACATCTGTGGAGAGATCTGAAAATAGCTGTGCACCGACGCTCCCCACCCAACCTGATGGAGCTTGAGAGGACCTGCTAAGAAGAATGGGAGAAACTGCCCAAAATAGGTGTGCCAAGCTTGTAGCATCATTCACAAAAAAGACTTGAGGCTGTTATTGGTGTCAAAGGTGCTTGTGAATGTAAATATGCTTTTTTATTTTTAATAAATTTGCAAATATTTCATACAAACTTCTTTCATGTTGTCATTATGGGGTATTGTTTGTAGACTTTTGAGCAAAATAATTAATTTAATTCATTTTGGAATAAGGCTGTAACATAACAAAATTAAATTAAATCACTATGAATATACCCTGGAAATCAACTGGTAGTGTATGAAAAGAATACCCTTGAAACTAAATAATACCCCTTTTCTCTTCTGCGTCAGTTTGGCAACAAAAGATGACCTGCATTAACAAAGAGTTAACACACAAGCTAACATTAGGCAACTCAACTGAGATATATCAATTACAGTACTATAACATGGAAGGAATATTAAACATGCTAACAGATTACTGCTTGTGTTCATTTGGTTTCAATTAATTCACTTAGTCATCACCTTGAACTCTCTTCCATGTTCCTCAAATCATTCCTGAAAATGTATTGCAGTGTAGCAGGGTGCATTATACTGCTGAAAGAAGCCACTGCCATGAAGTGGTGTACTTGGTCTGCAACAATGTTTAGGTAGATGGTATGTGTAATGTCCACATATATGGCAGGACCCAAGGTTTCCCAGTAGAACATTGCCCAGAGCATCATATTACATTCTTGTGTCGGAGTCGCTCAGATCCTTATGCTTGCCAATTTTTCCTGCTTCTAACAAAACAACTTCGAGAACTGAATTTTCACTTACTGCTTAATATATCCGACCCCTTGACAGGTGCCATTGTAAGCAGATAATCAAATGTTATTCACTTCACCTGTCAATGGTTTTAATGTTATGGCAGACTTGTGTGTGTACATATTGTAGCGGGAAAGGGCGATGGACAGAGACACGGAGGTGGGAGTAGAGTAAAAGCTCAGGCTTTATTCTTGGTTTTGGTAGAGTGTAGGTCCGGGGCGTGTGTGTAGGTCTGCGGGGCCGGGCTGACGCCGTGACGCTCGCGGGGGCGTGTCGGGGGAATCCCGGAAGAAGCCTCGGGGTTCTTGAGCCGTCGTCTTGGCCGGCGCCGTCCTCTGCCGAAGCGCACGCGCGCGCGCGCGCACACACACACACAGTGAGAGTGAGAGATTAGTCAGCTTTTAAAGGGAGTACGGGTGAATACCTGTACAAGAATCCCTTTCGGACACCAACCGTTTTGGTAAGTCGGTACTCAACTTTCCCGGGGCGGAAGGGCGTCCTTTTATTTCGCCATCCGGGTAGAGAGTGATGGAATTGTACCGTCCGATCCTCCAATCCCCGGACAGTACGGCATCGGTGGGTCCTCCCCGGCATGGCGTCCTTTCCGGTTAATGCTAGGTCCATCGCAGGGCTGCCTGCTTCGTGCCGGTACGGCAGTTGGAAAAGGAGCGATTCCCCTTCCCCTCGCGCCGAGTGTCAGTCCGTCGCGACACTCTCTCTCTCTCTCTCTCTCTCTCTCTCTCTCTCTCTCTCTCTCTCTCTCTCTCTATATATATATATATATATATATATATATATATATATATATATATATATATAGCACATATATACACTTTAGCTGTTGGAGTAAACCAATTGTTAAATTAATGCAAATTTCTGTGATTGTGAATTTAATTTGATTAAATTCACAATCACAAGGACTATACATATTACACATACACATAGAATATTCGGCTTTTATTAGATATAATTTTTTTAATTGTCTTTTGATTTTATGCTATAATTATGTGCTAAAAGTATAAATATGAATATATTTCTTTATTTAAAGGGAGTAATACAGACATTATTCCTGGTCACCAACTCTGAACATAATACAAGTTTAATATAGTGTATCTTATACCCTCAGATAACACTTCTGTGAATTATATTTGTGGCCCCACATATTGGTATACTTTAAGTTTATTGATAACATTTATGATCATTGATAACAGCACTAAAATTGTTATGTATTGATTGTATGTATACGAGTTCTGACATGAACCTGCTAAACGAAAACTCCAACTTTAGTTACCTGAGGCTCACACCATTCACAGACAGACTGGGTGTGATTTAGCATGACACAGCACTGCAAGCTGCCAATTTTGCAGCTGTAATCTTGGAGAAGTCAGAAAAAAATGAAATCTTCCATTCTCAATGCAGGTAAACCATTGTGCAATTTAATTTACATTAATTAACATACCTAAATAGTAATGACATGAATAGTGAAGTGAAATGCTATGTAGTATACAGTTTGTGATGCAAATGTTTGCCATTTCGTATTGTTCAGTATTACAAAAACATTAATCAGGTGTTCAAGATTGGTTGCCAGTGATTATAACCTGCATAGAGAATGCTGGGGAACCTGTCTAATTTTTACCCCTTTCATATCTAATGGCTGGTGTTCCCTTTGTTATTGAGGTGTGTGGTATCATCATGACAAGATCTAAAGAGTTCTGTAAGGTGTTCAGAAAAAAAGGTTGTGGATACTTATGAGTCTGGCAAGGGATTTAAAAAGATCTCCAAATTATTTGAACTACATCATTCCACTGTGAGGAAAATAATCGACAAATGGTGCAGATTTCAAATGACTGCCAATTTGTCCAGGACTGGCAGTCTCAGCAAATTCAGCAGACTGTCTGATTCAAAAAAGAAGTCTCCAAAAAAAATAATTAAAAAAAGTTAATCACAAGACTCACTGCCCTACCTCAACATAAAATAACCAGCCTCTCCCATATACTTCTGCTTTATATGCAGCAAATTTCTTAACATGTAAATATTTGTATTAACATGGAAAGATTTATGGGGAACACAAATGTGGTGTGGCCACCAGCTGTTTTAAGTACTATACTGCATCTGATCTTCATGAAGTGCACCAGATTTGTGAGTTCTTGTTGTGAGATGTTACCCCACTCCATGTCGACATGCTTCAGAAGGGATACATCCTCATCCACAGACCAGACCAGTTTTCTCATGGGCAGGGTGGAAAATCTTCCCGCATTTAGTTTGTCTGGGTATCTGTGGTGTATGTGCATCGCCACACTTCTTTTTGATGGAAAAATCTTGGATAATCCTGGAGTCTTAGAGGGCATCATATCCGCCCCTTCCACTGCATAGTCTCTGCCGCATACCTGGTTACCAGAAAGACCAGGTTTCTTTTTCATTTTCATATCCGTAACCAGCCAGAAGGTTAGCCTGACCAGGGGTTGGCCTGGATCTTAGTTCAGATGGATCAGCAAGATCCATCCTATCCAGCGGCCGCCATTAGGAGGTGTCCAGGCTCTGTGAATATGACTCACGCCATACTCACTCCCACCTATGACAAGAGAGTCATAGTTACTCCAGCCGTTTATGCGCACTTCGTTGAATTTCTTCACTCTGACATTCAGTGCACTGGGCAGAAATCACATTGCGTCATCACTCACCAAGAGCCTTCACGATGTTTAGTTTTAATTAAACAGTCAGATTCCCCTTGTCAGCACCAGTTCTAACCCAACTGCTAGGGAGGCCCCCGCACAGACCTGGACCCATGACCCGGGCGCCACAGGACAGGGAGAAATGAGGGTCCCAGCACAGACCATAGCCAGAGAGATCTTTCAGAAGGGCCCAGCACACATCCAGCGTTGCCACTGCTTCACCACTCGCCTGGCCTGTGGTCAGACACAGCGCATTGAGGCGGCCCCTGGCCCGCACCTCAAGCACTGCCCAGAGCCCCAGCATGGTACC
Source organism: Ameiurus melas (assembly GCA_012411365.1). NCBI lineage: Eukaryota > Metazoa > Chordata > Actinopteri > Siluriformes > Ictaluridae > Ameiurus > Ameiurus melas. Next base: position 24,538,351 of record CM022762.1, on the reverse strand, counting down.
CCCAGCCACCATCGTGGGGGAAGGGGGACGCACACCAGAGCATGAAGTGGGGTGAAGGAATGGGAGGGACTCCTCCAGCCACAGCTTGGGCCCAGCCCCACTTCGCATCTCACCTGCATCTCCAAATTTCGTTTGCATTACCGCACTGGATGCCTCACGGCGCCTATCTCTGCCACTCTGGGTTCGGGGATCTGAACCTGACTCCCTTTCGAATGGTCGGGGGCAACGGAGGCCATTGCCCCACCATTCGGAAAAGCATTTGTCCATCCCTTAGGACCGACTGACCCATGTTCAACTGCTGTTCACATGGAATCCTTCTCCACTTTAGCCTTCAAAGCTCTCGTTTGAATATTTGCTACTACCACCAAGATCTGCACCTGTGACGGCTCCCCATGGGCCCACACCTGAGCCTTCCACAAAACACCGCAGCGGCCCTCCTACTCATCAAGGCTTAGGCCCTTTGCCTGTAGCCCGTGATGGCTGGGTATGGGCCTGACACTCCAGCGCCATCCATTTTCAGGACTTGTTGATTCGGCAGGTAAATTGTTACATATTCCTTAGCAGATTCTGACTTCCATGGCCATCGTCCTGCTATCTATATCAACCAACACCTTTTATGGGTTTGATGAGCGTCGGCATTGGGCGGCTTACCAAAAGTGGTTCTGCTTACCAAAAGTGGCCCATTGGGCACTCTCATTCCATGCCTGGCTACAAGCCAGCAAGCCGGGCTTCTTCTCAAACCATTTAAAGTTTGAGAATATTTTGAGATGGTTTTGGCCCCATTGCCTCCAGTCATTTGCTTTACCAGATAAAACTGAGATCTGAGTGCCAGGTATCCTGAAAGAAACTTCAGAGGGAGCCAGCTACTAGATAGTTTGATTAGTCTTTCATCCCTATTCCCAGGTTGGATGACCGATTTGTACGTCAGGACCACCGCAGGCCTCCAAAAGAGTTTCCTCTGGGTTCGTCCAGCCTGGGCATAGTTCACCATCTTTCAGGTACCATCGCATGTGGTTTGGCACATGCACCACACTATGATGGTACCATAGCCAGTGCACGCTGGCCTCCACTTTCAATGCGCCATGGGGTTTCGAGCAGAGCCCTCTGACTCACACATGCGTTAGACTCCTTGGTCTGTGTTTCAAGACAGGTCAGACCCTGAGCGCCCTTGGTGTCATGGGCCAGTTCCGATCCAGATGGTGTGGCGTGGTCGGGTAGCGGACTGAGAACAATCCAGTCCGGTCAACTCCGGAGGCAGAGGGGCCCAGTCCCAGCCCTGCTGGGAGGGAAGGGCATGGAGGTGACTTGCCCGCAGCCCCGGGGGTAAGCAGCAATGTCAGGGCAAGGGGGTGCTTTATAGCTCGAGGCCGGAGCCATGAGCCACCTTTGCCCCCGATCCTTCCAAGCTGAACTTTCCTACATCCTAGGCTGGATTATATTCCTATAGTGCCCACGTATGCTGCCCAGCTGGTAATGTTGCAGGCTTTCTGCCCTCCACCGTTCCTCACACCAAAACAAGAGAAATTGCTGTATAATACTGTATCTTGTAAGGGCTCTCTGTACTTATGTCCACCGCTCAGTGGTGTACATCGGAGCAGTTGCTGGTCTGCTTTGGCGGCGACGGTAGAAGTGATGTGTCAAAGCAGCGCATCTTTAATTTGATAGTGGAAGCATTCTCTATCACTTATGAGTCACATGTTCTCGCTATGCCTCAATCCACGAGGGGGTGTGGTCACCTCCTCAAGGCTTCATCAAAAGCTCTTACACCCTTACAGGATGTGCATTATGGGCCGGGTTGTTGTCACACATTCATTCGATATTACAGTTTGGACATGCATTCCACCTCGGGCTTGAGTGTCTTGCAGTGACCCTTGGGCTTGGATCTTTTTGAACAAGCCAAACCTTCAATATTACGGAGAGTGGGTATTCCCACAGCATGAAGCTCATGCAACATTGAGTTCCATTTCAAAGGGAACGTCTGGGTTACACATTTAACCCTGTTCCCTGAGAAAAGAACAAGATGTTGTGTAGCTTCCTCATACTGGGGCATGCTTGTAAATGGTGTCTTCGGTTCAGATAATAGAGACAGATGATGTGGTATACAGGTGCCATGTAATAATTACATGACATGCAAAATGCCATGTCACCTGACCATGGCAGGCCTGTAAATAGGCATGATTTCACACAGGCTTCAGATACTAGTCATGTGTGAGAGTGCTTCCCACTGTGTGAAGCAACATCTCTTTCCCTTCTCAGGGAACAGGGTTTTATGCGTAACCCAGACATACTCTAACATGCCACAAGTGGGCAAAATGTTTTGGACTTTTGCACACAATCATTAAGCATTAATGCAATGGAAGGTTCTCTATCTTTTCCTTATATTTTCTTCAAAATCATTCATTAACCATTTTTATTATGCTGTTTTGAGCAAGGCTCAAAATTTTATTTTGTTGGGAAGCAGTGGTGTAAAAATTCCAAAAACAAAAAAACCCCACAAAAAAAAAAAAAAAAAAAAAAAAAAAAAAAAAAAAAAAAAAAAAAAATTTTAAAAAATGTGTTTGTTGTGGGTGGGGGGCCCCCCACAAAAAAAAAAAAAAAAAAAAAAAAAAAAAAAAATGAAAAAAAAAAAAAATGTGCTGCCCCCCCCCCCGCGGGCACGCCCCCCCCGAATGCAAATGCAGTACAAACGGTGATGTTTATTTACAGTGTGGTGAACGCAAAACCAACAGAATACATACGTGCAATCTACATCGAGATATGTATTGAGATATTGAACCGCACTGTGTGAAGCAAACACACATGACCCAATGAACTATGACCCTTGACAAGGTGAGACGAAAACCTGACGTCAACCCGGAAGAGGTCTACGCATACACAACAGTTCTCAATTCCGCGCGCGGAATGTTATGCTTGGTCCAGGAGACACACAAATGTTAATTTTGATAGATCATCTTTCACCATCCAAAATGTTCCTTTAAGTAGCTTTTGCAATACTTCCCTCCCCATTATCACAGTAACCATCAGCTAATTTGGATGGGAAAAGTTTGTTTGTTTTTGAACACTTTGCTGCATCAGTTTTTTTTTCTGCTCACTGTTTCTCTGCATTATTATTATGCACAAATATTTGGTATACCGATTCTTATACTAATCACAAGTAGCATCTCTTTGTCCTATAGTGTCCTGGAGGTTGTTTTCTCCACTGAGTGAGAGATAGATTCACAGGATAGATTAACAATGTATACAATAGTTGGTAAAGGTCCCAGAAATAAAGCTACTGAAATAACCACCAATTTGAGTGAGCACTTACATTAATCAATCTCAACAAAACTATACATTCTGAGTTTAAGTATATAACTAGGTTTTAGGAGCACTAGTGTTACAATAGGACAATAGTAGTATGTTGTATGAACGTATGAATTTATGCATGTAGGAAGCTAAAGGATGCCTTTATTCCACAAATCTGCTGCCAACTGTTAAGTGTACTGAGGGATCCAAAATGGTATGGACAGCATTGGAAATCATTAAGTTCAGTAATTGCTTTGCATTGTTGTATAAAACAGCAGTCCCCAACCTTTTTTGTGCCACGAACCGGTTTAATATCAGACAATATTTTCACGGACCGGCCTTTAAGGTGTGGCGGATAAATACAACAAAATAAAATGATAGGACCGGTATAAAAACTGGGGTATTTAAAAAATATAATAAGAAACGTGAATCCAATGTGAAATCGCAACTTTATTAGCAGCATCCTCGTAACATCCTCTCTCCCCCCTAACGCTCTCTGGTCTCTATGGTAAGGTTTCAACGTATCACCTGACCGAGACAAGCGTCTTGACATGCGTCAAGAGTGAGTTGTAGAAGGATGTAATGGAGAGAATCTGGTCATTTTTCAGATCCAGATAGTAAATAAAATGGAAATAATGTTATAAAAGTTAATGTTAAAAAATGTTATAATAAAGTTATTTATTCTTTCTGTGCGGCCCGGTACCAAATGACCCACGGACCGGTACCGGTCTGCGGACCGGGGGTTGGGGACCACTGGTATAAAAGACAACGAATATTAGTCAATTTTACAAAATCATGTTATAAGCCCTATGTTACAAACTCCCTTTACTGCAACAATTGCTGGCATTCTCATATGACAGAATGAAAAGGCTCCTAAAATATTTTAAAATTGTTCAAGAATGGTATGATTAAAACCAGGAAGCAGTCAAATGCCTTCCATTCATGATATTTAAACACCACTGAACTTTTATGGGGCATATTACATTTCAGATATCATACTAGATATTCACTTCTTTCATCCCTCACAAAAATGCAAGTATGGTCCAATATGCTCTGACCAACAATTGAGTGCTTATATTTTGAGGGTACATAAACACCATTTAGTCAGTTTGAATCAAATCATGGTGTGGTTCATTTAGGTGAGAGGTGAGCAATCACAAAACAGCCAGTCTGAGATCATCTGTGTAAGGTGGTCTTGGTCTGGTTTGAGGTGAACTTTTCGATTGCTGTAATAAGGCAATTCCACTATGAATGAACCAAACTGCAGGAAGTAAACAAATGTCAAAATTTATTTGAAATTAATAGCTGGAAGTAATGGACAAATGTTTAAATAGAGATGCACCAATACTAAATTTCTCAGCCGATACTGATAACCGATTATTCAGAATAATATTGGCTAATACCAATACAGATAGTTCTGCCTTATGTCTTCTTTTAAATTAATAATAATTAATTTAAATTAATAATTAAAAATTTAAATTAATAATAATTAATAATAATTAATTCCACAATTCTGGAAAACAAATGTAAATAAAAACTTTATTCTGTCCATTCCAAAAATTGTATCACAATAACTGGTCTATAAAGTAAATTCTGAATATTAAATTAAGATTTCTTAACTTATTGAATATTATTAATTTAATTTAAAAATTTTGAATTCTGAAAAACCTCCTGTTAGGCTCACATTGACTGATCACAAATTCTACTTCATCATTAACATTAAACTGGTAATATATAATATAAACTTTTTTTGATGATATTAACTCATTAACATTGAGTGGATATGAAACATACTACTCTACAAATATATATTTCTGTGCAAAATATATACTAGAGCTATGTATTGGCTCTTTAATTCAACGCGAACAGCATGGCAAAAATAATTTTTAAATGAACACCAAAATGTCCATTTCACTGCTGTACTGTCTGTTGTAAAAATTTTTAGCAGTGCAGAGCTTACAGAGCTTACAAACTGCAGTTTTGTGGTCATTCCACACAAGAGACATAATCTTTACACATATCACGAAATCTATGTGTTTTCCCGCCATCTTTTGATTGACAGGACATAATTGGCCCTGATCATCGGATGTACATAACTATCAGCCAATGGCTGATAGCATGAAAAATTGCATTTATCGGTCGATATTGATTATTGGGCAATATACCGGTGCATGTCTATTTTTAAACTACAGTATCTCACAAAAGTGAGTACAGCCCTTACATTTTTGTAAATATTTGATTATATCTTTTCACATGACAACAGTGAAGAAATGATTCTTTGCTACAATGTCAGGACCTCAAAATTTGCTGTCCCCTCAAAATAACTCAACACACAGCCTTTAATGTCTAAACCATGGCAACAAAAGTGAGTATACCCCTAAGTGAAAATGTCCTAATTGGGCCATAAGTGTCAATATTTTGTGGGGCCACCATTATTTTCCAGCACTGCCTTAACCCTCTTGGGTATGGAGTTCACTAGAGCTTCACGGGTTGCCACAGGAGTCCTCTTCCACTCCTCCATGATGACATCACAGAGCTGGTGGATGATAGAGACCTTGTGCTCCCCCATCTTCCATTTGACGATGCCCCACAGATGCTCAATAGGGTTTAGGTCTGGAGACATGCTTGGCCAGTCCATCACCTTCACTTCGCTTCTTTAGCAAGGCAGTGGTCATCTTGAAGGTGTGTTTGGGGTCATTATCATGCTGGAATACTGCATACTGATCATGCTCTGCTTCAGTAAGTCACAATATATGTTGGCATTCATGGTTCCCTCAGTGAACTGTAGCTCCTCAGTGCCGGCAGCACTCATGCAGCCCCAGACCATGACACTCCCACCACGATGCTTGACAACCTCTGGATATGACGCTGAGCATGTACACTCAACTTCTTTGGTCGACCATGGTGAGGCCTGTTCTGAGTGGAACCTATCCTATTAAACCGCTGTATGGTCTTGGCCACCATGCTGCAGCTCAATGTCAGTGTTTTGGCAATCTTCTTATGGTTTAGGCCATCTTTATGTAAATGTAACAATTCTTTTTTTTCAGATCCTCAGAGAGTTCTTTGCCATGAGGTGCCATGTTGACCTGGCCAGTATGAGGGAGTGTGAGAGTGATGACATCAAATTTAACACACCTGCTGCCCATTCACACCTGAGACCTTGTAACACTAACAAGTCACATGACACCGGGGAGAGAAAATGGCTAATTGGGCCCGATTTGGGCATTTTCACTTAGTGGTGTACTCACTTTTGTTGCCAGCGGTTTAGATGTTAATGGTTGTGTGTTGAGTTATTTTAAGGGGACAGCAAATTTAAACTGTTACACAAGCTGTACACTCACAACTTTTACATTGTAGCAAAATGTCATTTCTGCAGTGTTGTCACATGAAAAGATATCATCAAATAGCTACAAAAATGTAACCTCAATTTTGTAAGATACTGTATATAGCACTCCATATGACTGCTGCTCCAGAGACCATGAGCTGGACAGCCATAGAAGACACAGCCCCAGCCCATGAAGGGGTCATTAGTTTCTTGTGCTAAGGAGACACCCCTAGAGTGTGACCCAAGGCTAGACACTTCCAAATTCTCAGAGCACATAGGCATCGCTGCGTGACACTGATTAACCTTAGGAAGGTTTTATCCTGGGACGAAACCCTCAACTTCTTGGCCACCACTGAAATGGTCTCCTGTGCAATAGGCCCAAGGGTATGACGTTGGTTGCCATAAGCTCCAGCAGTCTTTCATAGAGACTGGAGGGGATGCCAAGATCCAGCTTTATCTTGCTCAATGTTGATAGGATTGACCTTTCTCATGTAGGGGATAGAAATGCCCTCATTGTAGTAGAATCCTTATTACCCCTATAAAAGTTGTCCACTACACTGGAGAAAGCATACTTTTCTGAGGTTCAAGCTGAGCACCAAGCTTTTCATGTGGGCGAAAACAACATCTCGATGTTGAACCACCAGTTCCCTGGATTGTCCTAGAATTAACCAGTCGTCCAGGTAGTTTAGTACACGGATGCCCTGGAGTCACAATGGAGCCAGTATGACATCCATGCACTTTGTAAAGGTGTGAGGGGATAAAGGTAGCCTGAAGGGAAGAACCCGATCTAGGTATGCATTGCTTCCAACACAAACCCCAGAAACGTCCTGTAACTGGGCGATTTTTCTATGTGCAAATATGCACCTTTTAGATCTATCATCACAGGGGCGCACAGTGGCTTGGTACTTAGCACGTTCGCCTCACACCTCCAGGGTCTGGGGCTCGATTCCCGTCGGGGCCATAGTGTATGAATGGGTGTGTGAGTGTGTATGTGATTGTGCCCTGCGATGGACTGGTATCCTGTCCAGAGTGTACCCCGCCTTGTGCCTGATGTCTCCTGGGATAGGCTCCAGGTTCCCCGTGACCCTGAAAAGGAATATGCGGTTGAGAATGGATGGATGGAGATCTATCATCACAAACTAGTCCTCAAAATGAACCTGTGGAATGATAAGTTTGGGCCTCAGCATGTTGAACCTGTCTGTCCAGGGTACAGTTCAGATGACACAGATCTAAAATTGGATCCATACTCCTATTTTTTGCATAATGGCTGTAAAAACCTCCCTCCCTCAGAGAACGGGGTACATGTTCTATGATCCCTTTCTCCAAGAGGGATCTTACTTCCAGTACTAATGTCAGGCTCTGGTCTGTGCTAACTATTGTGGTGAGCACACCTCTGAACTGGGGTGGAGCTCTGAACTGTACCCAGTAACCCTTTTCTTCAGTAGACAGGACCCATGGAGACACATTTGGCAGTAGTTTCCAAGCTGCCAGATGGTCTTTTAGTGACTTTAACTTTTCCCATTCTATTGGAGGGAACATATCACATTTTTGTTGCCTTGTGACAGCTGACTGACCAGAGAACACAGAAAACTTTGGATAGCCTTGGCTAGGGGAGGCCCTACAGTAGCACTTGGAGCTAACTGCCCTAAAAAACTAATTTCCCCTGATACTTCCCTCCATGGCCCCTCAGGATGCTCTGCTTTTGTCTGCTTGGCCTTTATGACCATTCTCAGATCAGGCCTAGTAGCAGGCCGCGACTGTGGCCACCTGGCTGTCTGGAGGGGTTGGTGGGCTGCTAGTAATTGCGAGCATACTCGCCTTCTGTGCCTCCCTCGCACTAGTGCTGGGAACTCGTGGATGTCCAGGCGAACTCAAGACAACAGGGAAGGAACTGGCTGAATGCCACCGTATGTCAAGCTCACTCAGCAGGTCTGCTTGGTAGGCCTGCAACACTGCCATTGTTTGCAGTGACCCACAATCAAGACCCACTACAGCATAGGCCTTGTCCACCAATGCCACAGTGGCCTTACATGGCTTGGATGGCAATGCCAGCCTACCTAAATTACCTGCTGTTGATGGAGAGAGGTAGCTCACAAGTGCCTCCTCCACTTTCAGCATAGTTAAATAGCCATGCTGTTCATTTCCCACGATGGCCAAATAATCTGACATCGTGGGGTTATAAATACGCCTTATACTTGGTTTCCCAGAAGCGTGATATTTTGTCATGTACTTCTCGAAAAAAGGGGAGTTTTCTGTATTGTGAGGGATTTATTTTCACTGGGGAGAAAAAAAGCTCATCAAGCCTTAGTAATCACTTCAAGCAGCTCTTTATATGCTGCTCTCAGTTTTTAGCACACCCTTCTGGCTCCTTGGAGTCAGAGAGGAATTTTTTTTGTGTGTGTGTGTGTGTGTATGTTTTACTTTCCATAGTGGAAGGAGGAGTCACGACTCAAGCTTCAAAATTCAATGGAGAGCCGGACCTGAAAGGCAAAGCAAGAGAGAGCAGCGCTCATCTCCAGCTCCTCTTCCAGCACCATACAAGATCCTCAGGACCTGAGCCAGCTAGATGCCTTGGCAGCGGCCAGATCCACGACGTTCTGAAACCCACGAGTCATGCACGGAGCTGCCAAGCTGTAATACGTTCACAATACGCAGACTCAGACCTCTCGAGGGCTCTCCATCCCTATACAGTTCACACAGAAGTGTGTCAGTCCTCCCTGTAATGAAACAGGAGCAAGGCATAACACATTTCCTTAATTCTCTCACTCATATTTTCTTTTTTAAGGGACAGAAAAGAAAAGAAAAGAGATTTTTATTTTGTATTTTTTTAAATAGAGAGGAAATAAAGCGTCTTTTTGCAAGCGTTACACAAACGACTGACGCATTCTTGCTGAAGATTAGAAGGCTGACAGCTCAGTTCACAGGTGTCATTTATATGTCATGTGACACGCTTAATTTTTTGAAGAGCTCTCTCATGATCAACTAAATAATTTTTGTAGTAGCAACATAAAAAAATTGTCTACTTTCATTCTTAAAAATGACAGGTTTTCATGCTGTTGATGTCAAATAATGATCCAATCAAATTGTAAGAGCCAGTCAACTGTTTCATTAGTTTGCTGAACGCAAACTCACAGCTGAACGCAAGCTGAACGCAAAATCACATTCAGCACTCTTATTCTAAGGCCTTTGCTTTAGAGAAGCTTTGCTCAGAACTGCTTTTACCAAGGTAGTATGCATTCTTTCAGTAATGCTAAAGGCTAACAGCTAATTTCCTGGGTATTCATCATTCACAATCCAACATTAGCACACAATCCACAGCATCATCCTAGGCCTGTGAAGCAAGTCCAACATCAAAAGGAGAGAAGATTAAGTGAGCATTAGTTGTGGTTCAATTCAATGCTTCCCCCTTCATCCAGCCATGGGAAAGTGCTTCAGTGGACCTTAATTGGCTCTTTCTGAAGGTGATGAGTAATGTAATTGATTTTGGCTTGTCTAAAGATGCTGATTTGTCATTAATCTTTGTGTATATGCTATGAAAGATGAGATCAGATGCTTCTTCTGTTGATCATGACCGGAGGAAGGTTTTTACAACTGAGTAAAATTAGGTTTTGGAGGCACCAAGCAAGGAATCTGATTTGCATAGCTGCAGGATCTAAATCAAAGTTCACTTTGACACCTCGATATTTTAGATTTGTGTCCTGAACAAAATCAACTAGAGAGTTCAAACTGGGCTGAGACTATAAGGAAATATTGTTTGCTGCATTGGTTGCTGGTTTTGGGACAGAAGTTTCCAGTTTCTGGTGAGTGGGGATAAGAGAGGATGACACAAAGGAAGTGAGAGCTGGTTGGACCCAAATGCATCAAACTGTTCCAGCAACACCAGATAAATGATTTCCATGGACAAAAATTCCTCTTCAAGTCAATATATGAACTGATTTAATCACTGTAGAATTTGCATAAGTGATCCTTAATATTACTTTATTAACAAGTCAAAACGTATAAGAAAACCTGATTATCACATCCATATTGTATGTGCCCAATCCAAAACTACGGGCATTAAAAGAGAGTTGATCTGCACTTTTCTGTTATAAAGCCTCAACTCTTCGGGAAAGGCTTTCTACTAGATTTTGGGTTGTGGTTTTGGGGATTTGTGTTCATTCAGCCACAAGAGCATTAGCGAGATCAGTCACTGATTTCAAGTGAAAAGGCCTGTGTACAGTTGGCATTCCAATTTATCTGAAAGGTTTTCAGTGAGGTTGAGGTCAAAGCTTGGGTCATTGAATTCTTTTAAATTAACCAGACACAAAAAAGACAAAAATGTGTCATGAAGAATCGAATAGAGTTACCAAAGTCTTTGTTTCATACCATGTTACATAGTTCATGTCCATAGTCATAGTCATAGTCCATGCCATGGTTAATGGTTAGTTTATGGAATTAGATAGATAGATTAGAGTAAAGTAGTATAGAATACCTTTGTTCATGTCATGTTTCTAGGTTCATGTGTCATAGTCATGGTCATAGCCATAGTCAAGGTAAGTTAGCCATAGCATAGCATAGCTTATTTTATTGAGCTAGACATGTTCTTGTTTTTCTTTTGTTTACTCTCCTCTTCACAAATAAAGGTCTCTCGTTCTAACTGCACTTGCATCTGTCCTACTTCGTCCACGTCACGATTCGTGACAAAAGGACACATTTAGCATTTATCTATTAGCATTGAGACTGCCAACAAAATGTTTAAGAATGAGTGTATAGTTGTGTGTGTATGTGTGTGTGTGTGTGTGTGTGTATATATATATATATATATATATATATATATATATATATATATATATATGTGTGTGTGTGTGTGTGTGTGTGTATATGTACTGTATGATGTCAGCATAAAATTAAGATAACAAGAAATTAATGAATGTCTCCCTACCAGACCAGTGGGCTTGACACACATGCTTGAAGCATTTACACAGAAAGGTGCCTCATTGTGTGAAATACTACAGAATTGAATAAGGCAAATAAAAGTAAAATGAAATAGACTTCACTGTATGACATACAGTGCATCCAGAAAGTATTCACAGCGCTTTGCTTTTTCTACATTTTGTGATGCTACAGCCGTATTCCAAAACTGATTAAATTCATTATTTTCCTCAAAATTCTACAAACAATACCCCATAATGACAATGTGAAGGAAGTTTGTTTGAAATCTTTATTAATTTATTAAAAATAAAAAAAATAAAAAAATCACATGTACATAAGTATTCACAGCCATTGCCCTGACACTCAAACTTGAGTTAAGGTGCATCCTCTTTCCACTCATCATCCTTGAGATGTTTCTACAACTTGATTGGAGTCCACTTGCGGTAAATCCAGTCGATTGTACATGATTTGGAAAGGCACACACCTGTCTATATAAGGTCCCACAGTTAACCATTCATGTCAGAGCACAAACCAAGCCATGAAGTCCAAAGAATTGTCTGTAGCCCTCTGAGACAGGATTGTATTGAGACACAGATCTGGGGAAGGGGACAGAAACATTTCTGCAGCATTGAAGGTCCCAATGAGCACAGTGGCCTCCATAATCCATAAATGGAAGAAGTTTGGAACCAACAGGACTCTTCCTAGAGCTGGCCGCCCGGCCAAACTAAGCAATCGGGGGAGAAGGGCCTTAGTCAGGGAGGAGATCAAAAACCTGATGGTCATTCTGACAGAGCTCCAGTGTGTCTCTGTGGAGAGAGGAGAACCTTCCAGAAGAACAACCATCTCTGCACACTCCACCAATGAGGCCTGTATGGTAGAGTAGCTAGGTGGAGGCCACTCCTCAGTAAAAGGCACATGACAGCCCACCTGGTGCTTGCCAAAAGGCACCTGAAGGACTCTCAGACCAAAGATTGAACAAAGATTGAACAAAGATTGAACTTTTTGGCCTGAATGGCAAGCATCATGTCTGGTGGAAACCAGGCACCACTCATCACCTGGCCAATACCATCCCTACAGTGAAACATGGTGGTGGCAGCATCATGCTGTGGGGATGTTTTTCAGCAGTAGGAACTGGGAGACTAGTCAGGATAGACGGAAAGATGAATGCAGCAATGTTGAGAGACATCCATGATGAAAACCTGCTCCAGAGCACTCTGGGCATCAGACTGGGGTGAAGGTTCATCTTCCAACAAGACATCGACCCTAAGCACACAGCTAAGATAACAAAGGAGTGGCTACAGGACAACTCTGTGAATATCCTTGAGGGGCCCAGCCAGAACCTAGACTTGAACCTGATTGAACATCTCTGGAGAGATCTGAAAATGGCTGTGCACCAATGCTCCCCATCCAACCTGATGGAGCTTGAGATGTCCTGCAAAGAATAATGGGAGAAACTGCCCAAAAATAGGTGTGCCAAGCTTGTAGCATCATACTCAAAAATATTTGAGGCTGTAATTTGTGCCAAAGGTGCTTCAACAAAGTATTTACCAAAGGCAGTGAATACTTACGTATGTACATGTACTTTTTTTTTTTTTTTTTTTTTTTTTTTACAATTTTGAATACATTTGCAAAGATTTCCAACAAACGTTTTTCATGTTGTCATTATAGGGTATTGTTTGTACAATTTTGAGCAAAACAATTAATTGAATCCATTTTGGAATAAGGCTGTAACATAACAGAATGTGGAAAAACTGAAGTGCTGTGAATACTTTCTGGATGCACTGTCATACAGTGAAGTCTATTTTATTTTACTACTATTAGTCTTATTCAATTCTGTAGTATTTCTTACTTGAATACTACTGATAGACCTACCTAAGAAAACATATCGTTATAGTGAAATAAGCTTGTAGTCATATCGCCCACCCCTAAAGATTCCAGTCTTGAATTAATGTAGTAAATATCATAAACCCTGCTGATAGGAATTTTTTTTTATTTAATTAAGGAATTAAAATGAGAAAAAGCTGTGTTCAGAAATCTGTTTGTTGTCATTAATAGATAGATTGAAAGAAGTAATAAAGCTTTGAAGCTTGTTGTTACGACATGCTGCTAAATGTAACTCTACTCTGTACTCTCTCTTTCTTAGCATATATGACTGTGGGGGAGAGGCATCAAATAATTTAAATGTCAACTCAAACTGCAGGACACAATATCATGTGATACAATAACAAAACAGGTTCTGACTTAAATGTTTGGACTCAGACTTGATTGGTTAAAGACTTGGTCTCGACTCCAGCTTCACAAAGGTGGACTCGGATCCAAAACTACAAGTTTCACAGACATTTAATGAATAGAAATGGAATAATGAGTCCCTGAACAAAGGAGGGGGTCAATATCTAATGTGTCATATCAAGACTTTGGACTTAATTTCCCAGCAGCCACTGCACCATACTACATCATTGTCACATGACCACCTGCACGTGCATCACGTTTCTGTTTAATGAGCACTCCTATTTATAGCCACTGTTTGTATTGCTTCCTCGTCTTACGTATTTTCTATCTTGACCTATGTCCCTGTAGCATGGTTTGTTTGATTGTTTATGTTTAGCCTTAACCACAGTATTTTGATGAGTTTTCTTAGTGTCTTTGTTTTGTTGTTTGTTTATTAAACTGTTTGAAGATCTGCACTTGCTCCTGTATCTACCTTTGTAACATGACATAAAGGAACAGTCAGTATCTGGTGTGGCCACCAGCTGCTTTAAGTGCTACACTGCATCAGATTTGCATTAGGGATAGAGTGGAGATATAAAATCCACTTCATGAAGCCTCTGATTTTCAGTATCCTTAATGATAGCACCTGAATGGCTGATACCATTAAGCCTCATAGTCTTATGCAAGTTTGCAATATTGCACTTTTATCCTTCTCTGAAATGGGGGGGGGAGCTCATAATAGACAGAATGCACTCCAATGCCAGGTGGATGACCATGGAAATGGAATTCAATTTTAGTCTAAAAACATAACTAGGTAATAAAAGTAGGGAATGAAAGCCGAGTTGACATTGAACCAGGGTATCACCCAAATTGCCTCTTCTTCCAAGAGTGAGTAAATTCCTATAGAAAAAATTAATACCTATAGTATATGAACAGAGCTCATGCTGGTGTGAGAGAAAATGATTCTGCTAAAACACAGAGATTTTGTATTTTAGAGCTAATTATTATGGTATTGCACCTCTACCCTGTGTGCTCAGAGTTTGCATATTCTCCCCATACTTCAGAGGTTTCCTCCATGTACTCTGGGTTTCCTCCCCAGTCCAAAGGCATGTTTAGGGATTGTCTGTAGTGTATGAATGGGTGTGTGAATGTGTGTGCAATTGCGCCCTGCGAAAGATGGGTGTCACCCACCTTGTGCCTCGAGTTCCCTCTGATAGGCTCCAGGTTCCCCCATGACCCTGTGTAACCCTATGTAAGATAAGCAATAAGGAAAATGGATGGGTAATTGTTTTGACCACCCACTTGCAAGGTGATATAGCTTGCTAAGATTGTATGTGGTTTGACAGTCATCCAGCCAGAGCTGGAGGTTGGTGGGGACTGTTAATTACAGGCTGAGAGTTTATACATATAGCAGATAGTGAGTGACTGCCATCTAGTTGATTTTTTACATTTGCATGTGATGTACAATTTTGCAGTTGTAACCTATATTGAAATTGTGGGATTGGTGTTGTGCAAACAGAATGTAAATACTCCTTTTGGGCAGCATGGGGAATATTGCTGTATAAACCTGAGTGAGCATTTTCTTATTTTTGGTATGAAGAATTAAAATTCAAACTTATATCTAATAATGTGGCTGCCTGGGAACCTGGTCTTAACTCCACCAGTGGCTACAGATCAGGCAAGCCTCTTTCTCCCAGATTCAGATATGATGTAATTTGGGGGGTTCTTGGTGTTGGGTGTGGTTGGAGAGTGCCTTAAATACCTCATCACATTTCTGCATTAGGGGTACTGCTGGCCTGAAGAGAGCTTAGCCTCTCCACACTGTCTGATAGACAAACAAGAGTTTTCCTTCCATTAGGTGGGGTATTAGGAACCTCCCCATATCCTCTATAAACTCAGTTTGGTAGGCTGAGAGCAGGGATCAGCCATTTACAGCCCGCTCTGCATGTATGTGGCCTGGAAGATGGAGGCAAAGAAATAGTCCTTTTTATTGGGAACGGCAAGATTCAGTGGTGCAAGCAGGCTTCCTTGTGAGGAGTTAAGGTACTTGGCTATTGAGGGTTCAGAAGCAAGGGTTTTTCCATATCATAGACTGAGGTGTTTTCGATTTCCAAGCCACAAAGGCCATGCTTTAGGTCAAGTGGGTCTCCTCAATGTTGCTTCATGTTCATGCAGAATATCCAGACAGGGGCTGTTTTCTACTCCCAGGTTGAGGGCTCAAGAGCTCGCCATCATATGCATCCCTTTCCTGGTCAGTGGGGTTTTGACAATGTTAATATGGGTTGCAGTCTGCTCACACACACACACACACACACACACACACACACACACACACACACACACACACACACACACACACACACACACACACCATAATGAGTATAGTATCCTCCAAAACAATTTACCTGCTTGATCTCTGGAGAGCATCCCTAGATGCTGTATATTCCCCTCAGAGTTGTGCTGATCAAGGTGGATCAATGTTTTCTGAAAAGAGGAAGCATGATAAGGTTGTTTATTTCCACAGGATGTGCTTTCTTCAATACTGAACATGCTCCTGTCTATCAAGGCACACTTGCTGCAACTGGACAATTATGAATAGGTCTGACATAGACGTCCCCCTCATAGTTGGATGTTAAAGATACAAGATGATGAAAGAGAGCTTCATACATTTTTAAGCAGGATATATTCATAATTGTTTTTTTTCTCCATCTTCCATATGGTTAATATGTAATATAATATTAGTATTGAAATTTGAGGAGTTGTTTGTCTACCTTTTTTTCCCCCAACCTCAGCACAGCCCAAATTTCTTCTCTATGTGTAGCTGGTGGCATTCTGATTAGGATCTCACTGATTTTCAAGTGACATCTTGTGCCCAGTGGAAAGCCGTGTTTGTGTAGACTAAACATGGAAAGCTTGTCAAATGCAGTCATTCTCTTTCTGTCTGCACTGTAATAGATGGCTGACTTGAGCTGATTTAATAGATCAAATTGATGAAGGTGTAGTTAATGATAAGCAAACTCAATCATAGGTGTATGCATAAGCTTGCATATACTGTATACAGTATGTGTAGAGGCATGTGTTGTTGTCCACAGCCCCTGTATCACCGATAGTTAACGGCTAGTTCTGTTTCCCTGTAAGAGCATTCATTAGCAAAAAGGGGCACCACTATCGATACCATAACAAGATTTTGCCAAGAGCATGCTTTCTGTCTCTATGGTAATAATGGGCACTGTTAGAGGCTGGCTGGCTTCTCAGCACTAACGGGATCATTGATGCTTATAATGACTACCCAGCCATGATCATCTTACATGCTCTGGCAATGCTGTTGTCCTAGGCATGCAAGTTTGAAATGGTCAATTAGGAGTTTGGCCACAAAGCTCCATTACTGCCTAACATACTGTCATCAGCATTCATTAAGACACCCGTGTCACCCAGAACAGCCAATTAGAACATGTCCCATGGACCCTGTCTATCGCAGCAGGAGGCTTTTGCTATCCAAAAGGGTGCTTGAGAGAGAAGAGTCATATTCTCATTCTTTAGTAGGAATAGATAATCTGGGAGAAGATGGAGATAAAATAATGACATAAGAGGAAATGCAACAGTGAACATATCCAGCAGTAGCATTCCTAAATAGCAGGTGAGTAAGAAATGAGCCATTCTTTCTTCTCCTACAGTGGCTGAAACATCCAGTTTGTCCTTGCCTACACAATAAAATGAGTGCCAGAGAAGACTGAGGTCTTAAGAAACTAAGAATACAGAAATGCAAAAGCTACAACTCGCTTTGTCTGCCATAGTGCAAAAAAAGAAGGTATTTACTGGCTACATCCATGTTGAATTGCCCTGAATACTCAATTTTCTGCAAATATTCGCAAATGTCTGCACACAAACTGTGCCTGCTGCTCTTGGAATAGAATCAAGCTTTTTTTTTTTTTTTGCCAGAAAATGCCCCCTCAAAGCTGCTCAGTTTGAAGTCCATTATGTCACTGGATCAGAGGGCACTGTTGATTAAAAAAAAAAAGCAGGGGAGGTGATTATGGCTAACGACACTAATTACTAATAGCATTATATGTCCTGACCTCTTGCTGCTTATGCTAATGCTGGTCACTGTCCAAGATAGTCTGAGATCATGTCTGTTTGTTTACACATTTTAATTGAGTTACATTATGAAAAACTCAATAATACCAGGAAGATATACACAATTAAGAGAGCTTGTAAAAGGCTTTTAGAAATTCACTTGGTTAGTGATTACAGAAATAAAGTTGTATATTGGCCATGTTTTATGAGCTGGACAAGACATTAAATGACAATTATATATATTGAAATAGAACAGTTAACGTATTACTTTGTATATGATTGACAATAGTTCACTGATTACAGATACCGATGGTGGTATGCAGATTTTTATATTTGGTGTGCAAAACAGGTGTTCCCTTCCTACTGTGAGATTACTAAACTATAATTAACAAGACTCTATATGATAGTTCACATACAGACTTTATACTGAGCAGTGGCCCTATTCTTAGCCCCAAGATGGTAGTGGAATCAAGTCACAACTGCCTGTATTTACCAGTTTACTTGCTGAAAAATATTGCATAGTTAAAAAAACAACAAAAAAAAACAACAACACAAAAACGATATTAATTACTGGTATTCCATACCAAAATCATAAAGACTGTGTTTACCATAGTACATTAATAATTTTTGCTTAGTAATCTCAATATAGGAATGCAAACAAATTTGATTTAGTAACACAATATAATTTCACTCTATCATTCTGTAATTGACACTGTTGGTACTTCAGGATTTCTCTCCGATATTTCTAAAAGGATAATATTTTAGACTTCAGCATTCATTTATAGTACAAGCTTATTCTTTTTGTGAGTGTACTTAATGTTTGTAGGAATAATATTAATTTCAATAAATTCCACAGGAAAGATTTCTCTCATTTAATAATAATGAAACTTTAAAGATTGTTATTATGTTGAAACAGTGAAGCCAATTAAAATGTTGCCTGTTTTTAAATGTAACTGTATTAATGAGAATACATGGCTCATCGTTGCACATTTATCTAAACTCTGATTTATCTAATGCAAATGGAAACAACAACAAAAAAACATATGCCATTTTGGATGCTGGAATTTCACTTTTTGCACTTTTTTTTTACTCAAATGAAGGATTTGTTAACTTGTTCTATCACTATTTACTTCACATGAGGGCTGTGACAAGCTCCCACACTTCAGCTACACCCACAGTAACAATGTGTTTCCACCACTTAAGGGCTGATTTAAACATACAATTCTAAGCTGTCATCCCAAAAGGTTGGTGTTTATGCTCAGTGTAAATTGTGTTGTACAATATGTTCAGACTTTCAGAAGGTTAACTTTTATATTCTGTTCCAACAAATGGCATCATTTTCATCTTTTAGCATCCTTTTCCCCCATGAACTTTTCAATTACTATTTACTATGTATGTTTATAACTTGAATATCATTTAATTTACTTCCATATACAGCACGTTTGTTTGCTGAAGCAACCCATAATATTGTAATAAGCAGAATATTCCATAGACAAGAAGTTATAAGAAAATTTAGACAGCTATTTGATCACTATCACTAACCATAATGAGTAACAAGTCAGCTTGTCAGGTTATTTGGATTATGACATTATACATTGCAGTTGTTCAATTGCATTGATACATCCAAACAAAATGTTTGGACAATTTTAAACATAGACTTTATAAGCATCAGTTAGTCATGGATGCTTGGATACAACCTCCTATTCTGTTTCTTTTGGGTGGTTATTCTCAACCTCTCACACAATATGATTTCCAATAGTTCAATTAAATGTAATTTTTTTATTTATTAAAATATCAGTGATAGATTTTAGTAAAGTGCAAAACTACAAAATTATACTGTACGGAGAGGAACATAATCACAACATTTGAAGGTCTGAAGATATTTTAATTATATACACTATATGGCCAAAAGTATGTGTACACCTCACCTTCAAACAATCCCCAAACTGCTGAAAACTATGTTTAAACTATGTTAAAATGTCCTAGATGCTGTCAATTGTATAACTCATACAGCTCCTTCTGAGGATAAGACAGGGTGAAAACACAGACAGAGCTAAAGATGACAATTCTAAATCTTAGTGAATTGATTGCAAAACAAATGGGCCTCATTTAGCAATATTTTATTGAAGTTGTGTATAAATGTTTGCATAAACCAAAGTGAATTAAACATAACCACCAGATGTACAGAAGTTTTGGAAACACTGGTTTTCTTTGCAATTGCATGCATATGTATGTTGATGAATGCAAAATAAAGCAAATAAAGCCATTTGTAATCAGCTTGATAATTTAGGCCCATTGTGAAACAATACAGAATAAATACAAGTATGGTATTCAACAGCTACACTACTTATTCCATGGCTAAATAAAATTATTATTGGGAGCAGAAAACATGCTGCAACAACTACGGTTTGGGAGATGGTTTGGCTCCATGTGCTGAAGGTTTAATAAAACTTTACACAACATCCAGGAGGCAATTTTGATAAACAGAAACAGGCTCTGAACCTATAGAACTGAACATGTGAGCAAGACATTGCAACTTTGTAAATTTGATTGTCCTTTTATAGTTAATAAACAGAAAGGAACAGGAACTGGAAGTTTGTCCTCAGGGAAGGGGGCTTTCTGCTGGTGTGGAGGTGTCATGATATGAGATTTTTTGATTCATGGGTCTCATGCAAGGTCTTTAACTCTTGCATGAGACCCATGACTCTGTCAATTTAGACCATGGTTGAGAGGTATGTATGATTTTAGGTTACATCAAATTGTGCTCTGCAGTCAGTGTGCTGGATTAACTTTAATACAAAACATAATACGATTGAATGCTTATTGAACTAATCTGTACCAGTCATATGTTTAAACAAATACCATCCCCTCCAAATGTATTGACAGCAAGGACAATTCTATTGTTTTTGCTACACATTGAAGACATTTGAATTTGAGATAAAAAAAATGAATATAATAATAGATCAGATTTTCATGTTTAATTTCTTGATATTTACATGTAAACGTTTTAATTAATATAAAACATGTCACCTTTGGTGTCAGACCACACAATTTTTAGGTAAGTAAATATATAGGAACAGATAGCTTTAAAGTAAATTAAAGTAAATAACACTTAATATTTGGTTGCATATTCCTTGTTGTTTGTTTTTGGAAGTTTCTCCCTTCAGGCTCCTCTTCAGGAGGTAAAATGCATGCTCAACTGGGTGAAGATCTGGTGATTGACTTGGTCAGTCTAAAACCTTACACTTGTTTCCCCTCGTGAAGTGCTTTGTTGCATTGGCAGTGCTTTTTGGGTCATTGTCTTGCTGCATGATGAAGTTCCTGATAATTATATTGGATGCATTTTTCAGTAAATTGGAAGAGAGATTGTTTCTGTACAATTCTGAATTCATTCTGCTGCTACTGTCATGAGTTACATGTGGCAGAGTTGTGGCAAATTTTAGTCTCGTCTAAAGTTTGCCACAAGCCTTTTTATGGATATCTTTGAGAAATGGTTTTCTTCTTGCCACTCTTCCATAAAGGCCAAATTTGTGCAGTGTACGACTGATTGTTGTCCTATGGACTTCCCCTAGATGTCCAAACAGCTGAGTTACTGGCAGTCTTCAAACAATGTCTAAAGACGTATCTCTTACTAAAGTACTTATCACTTTTTTAAAATTAAAAAACAAAATAAAAACAATAATAACTGTGTTGGGTGTGTGCTTTTCTTACTGTGTTACCTCCCACCCAGAGCTTTAGACTGATATTTTTTAGACTGGCTTTTTAGTCCATGACCTAGTGAAAAAGTATCAGGATGTATATGTTGATAGCAACTTCAAAGAACTTCTGTAAGTCACTCTGAATAAGGGCGTGTGACAAATGCCATAAATTTAAATGTACAAAGAATGAAAATTAAGAATAAAAAATGGAAGATTAGGAAAATAATAAATGGGAGATTTAAAAAGCAAAACAGAAAAACTAACAGATAAGATGGCATCAGCAGGTGATAAAAGGCCTGCCAAGCATAAATGGATTCAATGGAAGCAAGAAGAATATAAGTTAAGCATCAATAATCATATATACTTTGTTGGCATTCAGTAAAATACGGAATCAGTAGAGTGAATGATAAAGGCAAATGATAACCCATCAAACACAAAGCAACAGCCAACAAAGTCACTTGAGACATTTCACTCAAGTGCTAATTAAGGTTACCTCGGCCAGTTAATAGAAGAGCCCAGAAAACACAGAAAGACAGAAAAAGGGATGTATAAAGGGACAAATAATGGACCCACTTATCACAAGCACAACTAAACTTTAAGAATACTATTAAGAATACTATGAAAGGCATACAAAATGTGAACACTAACTGAGTCAATGTAGCTGTGAGTGTGTAATTGCAACTCTGCATGACAGAGTAAATTAATCCCCAATTTTTACTTGCACGAGCACTAATTAGTTCATAAATCCTTAATCAGTGTGTGCATTATATATTCACTTAAGCAATTTCCTTGTTCTGGACATGCTGTTGCTTTAGTAAGATGTGGCTCATTGAAACCAAGACAATGAATGAATCACTACTGAAAATTCCTCAGTTCCCTCTTAGCTATAGCAGCTTGATCAAAGGGATCAGTTCCCTCTTAGCTATGGCAGATGAAATGATCACTCTATTGGTTTAACTCTGTTTGTTTGCTCCGTTAGCTCAGCTAAAGATTTTAGGCAACCTTGCCAAAAAGGGAGGAATTACAGATACCAAAGAAAACTGCCCTCATTATTTCTACTCCCTACTCTCCACCCTTACAGCAGGAGGGAGACAGCAGATGTAATGTAATCAGAGCCTGAACAAAATTGAATTCCTCTGACCATATAATTCATGAACTGCATGCTAGCATCCACTATCAAAAGCAATTCTGTTTATTTATGGTGGCTTTTACGAAGCGGTTTACACTGAATCAGGCTCCACTTTATAAGCAAAGAAATATCGGAGGAAGTGTGTCATCAAATTAAAAAACCATGTAGGTTAAATCCATTCTCTTTAAAGGGAGCATTAGATCTGTGTTTAACTTATTTTTTTTTTCAAACTGATGGAAGATGACCTCTTTCTAAACAAAGGACCAGAAAATTCTTGCACTGAAAATTAACTATTTTTAAACATTATTTAACATAAGCAAAGTGATTAATATCTCTTCATTTTTTTGTAACTGACATGCTATTTACTTTTACAATCTAGACAAGACTTCTTTGCTTAATGATAATGACTAATATAGGAACAATATTAAATAAGATTCATATTGCTCCTACTACACATACTAGAGGGGTAAATTGCATTAGGACTAGAGATAACTGGTGCTGACTTAGCATTACTCAGATGATAATATGAAATGTCTCCAAGAAAGTGAATCCTAAAAGCTATCCATTCACCAAGAGTCATTTGCATGACCTGTCTCAGTTCAGCTGGGTCACAAAGAAGCAGTGTTTGTCCATTTATTACATTTTGTTTTACAATCTCAGCATATGCTTCAGGGAGCTTCAGCCTGGATAGCTGTAGAAGTTTAAAAAAGTGTATTAAAAATAATGTTATTTTTTGTTTGCATCAATTCTAGAATGTATTGTATAGTGATTAATATAAACAGAATTTAAGATTACATGAAAGTTTACTGACCTCATTACAAACATCTTCCACAGACAGCTTGAGGACAGTGCTTAGAGACAAATTGTTGAATGTATTTTTTCCTATTGCTCTCAAAGTGCTGATTTGTCTGATCCTTGCAAACTCATTCTTGATGGAATAGTCCAGGTTAACTGTATATTGTTTAAGTTGATCTGCCTCTATGACTGTGAATTTGTAGTCCTTCTTGAGAAATGTTTCAAACAGCTCAGGATCATCATCTCTTTCCAGGAACTTCTCCACCTTCTCCCTAATTGTATGGAGCTCTATCCGATTCTCACTGAACACATCCCATAGAGTCCTGCTGGGATCATAGTCAACCATGGTTTGTTCAGTCTGCACAGTCTGATGTTCATCTTCCATACATTGAAGTATCCAACTTAGTCTACAAGGCCAGCGATCTACCAGTACAACCCAAGCAGCAACTCTTTCAGGAGGGGGACCTTCAACATTAAGAGCCCTAATGACTGTCAAGGACACCCTGGTGGAATTGGCAACCCTCCTCATAGACACAGTATTTTCTGAGATATAAGTGTGAAGCCTATTTTTGCCAGATAAGTATATGCTTTGAAATGCTTCTTGGATTAAACTTTTCACTTTTTTTTTTGTGGTATTGCTTGCTCTCAGGGAAGTGGATTGGACCTCATCATTAAGGCTGCTCTGTATGAAAGGGACATCTTCTGAAGAAACGGAGGTCTTTATGCTAGATAAATTCTCAACCTCATATCTTCGGGTGTCAGAAGGCCTTTCAGACTGATCCAGTAAAATATTTTTGAAGACGTTGCACTTTGATACCTCACATAAAGTTGGTACTGTGAAGGGTAGTGTGATTATGCGGTCCAGGAAGCCATAAGCTCTGTCCTTTTTACTAAAGCAATCCTTGGCCTGATCTATTTTTTGGGTAAGAACCTCTGGGTCAATTGCAACTAGAGAAATGAATGGGCTTTCCTCATCAGAAAGAAGTATGTTGATGGCATCCAAGACCCCAACAATTTTTGCTGGTGTGCAGCAGTCCAAATTGGTGATTTCCAGCACCACTTTTATCTTTTGCCTCTCAAAAGTCTCCATGAAGTGAATAAAGCATGACAATAGTCTCGTCTGCTTTCGAACTTCATGCATTAAGCCTAACTGCTCACTGATCTTCTTGTTGTCCAAGGCATATCTGACATTTACATCTTGGCTAAAGATCAGGTTCTTCAGCAGCAAGAAAATAAATCTCATAGCTCCAACTGCAGGGATCCCTAACACTGTAATGATGAACCCGTCTATCACTTCATACGCTTTGTTTTTATCTCCATCTCCTTGAGGCTTTACTTCAGGAAATGATAAAATACAGATTGGTACCAAAATAAAGAGGCAAACCATCAGTGTCATCAGGACAAAGGCCCATAGTGGGCAGCAGCAGAACTTCTTTGACCTCCAGTCGTTGGAGCTTTCTTCAGTCTTCTTTTCCATACCATCCTTTTCTTCGTCATATTGAGCTACTCTGAAGAGGCTGAGCTGAAGCTTGCCAAAACTGTCCTGAATAGCTTTGCACAACTGCATTACCAAGCCAGCCCAAAGCATGTCACTGCCTGCAAATTGCCAAGCACTAAACCTTACAAACACATAGTGGTTGCATTTCTTCATGTCTTTTTTTCTTGACCAAACAGGTCTATAGAAAAGGAGACGAAAGATTAGTGAAATCAGGTTCCCAATAGAGGACCTGCTTCTGTTACTGTTCTGCTTTTTTCTCTTTTCCTCATCGTTCATGTGACCTGTGAAATAACAAACAAGGCAACAGGACAGTAAACAAAATCAGTTTATGCTATTTGTATCTACTATGTTTAATGATTTTGAGCATTGAGTCAGATCAGAAAAATGTTAAAAATCCTTTATATATATATATATATATTTAATCTCAATGCTGGTAATTACAACCAAGCCAGATAAATTTTTTTTTAACATTTCAGATAAATAATCTGACTATACTTGTGAGCAGCCACGTTATTGTGTAAGTGTACATACCTTCAATGCTTGTGAGAATCATTTTAATCCTGCTGTGACATGATGAGTATAAGCCTACAGTCAATGGAGAATCAACTTTTGCAAGAGTTTTGTATAATGCATATGCATATACATTATCTTTGTTTAGCTCTGTTAAAAAAATAATAAAATAAATTAAAAAAAAAAAAAACAGAATGGAAATTTGTTTCTCAGTTAAAAAAAAATCAGTTTCACATTGTACATACATTTTAATACATTTCACTGAGCAATGTCTATTTTTAGTTCCATAATTTAGAAGCCCCCTGGAATTTATCAGATTTTTCTTAATAACAAATGAAAACATGCATGGTCAATATTAACATAATTTTAATAAAAAAATCCTGAGAGTAAAAATATATTATTTTGCCTTTACCTGTGAAGCATGTGAATATCTGTGAAATATTAACAGGTTTCATTTTCTGAACAAAAATTACTTCAGTTCAGTTGCTATTGAGAAGACTGTTAGTCTGAAGGAAGTGAAAATGAAGAGTAAGGAGCTTTCTAAGGATGTTAAAGATAAGGTTATAGAATTTCAAAACTTAGGAATAGGGTATAAAATTCTATGTAAGTGGTTGTCATTGTTGGCTCAATAGTGAAGAAGTGGAAGCTGAATCACACCACTCAAGCACTACCTAGACAAAGTCCAAAAACAAGACAGAGACTGATGAGAGAAGCTACAGTGAGGCCAAGAGTCACTTTTCAAGAGTTACAGAGTATAGTGGCTGAGAGTGGAATGGAGGTGCATCACACAACCATTTTAAGAACTCTGCATAATTGAGGATGGTATGGAGGGATGACTAGAAAGAAACTATTGCTTTAGTACAGCCAACTAGAATTTTTTTGATGACCAAGATATTATATTTGTGAAAGTTTCAAAGTGCTATGTGTGGTGCAAACATAACACAGGCCTCAATGAACACCATCTCTTAGTGAAATATGAAAATGTGAAATATAATTTTTATCCCCAGAACCTGAGTTTCTTGTCAAAATTGAAGGAAGAATGTATGAAGCAAAATACAGGGCATATTACAAGAGATCTTCTTGACTTAAGCTTGGGATAAACTTTGACTTTCAGCAGGACAATTGTCCCAAACATGAGCGCAAATAATAGGAGTGGTTAAAATTAAAAAGGTGATTATAGTATAATGGCTAGGGGTTCTGCTAGTGTTTCTGGGCCCCCTGGCTAATTTGTATTACAAGCCCCCAACCCCCAATTATCTTTTCTTATTGCCACGCGTAAAAACAATTATTATCAATAAGCATAACAATGACTGCATATTCAATAAGAGACTATACAGAACTAAATTTGAACAGTTTATTAAATGAACTGAAATTATGCATTTATAACTATATTCAAATAACTATACAGTACAAGTAATTAACACCATTGTACTCTCTCTCTCTCTCTCTCTCTCTCTCTCATACACAGACACCATAGAAACGCTGTCTGAATGTCTTTATATGCTGGCGACTTGCAATTTCTTATCCTCCAAGTACCAAGAACAATTAACGTTTCTATTATTATTATTATTATTATTATTATTATTATTATTATTATTATTATTATTTATTGAGTGAATCATAAGTTTCACACACCAGTAGCTCCAGAAAGAAATGTGGAAATTAGCTAAAAGAGTTGAACTTGAGAATCAAATCGGTTCCATTTGGGAATGAATCATTTAAACTTGTTTTATCAAAGGGATTCTCCAATTAATATAAATTAACTGAATTAAACAAATTATTCTCTCATGAATCGGACATCATTGCAACACTTTCATAAATTCACTCTGGACAATTAAAGCAGATTTATATGATTAAATTTCAATCCATTCCTCACAGAAAGCTGCTCCAAGGCTTCAGAAAGTTTAAATACATACAACACTGGACTAGTTTTACTGTCGCTTTGGGCATTTTCTATTTTATGCTAATTATAACAGCTTCATAATCTGGCTTCAGAAACATAGCACAAGAAAGGGAACACAGATCACCTTTTTTTTTTAAACTGTGTGACTAAGTATCTTCCCTATCTTGTTATTTCCTGTTTTCGTGTTTTTCTTTATTCTTTTGATATCCTAATTTTGTCTGTGCCATCTCTTGCCATCTACCTGATGCTTGGAATGACTCATGACTGTGAAGTGCCGCATTTCTGAATAATCCTCATACATCTTAAGGTGACACACACATGCACTTTGCACAGTCTGAGAGCATTCATTGTAGCATGCTTCTTCATAGATTATTGTGCAAAGAAGCCATTTAAATACTAAAATTATACAGGTAATTATGGGGTTCTGCTGGGCCCCCTATATGACCAGGGCACATCGCCCATCACCCCCCACTCCCCTTGTTATGGCACTCCTAACAATGGCCATGTTCTGAATCCCATTGAGATTGCAGTCAATAAACAACAGCCAACTACAGTGGTGTGAAAAAGTGTTTGCCCCCTTCCTCATTTCCTGTTCCTTTGCATGTTTGTCACACTTAAGTGTTTTGGAACATCAAACCAATTTAAACAATAGTCAAGGACAACACAAGTAAACACAAAATGCAATTTGTAAATGAAGGTGTTTATTATTAAAGGTGAAAAAAAATCCAAACCATCATGGCCCTGTGTGAAAAAGTGATTGCCCCCTAAACCTAATAACTGGTTGGGCCACCCTTAGCAGCAACAACTGCAACCAAGCGTTTGTGATAATGTGCAATGAGGCTTTTACAGCATCCTGGAGGAATTTTGGCCCACTCATCTTTGCAGAATTGTTCTAATTCAGTTACATTAGAGGGTTTTCGAGCATGAACGGCCTTTTTAAGGTCATACCACAACATCTCAATAGGATTCAGGTCAGGACTTTGGCTAGGCCACTCCAAAGTCTTCATTTTGTTTTTCTTCAGCCATTCGGTGGTGGACTTGCTGGTGTGTTTAGGATCATTGTCCTGCTGCAGAACCCAAGTTCGTTTCAGCTTGAGTACACGAACAGATGGTCGGACATTCTCCTTCAGGATCTCTTGGTAGACAGCAGAATTCATAGTTCCTTTTATCACGGCAAGTCTTCCAGGTCCTGAAGCAGCAAAACAGCCCCAGACCATCACACTACCACCACCATATTTTACTGTTGGTATAATGTTCTTTTTATGAAATGCAGTGTTCCTTCTATGCCAGATATACTTGGACACACACCTTCCAAAGAGTTCCACTTTTGTCTCATCGGTCCACAGAATGTTGTCCCAAAAGTCTTGGGGATCATCAAGATGTGTTGTGGAGAAATTGAGACGAGCTTTGATGTTCTTTTTGCTCAGCAGTGGTTTTCTCCTTGGAACTCTGCCATGCAGGCCATTTTTGCCCAGTCTTTTCCTGATGGTGGAGGCATGAACGCTGACCTTAACTGAGGCAAGTGAGGCCTGCAGTTCTTTGGACGTTGTTGTGGGGTCTTTTGTGACCTCTTGGATGAGTCGTCGCTGCGCTCTTGGGGTAATTTTGGGCAGCCGGCCACTCCTGGGAAGGTTCACCACTGTTCCATGTCTTCGCCATTTGTGGATAATGGCTCTCACTGTGGTTCGCTGGATTCCCAAAGCTTTGGAAATGGCTTTATAACCCTTTCCAGACTGATAGATCTCAATTACTTTCTTTCTCAATTGTTCCTGAATTTCTTTGGGTCTCGGCATGATGTGTAGCTTTTAAGGATCTTCTGGTGGACCTTACTGTGTCAAGCAGCTCCTATTTAAGTGATGCCTTGATTGTGAACAGGTGTGGCAATAATCAGGCCTGGGTGTGGCTAGAGAAATTGAACTCAGGTGTGGACAACCACAGTTATAGTATGTTTTAACAAGGGGGGCAATCACTTTTTCACACAGGGCCATGATGGTTTGGATTTTTTTTCACCTTTAATAATAAACACCTTCATTTACAAATTGCATTTTGTGTTTACTTGTGTTGTCCTTGACTATTGTTTAAATTGGTTTGATGTTCCGAAACACTTAAGTGTGACAAACATGCAAAGGAACAGGAAATGAGGAAGGGGGCAAACACTTTTTCACACCACTGTATTCTGAAGAACCTGGAGCAAATCTGCTAGGAAGAATGAGTGAAAATCTCTCCCAAACAATATGCAGAGCTTGTAGCTCAACAGACTTAAAACTGTTATTGCAGTAAACACTGGTTCTACCAAGTATAAGTATAAAGGGTTTGATACTAAACGATTTGATTCTTATGCTTGCAGAATTCAATTTTTGTAAAGATCTGCTGACAAATAATGATTTTGACTTTGAATATTTATTTTAAGGGCATATTGGTTTGCAATAATACTGGCTGAAACAATCTGTCTAAGTGCCATTCGTAATCCAGACAAATCTGATGACTTTTAAGAGGGTTTAATACTTTTGGAAAGCAATGCATATGATTGTGTGGTACTTGCTAAACTAAGAAATCCCAGATAAATCAGCAAACGGGTGCAATATACTTTTCAAACAACCAGCACTCCCTTTTTCAGAACAAAGTCCTTGTACAGTGCAAACACAATAAAGATATGGAGTGAATATAATGTCTTTTAATGACTAGTTCAGTCCAAGGGTGCCAAAGGGCAAATATAGAGCAGGTAAAACAAAGAGCAATCACATTTACATATTTTATTGTTAAGAGAGTTTGTCGATGATTATTACATATATTTATTTTCATAATCTATCAAGCCTTGTTTTTATGTATGTTCATTTCATTACATTCATTACATTTTTTTCAGTTTAAAAGTTGCGTTGTACCTTTTCCCATTATTATCTTCTGTCTCTCTGTGTAGAGAAAATATCAACGAAATATCTTCTCCAACTATCCTGAAAATGAGAAAAGATTGTTAAGGGGTATTTTTTTTCTTTGTTTGTTTGTTTTTTTGTTTTAGCCGTGCTAATGTTTTGATGTCTATATATACAGGTGCATCTCAGAAAATTTGAATATCATGGAAAAGTTCATTTGTTTCTGTAATTTAATTCAAAAAGCTTATATATAAATATATATATATACTTTTTTAACTGCTCATTAACCTTTCTACCATTAACTAGAAATAGAAATGTGCTACTATGAATCAGTGCATTTATTTCAGCCAATTCAGACTGAACTGTTTGATCAATTTTGTGTGAGATTGCCAGGAATTAAAGTACACAAATAAATAAGGTAAACATTTGCTAAAATGCACTTAAATCATACCATGTTAACTCTTGAGTATTATGTTTTTTGTGTGTGTCTGTGCACAAATCTCTTTTAATGAAAAATATGAAAATGAGGAATGAAAGCCTCACCTGTTACAAGCAGAGTTAATGAAGTCATGAAGTTTACCACCACGCTCATAATGCTGTCTGTATTCCTTCAAACAGCAGGACATGAGTGTGTGTGTGTGTGTGTGTGTTATCATGAAAAACACAGCTCTGATTGGCAAGTTCCCCCTTTTCCAAGTGCCAAAATAACAGCTCAGAGTCTCTGAACCTCCCACTCTTGCTCACTACTAGTCAACCTGTCATCGATGGGAAGGAAGTCAGAGGGGTTGGCATTCCAAGGTAACAGGGGAGGTTGGGGACTTAGAACACACTGGAAAGTGGTTAATTGCAAGGCTGAATGTAGAGTGTTCTGGATGTATTCAAGTCAAGTCATGTGGTTTTATTGTCATTCCTCTATTTAGCTTGTATACACTGGAATGAAATGAAATTTCTTCAGGGCGTAGTTCAACAAAAAACAGTATGCGATGGTACATAAAGTGCAACACATCAGTGTGAGATGAGTGCAAGACAATAAATACACAGAAAAAAACAATAAATACCCAGGACAATAAATACACAGAACATGGACTGTAAAATGTAAACTATTGTGTAATGTATTAGCTCATGTATAGCAGCAATAATGGCAGCAATGAGTTCCATAATGAGTATGTATTCTGCCCATGTCCTCCTGGTTTTCGGCACAGTATGATTGCAGGAATTGATCTATTTCTTGATTGGCACTCTCGACCATTAGCTTGGGGATAGTAACCAGATGTGAGACGTGAGAACAGATGTGTAAATCTGTTCCATACCCAGGAGGTGTATTGAGCTCCCTGATCACTCATTATGTTCTCTGTAATCCATTAATTTTGGAATAAGTGTGTCAGAATAAGAGACACTGACTGGGGATTCTCAGTCCTTGGATGTTTTCAATCCCCTTGTTGAACTCACAGGTTAGAGCCCCCACAGAACAGGCTGGTGGCAAGATTTGCTCTTCAGCCAAATAAAGCCTTCCTTTTCTTCTCCTTCTTCTTCATCTTCAATACTAGGTGAGTATGCAAAGTCTAGCTAGCATTAACTGCCTAGATCCCTATTTATGTCTCTAAGCACTATGCTGTTGAGTCGTGTGAGTTTGCAAGTTCAAGGTCAAGTGGTTTTATTGTCATTTCAACCATATACAGTGGGGGAAAAAGTATTTGATCCCCTGCTGATTTTGTATGTTTGCCCACTGACAAAGAAATGATCAGTCTATAATTTTAATGGTAGGTTTATTTGAACAGTGAGAGAGAAAATAACAACAAAAAAATCCAGAAAACCGGATTAGCATTTTAATGAGGGAAATATGTATTTGACCCCTCTGCAAAACATGACTTAGTACTTGGTAATGACTTAGTAATTACTTTTAATTTGCAATGCCCTGGCTGAGGGAAGGAGGTTCTCACCCAAGATTTGATGGTACATGGCCCCGTCCATCGTCCCTTTGATGCGTTGAAGTTGTCCTGTCCCCTTAGCAGAAAAACACCACCAAAGCATAATGTTTCCACCTCCATGTTTGACGGTGGGGATGGCGTTCTTGGGGTCATAGGCACTATTCCTCCTCCTCCAAACACGGCGAGTTGACTTGATGCCAAAGAGCTCCATTTTGGTCTCATCTGACCACAACACTTTCACCCAGTTGTCCTCTGGTGGTCAGATGAGACCAAAATGGAACCCTTCCCTCAGCCAGGGCATGGAAAATTAAAAGTAATTACTAAGTCATTTCCAAGTACTAAGTCATGTTTTGCAGAGGGATCAAATATATATTTCCCTCATTAAAATGCAAGTCAATTTATAACATTTTTGACCTGCATTTTTCTGGATTTTCTTGTTGTTTTTCTGTCTCTCACTGTTCAAATGAACCTACCATTAAAATTATAGACTGATCCTTTATTTGTTATTGGGCAAACATACAAAATCAGCAGGGGATCAAATACTTTTTTCCCCCACTGTACAGTTGGTATAGTACACAGTGAAATGAAACACCGTTCCTCTAGGTCCATGGTTCTACATAAAACAACACACTAACCACATGAGATGACACAGAACTAAATAAGATCTGTAATATCTACATAAAGTGCATGTGCAGACGTGTGCTAAATACACAGGACAGTACAGTAACTACTAAAACAGGACAATGGGCACAGTAAGTGACAGTGTAGCACCGACCAGTACACAGTTTTAGTGTGTAAGTGTCTGATATAACAGGTAGTGCAGAAGATCGGTGCAAAGAAGTAACAATATAATTTAAAAATGGAATCAATGTAAACATAATATGCTATGACTGAGTATTCAGCAAATTAGCGTATACCAAATGTGGACATAGCAGTTATTGTGGTAGCAGCCAGGTAAAGTGTATTTAGTGAGAAATAAGTTAAAAACTCTATTTTTATAATACAGTAGCAGCAAAAAATGCTATGGTTGTGAGGGCTCAAATGCTTTGGTACCTTTTTCCAGACGGCAAGAGGATGAAGAGTGTGTGAAAGCTGTGTGGGGTCCTCCACAATGCTGGTGGCTTTGCAGATGCAGCATGTGGTGTAAATGTCTGTGATAGGGGGATGAGAGAGACCCAAATGATCTTTGTAGCTGTCTTCACTATACACTGCATGGTCTTGCGATCCAATGAGGGACGATTTCCGAACCAAACAGTGATGCAGCTGCTCGAGATGCTCTCAATAGTTCCTCTGTAGAACGTGGTGAGGATGGTAAGTGGAAGATGGGGTTTCTTCCGTAAATGGAAAATGGTACACTTATATTTGACTTTTATCCAAAGACTTTTATTTGTCTCATTCACCCATTCACACACACACTCACACACCAATGGAAGCAGAGCTGCCATGCAAGGCATTAACTTGCCATCATTAGCAACTTGGAGTTCAGTGTCTTGCCCAAGGACAGTTCAGCATGTGAAATCATGTGGGCCAGGAATCGAACCGGCAATCCTACGTTTAGTGGACAACCCGCTTTACCACCTGAGGTTTCAGCCTTTGCAGAAAATAGAGACACTGTTGGGCTTTCTTGACTATAGAGCTGATGTTGAGGGACCAGGTGAGGTTCTCAGGCAGGTGAGCACAAAGGAATCTGATGCTCTTGATTATCTCCACGGAGGAGCCACCGATGTTCAGTGGAGAGGGGGCCCTTCATGCTCTCCTGAAGTCAACAACCATATCTTTTGTTTTGTCCACATTCAGAGACAGGTTGTTGGTGCTGCACCTCCTCTCCATATAGCTTGCTGATGAGACCTACCACAGTCGTGTCATCTGCAAACTTGATATGATTGGAGCCATGCATTGCTGCACAGTCATGAGTCAGTATAGTGAACAGCAGTGCAATCAGCACACAGCACAGCGTGGTGGTGGTGGAGAAGCTGTTCCCGATCTCGACTGATTGAGGTCTCCCAGTCAAGAAGTCCAGGATCCAGTTGCAGATGGAGGTGTTCAGGACCAGTACGTTCAAATTTCCAAACAGGTGCAGAGGAATGATTGTGTTGAATGCTGAACTGAAGTCTATGAACAGGATTCGAACGTAGGTGTCCTTCTTGTCCAGGTGGGTGAGGGCCAGATGTAGGGTGGTGGCGATGGCATCATCTGTTGAGCGGTTGGTGTGATATGCGAACTGCAGTGGGTCCAGTGAGTGGGGCAGCAGGGTCTTGATGTGCCTCATGATGAGACTCTCGAAGCACTTCATGATGATGGATGTGAGTGCAACGGGACATTGAGGCAGGACACTGGAGACCTCTTCGGCACGGGGACAATGATGGTAGCCTTGAAGCATGTTGGAAAGATTGGGCCTGCTCAGGGAGATGTTGATGATGTCAGTGAAGTTTTCCTCACATCAGCTGTGGTTAGACATCACCTGGTTGTTGAGATGAGGGGTGATCTTCCTCACTTACATGTCATTCTATGCCTCAAACTGACCGTAGAATTTGTTCAGCACATCTGGAAGGGAGGAATTACTGTAACAGGTGGATGATGTCCTGTAGTTGCTGATTGCCTGAATTCCCTGTCACATGCACTGCGTGTCGCCACTATCCATGAAGTGACTGTGGATTTTCTGGGCGTGTGCGTGCTTTGTCTCTCTAATGACCCAGGACAATTTGGCCCTCGTTGTACTTAGGGCCACATTGTCATCTGCCCTGAAGGCGGAGTCTCGGGTTCTCAGTAGTGCTCGCACCTTCGCAGACATCCATGGTTTCTGGTAGGAGTGTGTGGTGACGATCTTGGATATGGTGACATCATCAATGTTCATATTTCATCTTACAGAATGAACCTAATAAATTTAGAGTGTACAGTGAGGGAAAAAAGTATTTCATCCCCTGCTGATTTTGTATGTTTAGAGTGTACACTCTAAATTTATTAGGTTCATTCTGTATGATGAAAGATGAAAAATAGGTTTATTGTGAATATCTGCAATATGCATGCTTGGCTAAATGCTAGTGCACTCTGCCAGTGGGTTTCTCCCTTCCTCCACAGTCCACGCGCGCTCCAAAATTCTCACTGACTCCTTAGGCCATTTACACACGAGCTTGGGGCCATGTACACACATCCATGGCTTTCTGGCAGGGGTGGGCTGACAACACAGATTCACACATCAGCGGTATCTCCACCTTTGCTGGGGTCACATTTCCAGATTGTCCCCAGTTAGGTTAACTGAATTCAGAGCATCACATTTATTTATTTATTTTTCTTTTGCAAAACTGCTTACACATTGTGTAGCATGTGGATGTAAGAATCACTGACACCTCAAACCTCAAAGACAAAAGAATTTACATAGACCAGAATTTACTTGTATAGAGTTAATAATTTAAAAAAAGTATTTAAAAAGTACTTACTTTATATTTTTATATTTCTTTAAGCTAGAAAGATGGGTGGCACTAACAGTCTGACTATAATGGGTATAAAGTGCAGATATGGGCAATTATTTGTGCAATATAATTCTGTGCAACATTAAGCTAAGGTAGTTGTCTTGGAATTGCACAAATGTATGAGAAATATTTATAAATACATGATATAAACACAGGATTAGATGGTTAATGAAGAGGAATGAATAGAAGATGTATTAAGGAATGCAGGTGGTATGGTTTTTCATTCTATGAGGAATTTTATGACAGTGGCGGCTGGCAAGGTGAGATTGCTACTGTTAAATTTTAGTTTATCTTTAACTCAACATCTGTTCTTATCTAATGTTCTCAGTTGGTCATGTTTAAGAATTTATTCATTTATTATTTTACAGCTGGATTTTTAGTAGGATTAGCAATTGAGCACTGTTGTCAGAAGGCTGTGGTCATCATTAAGTAAAATAAATCAAGAATTTAAAAAATGCCAATCTTTTTGTATTATGTAGTTTTGAAATCAATCACCACTTATACACAGTCTTCAAAATACCACACCAGTTTTAATTATAAATATTTAAATATATTTATTTCTAAAAATAATTGACTAGTTTTCAAGAAAATATTAGAACAGAGAAAATATTTTAAACACATTTATTTTAAATGATCAATTAATTTTTTGAAATGATCATTTATTAACTAACCCTGTGTAAAAAAAAAAATTCTTAATTCTTAAATTTTTGGCAACACTTTGGAACCACACTTAAATAGAACCTTTCCAGTAATGTGAAGTTTCTGAAAGGCCTCAACATACAGCACACTATGCCATGATCAAAAGAAATGATACAGAAAGACTGGGCAAAATGGTATCTATGTGAGAGTTGGAAGGTGAAATCCACTGCAAACCAAGAAAGACATAAAGGCTTATAACACATTTGTTTAGAGATTACACAAACCTCTATAGCAAGCTAGAGATGAAATAAAGCAAGAGCTATGGTCAGAAAAAGCGTGATAGTAATGCATCATTGAAAAAATCAGGAAATCAAAAGCAGCTATTCGGTAAGCACCAGGAACAGGGTAAGTTGCAACAAGGTGTACCTAAATGACAAGTCCTGCCTATACTCACATACACTGAAGCACAATGATGACTATAAGACTTTCTATTGCCCTCTATGCAATTGTAAACGTTTAAAAAAAATTAAAAATAAGTGTTTCTCAAATAAATTGACATGCACTCACAGTTTATTGTCCTCCGTTCTGTACATATCAAGGCAAATTATTAAGCCACCAGGACTGCAGAACAACATACTGGACAATAAACTGGACACATGTCTACTATAGTGAAAATTAGCTTTTCCCTTTTTTAGTGGTGGAAATGTGCAATCTTAATATTTAATCAGCTGATCAACTATTTGTCCACTGATGAGCTGAACTTCCATCCATCCATCTTGAACCACTTACTCCTTTTCAGGGTCGTGGCGGAACCTGGAGCCTATCCCAGGGAGCATCGGGCACAATGCAGGGTACACCCTGGACAGGGTGCCAGTTGCATCGCAGGGCACACAATCACACACATTCACACAGCCATTCATACACTACAGACACTTTAGACACGCCAATCAGACTACTATGCCTGTCTTTGGACTGGGGGAGGGAACCGGAGTACCCGGAGGAAACCCCTGCAGCACTGGGAGAACATGCAAACTCCGCACATACAGAGCCACAGGAATCGAACCCCGACCCAGGCGGTGTGAGGCGAACATGCTAACGACTAAGCCACTGTGAGCCCATGAGCTGAACTTAATGCATCTTATATCTTAAGCCTGGCTAGGATATTAGTTCTCTGGGACTTCCTGGCACTGTTCTAAACTGGTTTGAATCCAAGGCTCCAAGGCTCCATTTTGGGACCTCTTTTGTTTAACATCTGCATGCTTCTACTGGCTCCGATTATGAAAAATAACAATATATGTTACCATAGATATGCAGATGACACAGAGATTTACATAACCATTTTGCCAGGGATATATTATCCCATACAGGCGCTGAGGAACTGCATTAAACAAATCAATGACGTGCCATAATTTTCTGGAATTAAACAAAGAGAAAACTAAAGTTATTGTTTGTGGAGCTAAGGAGGAGTGATTAGAAGTCAGCGCTCAGCTTCAGTCTGTAATGTTGAAGACCACAGACCAAGCCAGAAATCTTGGTGTAGTCATGGACTCAGACACCTGACAAATATTCGAAGGGTTGGATGACTAAATTTCTCAGCAAGACTTAGAAAAACGTGCCCATGTATTTATCTTTAGTTGACTCGACTACTGTGTGTCTTTACAAGTCTCAATAAGAAATGAATTATATAGATGCAGCTGATTCAGAGTGCTGCTGCTCGGGTCCTCACTAAGACCAAAAAAGAGGATCATATAACTCAAGTCTTGAGGTCGCTGCACTCTCTTCCTGTCTGTCAAAGAATTGATTTTAAAATACTGCTGTTGTTTTATAAAGCACTGAATGGTTTGGGGCCAATATATATTTCTGATCTACTGGTACATTATGAATCAACCAGACATCTCAGGTTGTCTGTGACAGGTCTGCTTTCTGTTCCCAGAGTCAAAACTAAACATGGAGAAGCAGCATTTAGTTTTTATGCTCCACATATCTGGAACAAACTCTCGGAAAAATGCAAGTCTGCCAAAACTCTCAGTTCTTTTAAATCAAGACATAATTGCCATCCACCCCTCTTCACCACTTTCTCATTTTTTTCTACACCAAAGATGTGCCTTATGCTAGGATTTAATGTTACCTTTAAGCCCTTGTTGGGAGAAGTAAATTGTTGCTATATCAACTTTGATCATAGAATCTTTGGACTACTGTAAGCTTACTCTCCATGTCAGATGCAACAAAGTGGGTTGAAAAAACCATATGAAACGGCCATCAAGATCAAGATGATGTTGCCCCCTGTTGTAGATAAATTGCTATTGCAATTCAATTCTAAATCGTTCCCTATATAAAGGTATTAGATGCTGTGCTACAATTCTGAGCAATGCTGCTCTCTGCTGTTTAGCTGTGATATCAAATTCTGAGTCACATCTCACATGCTGATGTATTTATATCCATGAAATAAAGTGATTTATCTATTGAAACATTAAAAGTAAATTAAGCGTGCCACTCCTGAGAAAGATGTCTCCCCTTTTTTCATTCTGTCCTACTTTTCCTACTTAAAAATGGCAGCATTAAAAAACACTGTCACACTTGTATGTATATATACAGTGGAAAGAAAAAGTATGGGAACCTTTTGGAATTTCATAGTTTTCTGAATAAATTTGTCATAAAATGTGATCTGATCTTCATCTAAGTCAAGGGTATTCACAAATATAATGTGTCTAAAATAATAACATAAAAAAATTCTGATCTTTCATGTCTTTTTTGAGAACAACCAAAAAAAACTCACAGTGCTTGTGGAAAAAGTATGTGAACCCTTGAGTTAATGACCTCAAAAAAGCTAATTGGAGTCAGGTTTTAGCACACCTGGAGTTTCGTTAAGAAAATGTGTTTAGAGGTTCGAATTCGGCGTTCAATGGAGTAAGACACGAAGTTTGAGTCTGCGGCTGATTTTGATTAAAATTGTAATTAATTAGCATTTTTTCGGTCATATAATATATTTCACTTATTCTACTTCATTTCCTTATTTGTATTTTTAACTTGGTGGTTCATTAAAATGTCTGGGAAGAACTTTAAAACCGGTGGTAACATTCAGACAAAACTGAGGCCTAGAGAGCGTGTCTCCTTCTCCTCGTGAACCCACAGCCGTGCTTCCTTCTCCCCGTGAACCCACAGCCGCATCCACATCCCGAGCGGTTACCCTGACCTCGCCGCACTCAGGCTTGAGTTGCTGGCTTTACTGAGGAAGGACATCGCCAATATTTTCCAGAAGCACCTGGAGAATCTTCAGAAGACTCTCTGGGATGCGCTGACTACTATCCAGCTTAACCTACAGGCCATAAAAACACAGCTGGCTAGTAATAAAGTCACTACCAATGCCACCATATCAACACTGAAAGGTACTGTTGGGGGAAATGGGGCACACGCTCTCCGGTTGCTCCGATGATATAGTTCACATGAAGACTACTATTGAGTCTCTCACTGCGAATTAGAGAATAAATGTGAGGATTTGGAGTCGAGGTCACGGCGTAATAACGTTAGGATAGTCAGAGTTCCAGAGGGCGCTGACACCTGTACAACCACTGCTGTAGCGGCCTTGTTAAAAGAGGCGTTAGGTCTGGAGAAGAAGCCGGTTCTGGACCGATTCTGGACTTTTAATTTTTTTCTTTTTTTTCTTTCTTCTCAATTAAATATTTGGGAAAGGGAAGGGAGGAGAGAAAAATGTAAATCAATCACATGGAAATTAATCACATGTAAATGGATCACATGAATATGAATCACATGAAAATTAATCACATGTAAATGAATCACATGCATGGATATGAATCACATGACAATGTAAATGAATCACATGTAAATTAATCATATGAAAATGAACAAATAAATCAAATGTAAGAAAATATGTTTGGAGGTGTGGACTACAGCTACTTTGACTGATAAAAACCACTCAAGCTTTTCGAGTTTGCTCTGCACAAGAAGCACACACTTATATGAGCCATGCCTTTCCAAAAAGAGCTTTTAGAGGATCTATGATCAAGAATTGTTGATTTACACAAAGCTGGCAAAGGTTACAAAGTGATTTCAAAGACTTTAGAAATTCACCAGTCTACAGATTGCAAACATTCTACAAATGGAGACACTTTGGGACTGTTGCTACTCTACCAAGAAGTGGGTGCCCAGTCAAAATGACTCCATGAGCACAACGAAGACTCATCAATGAGATAAAGAAACAACCCCGAATGACAGCCAAAGATTTGAAGGCATCATTGGAACTGGCTAACATCTGATTGCCAAGGGAGCAATCGAAGGGGGACATGCCAGTGGCAGTGCTAGTTAGGTAGTTGTGGTTGTACTTGAACCAGGGTAGCTGGGAGCTCCAGGTAGTGGGGTTGTTGGCTGTGACACAGCACAGCATTGCTTCCAGTTCCTGGTTGGGATCTCTCTGTTTGGCCATTGCTTTGGGGGTAAAATCCAGAGGACAAACTGACTGTGGCCCCAAAATCATTGCAGGATGCCCATCAGATTTGGGAATGAACTGGTGACTTGATGATGTTACCTTGGGAAAGGGGTAGACCAGTGATGAAGTCCAAGGAGATCTGTGACCATAGGTGACTGGGCAAGGGTTGAAGCAGGCCGACAGGCTTTCAGTGTAGGGCCTTATTACTGTAGGCCTCATTATGTAGGGCCGGTGTAGGGCCTTATTACTCACTGCATACGGAGGAGGCAGTGACAAAATCTTGGGTGTCAGTGTCCATTTTAGCCATGCAATGTCGTGCAGAGCCGGGTACAAACAGTTTACCAGCACCCCTAAAGACTCAGCCTTACACAAAGGGAGTAATGAGATATTAATGAGTCTTTATTGGTCACATATACATTACAGCACAGTGAAATTATTTTCTTTGCATACCCCTGCATGTCAGGAAGCTGGGGTCAGAGCTCAGAGCCAGCCATGATACAGCGCCCCTGGAGCAGAGAGGGATAAAGGCCTTGCTCAAGGGCCCAACAGCAGCAGCTTGGCAGTACTGAGGCTTGAACCTGATCAGTAGCCCAGCGCCTTAACAGCCAAGCCACCACTGCCCAGTAGAGGTGGAGGTTTGTTTTCCAGGTAGTCAAAGATGATCCGGTTCATGAATGAGGGCTTGGAACACTGCCTGAGCATTGGTGAGGCCGAATGGCATAACCAGATATTCAAAGTGACTTAGCTGGGTATTGAACACTGTCTTCCATCTGTGCCCCCTCTGATCCTTATGAGATAGTATTTTAATATTTAATATAGCATTATTTAATATAAGTTTGAATTTCAGCCATGATATCCTTGTGGTGGGCCAAACCAAATTTTTCCCTAGTTCTGTCTGCTCACCCCACTGCACATAATATTTTGCCTGTTCATACTGCTGTGTAGTATCTGTTTCTCAAAAAAAAAATCCATGAAATCAAGTACATTT
This sequence comes from Ameiurus melas, assembly GCA_012411365.1. Taxonomy (NCBI): domain Eukaryota; kingdom Metazoa; phylum Chordata; class Actinopteri; order Siluriformes; family Ictaluridae; genus Ameiurus; species Ameiurus melas. The sequence continues at coordinate 24,496,676 of CM022762.1, read as the reverse complement.
TCAAAACAAATGCTTATCTAATAATGATTTCTTCATCTCTCCCAGAAAGCAAAAGAAAGGAAACATTGTTTGTCAACTTTATTATGCTTGGGATATTGAGTAGATTGCAAAAACAGAGACTGCACATTTCCAGTGGAAATGTATTTGATTGTAACACCAGGGACTATCAACACTTGCTTGACAAGGGAAAAATAATAAATAGACTGTTTTCAGCAGGATCTAACTTTAATTACTTAAGCTATGATTAAGATCATGTGAGGTGACTGGCTCCTGTCAATGTCCCCTGATTCATCTACCTTATTCTGCAGTGATTTTAATTAAAAAGACAATCTGAGTAGTGATCTAGAGAGAGGGAAGTGGAGAGAGAAATTAAGAGAACAAATTTGATTATTTGAGTCTATTTAGTGTCTGTTCTCTAGTTTGTTGGATTATTAAGCTGAACACATTTTACACTAGGTATATTATCCTGCGTGGGCATGGTGTTATGTTGAACTCATTTCAGATGAGAAGACAGATCAGACTGTGGTGCAATTTTAGATTTCAATATACATTTTATTTGTGGTCTTTACATTTGCTCAAATCCCATTGAATATTTCACTGGCACTAAGCATTAAAAACAATATTACCATTAACATAGCATGCATAACAGGTGAAATGTGATTCTATTAAACAAAGACTGTATTCTAAATCAAAGGAATGTGAAAAGACTTAGTTCATCAGCAGGTGTCAGCAGAGTACTGCATTCCACTTCAGACAGCTTTTGTGTTTGTGTTAAACCGATGCTTAATGCTTAAGGTATCATATAACCAAGGGTTTTCTTTTGTGAAACTGTGGTTTATTTATTTGTTTATTTAATTGTTTTTATTGATTTATTGATTTATTTTTTTATTATGGAGGAACATGTATGCATGATAATCCTTCTTATTTAGTCTGAATAAAGAAAGTGAGAAAATGATGGTGGATAATGAAGCAATGGAAGTGTCATGTTTCCAGTCATCAAATGAGATTACCATATAGGTACATATAAATTCACAAACATATATTCCTAACATGATTCCTGTAACATCTTACAATATCCTACCATTTCAGGGGCCTTGTATTATTGATAGGTTTCTCTTTTTGTGTACAGTGTTGCAATATATTGCCCCTCTGAAAATTACTTGACTTCATTTTACCATCAGCCTATAAGCATTTAGAGTAACACTGGGGCATAATAAATAATGACAAATACTGACACAATTAAAAAAAAAAAAAATAAAATATATATATATATATATATATATATATATATATATATATATATATATATATATATATATATATATATATATATATATTCAAATTCACTTCACTTAAATTAAATAGTTTTTATCAGCATATCTGATAGCATATTTCAGCATTGTCAAAGCATGATCAAAATCACAATTACTGACCGGATTAAGAGGCTCATAAATTACCCTTTCTAACACATGCTCCTCTGGTGATATAATGTATTCCTTCCTCCCCTCTCTAGGTTGCACAAAGAAAAAAATAGGATTACCTTGTGTGTCCCATTTAGGCCTATTTATGCACAGTAATCATAGTTTGTGTTATTTACCTCTCTTATTTCACCACCAGCACTTCACTTTCTCAGCCATAGCTAAGGTGAGTGAATACTATATTGGCTGGCTGGATGATAAAGGAGAGGGACATAAGGGTTGTTATTAAACACAGCAACCTGTGCTTCATCAGAGTGCACGAAAAAAAAAAAAACCTCTGCACTTCATCCAACACTGTGACGTTGACTGCAGTAGTCTCTTTAGAGTCTGCACACATATTCCCTTCAGCTATGAAGAGTGCCTTTATTAGATCAGAGAATTGGCAAATTTAATGTAGACTTCAGATCATGAACATCAACGTCTGCCATATAGTCTGGGATCATTTCTATCTATCTATCTATCTATCTGTCTGTCTGTCTGTCTGTCTGTCCGTCCGTCCGTCCGTCCGTCCGTCCGTCCGTCCGTCCATCCATCCATCCATCTATCTATCTATCTATCTATCTATCTATCTATCTATCTATCTATCTATCTATCTATCTATCATCTAGAAGCTAGTATTGACGCTTTTAGCAGAAATAACGTTTTGCAGGCGTTTTTTCATAACTGTCCACCAGGCTTGCTTGAATTTTTGACCACCCTTACATGCAGTATTCTTTCAGTTGCAAGATGTTTAAGGTTTTTATTGCATGTAGTGCCCGTTTCAAATCCCTGCACAATATTTCCAAGATTCAAATACAGGCTTTGATTAGGCCATTCCATAACCCTCTGTTTCTTTTTTATGCCATTACTTGGTGGATTTTGCTAGGCTCATTATCATGTTGAAAGGTTCACTCTCGGTTCAACTTTCCTGCAGATGGCCTCACATTATCTTCACGCACTCTTTGATTATGATTAAAAAGTCATACAGTGGGGGAAAAAAGTATTTGATCCCCTGCTGATTTTGTACGTTTGCCCACTAACAAAGAAATGATCAGTCTATAATTTTAATGGTAGGTTTATTTGAACAGTGAGAGACAGAATAACAACAAGAAAATCCAGAAAAATGCATGTCAAAAATGTTATACACTGATTTGCATTTTAATGAGGGAAATATGTATTTGACCCCTCTGCAAACCTTGACTTAGTACTTGGTAATGACTTAGTAATTACTTTTAATTTTCAATGCCCTGGCTGAGGGAAGGAGGTTCTCACCCAAGATTTGACGGTACATGGCCCCGTCCATCGTTTGATGCGGTGAAGTTGTCCTCCTCCTCCAAACATGGCGAGTTGAGTTGATGCCAAAGAGCTCCATTTTGGTCTCATCTGACCACCAGAGGACAACTGGGTGAAAGTGTTGTGGTCAGATGAGACCAAAATGGAGCTCTTTGCCATGTTTGGAGGAGGAGGAATGCTGCCTATGACGCCAAGAACATTATCCCCACCGTCAAACATGGAGGTGGAAACATTATGCTTTGGGGGTGTTTTTCTGCTAAAGGGACAGGACAACTTCACCGCATCAAAGGGACGATGGACAGGGGAATGTACCACCAAATCTTGGGTTACTACTAAACCCAAGATTACTACAAAATGTAAATTTTATGTGCCATTTGATAGCATGTAACACCTTTATTAATGGGCACTGTTTAAAAGAAGATCAAATGTTTGCTTGTCTAAATATGTAATAAAATAAAATAAATAAATAAAATAAAAAACTCCATGGGGTGTACTTATTTTTTCACATGACTGTATAGTCATTGTGTGCTCTTTTATTTTTTTATTATAATTTTTTATATATATAAATTTAATAGTAAATTGGATTCTTGTGTTTCCCTAGTCTCTTTATTATAACTTTTATATGTTAACAGTATTCTCTTTCTGGACTTCCTTTTCATTTTTTGTTCTTTCTTGCTGGTGCACTTTTTCAATCGCATCTATATGTGTTAGTACACCTACTGCTCTTTGAATGAGATGTAATTTGCTGCATTTCCTCAGCTAATAATGCTAAGAAGAAAGGGAGGCCTACAAATGACCTTTAAGAAAATAGCTTTTTCATCTGAAAACGTAAAATATACAGTACTGTGCAAAAAATTTTGGGCACATGCAAAGAAATGCTGTAGAGCAAAGAAGTTGTCAAAATAATTAAATGAAATGTTTCTACATTTGAAAAAAAAATATCTTAAAGAGTAGTAAATGAAACAAAGTCAATATTTGGTGTGACAAAAAAATACAAATAAAATAGTAGTCTCCAGTATTGTGCAGTTCTGTAAGGAAATTAGCTTTTCCAAGCAATGTTATCTCGATTTAACACAATTATCATGGCTTAGTAAGGTATAAATTAAAAATGTAAAGACTAAAAAACCAGTATAACAAGTGTGGTAAAGAGAACCTGACCAAGAGATGGAGAATTATCACATAATGACTCATGAGTTTCAAACCCTTTCCATCAACTGAGAGAGAAGAAAGGGTGTGGGAGGGAGCATTAGAGAATCATCATAATCCATTGACAGATATGGGATCCATCTGCAAAATTCCTTTATTGATGTGTTGTGTGCTGGCTGCATGCACTTCACACTTCTTATGACCTGTCACATGGAGCAGAGGCCAAGAGAGACAAAGAGCAAGAGATGTGGGAAGCTACTCACAGGAGCTATTTTCTCTTGCTTAAAGTGTAATTTATCTAGTTGGACAGCCTATTAGTCACTCGGCAGTGTAGGAAGCCCACCATAATCTTCTCTACCAAAGTAAGGGCTACGCATACAAACCCACAGGCAGCAGAGAGAGAGAAAGGAGAAAAGAAAAGTGATGAGAAAGGAGGAGGTGGATTGCACTAAACTGTAAGGACAAGATCAATATGCCATTAATAGGAGATCTGACACTCATGCGAATAACTGTTGTGTAATAGTGCAAACGGCTCATGGCCCTCTATTTGTGTATGGAAAGGATGGGTTGTAGCCTCTAAGCTATCGATTCCTCACACGATACAGAATGGCTCATAATTCTCAGGGAGAATGCAGCCCATAACAACACTATTGTAACAAAAAATCAGACAGAAGATAACTAATTACTCGAGTAGTTACTGTCGAGTACCCTATAAGGACATGAGCATACTTACATAGTGTAATATTACATAGTAGACAACATAGTCCATTATAACATAGCTAGCTAAAACCATCACTGGACTGAGGAAGAGTGGTAGCTCTGTGGAGGGAGACCTGGATAGGGCAAATCAGTTGAACCACTTTTACAATAGGTTCGACTGCCCTGTTCCAGCTCTAATGGCAGTGGACTGTCCACTACCCTCTGCTGATTTAGACACTGCTCGTGCTTGTCTGCCTGTTCAACTCACACCTCCCCTCTCACTTTCAGTGCACTACGTACCCCCACCATTAAAGGCTGATGTATTCAACCCTCACAAGGTGACAATGAATGTGACTACACCGACGTTGGTCACTAGTAACCGGTCTTCAGACACCAGATACCCCCTGCAGGCGCACCCATCCCCCCCCCTCTACCTCTCCTCTCCTCCCATAAAATCACGGCAGATCAAGTTAGAGGACAGCTGAGGAAACTCTGCCCTAGGAAAACAGCCGGGCCTGACAGACTGTGTCCATGGCTGCTCAGTGTCAGTGCTTCTGAACTGGGGGAGCCACTGAAGCACATTTTCAACCTGAGTCTTTGTCTTGGAAGAGTTCCAACATTGTGGAAGACATCATGTCTCATCCCTGTCCCAAAGTAGTCACATCCAAGTGAGCCCAACGATTACAGACCAGTTGCTCTAACATCACATGTGATGAAGACTATAGAGCGGCTGGTTTTGGGGATACTTAGACCCCAGGTACGTCTTGCACTAGATCCGCTACAGTTTGCATACCGGGAGAGAGTGGGCATGGATGATGCCATCACATACCTCCTGCACAGCATGCATGCTTACCTGGACAAGGAGAAAAGTGCTGTGAGAATCATGTTCTTTGATTTCTCCAGTGCTTTTAATACCATTCAACCCCTTAGACTGGGTGACAAGTTCCTGCAGATGGGTGTGGATGCTCACCTAGTATCGTGGATTGCAGACTATCTGACAGAGTGGCCACTGTATGTAAGACGGAAGAACTGCCTCTCGGACACTGTGATTTGTAGCACTGGAGCTCCACAGGGAACAGTGCTCTCTTCATTCCTGTTCACACTGTAAATGTCTGACTTTTGCTATAACACAGAGTCATGCCACATGCAGAGGTTTTTGGATGATACTGCAATCGTGGGGTACATCAGGGATGGGCATGAGGAGGAGTACAGGAGCCTGGTGGAGGATTTTGTGCAATGGTGTAAACTCAACACTGCTAAGACCAAGGAGATGGTGGTAGACTTTCGGAAGTCTAAGCCCGCTCTGCTGCCAGTCACCATTGAGGGGGTTAAGGTAGAGGTGGTAAACACTTACAAGTATCTGGAAATACATTTGGACAATAAACTGGACTGGTCAGTCAACACTGAGGCACTGTACAAGAAAGGGTTGAGCAGGCTGTACTTCCTGAAGAGGCTGCATTCCTTCAATGTCTACAGCAAGCTCCTCTGGATGTTTTACCAGTCTAGTATCTATCTATCTATCTATCTATCTATCTATCTATCTATCTATCCATCCATCCATCCATCCATCCATCCATCCATCCATCCATCCATCCATCTATCTAGCTGTAAAACTCACAGGCACCAGTCAGTCAGTCACTTTCCACCCTGATGAGGTGATTTCTATTGGCTACAGGTTGTTTTTTGCCAGCTGTAAATAATCAAATTTATAGCTGTAAATGTCATAATTAATGAGTATTAAAGGTTATTATTTAATCAATTAATCAATGCATAAAGATGAGTCATTTTAATTGCACACTTAATGGAGCATAAAGATGAGTCATTTCAACAGCAGACGTAATGGAGCATAAAAGTAAAAAGGTATAAATGTTCTACTCAGCCTGCTTAGGAGTTCAATTCCATCCAGTGAAATTAAAATTTGCGAAAATGCAGATCTATTTATTTGTAGTATGTCTTTTAAATAAAAAAATTGGGTCAGAGAACAAAAAAGATTACTTTGTTTCTTTGTAAAAGTTTTTAAATTATTTTTTTAATGTCAGAATTGCATTGTGAACTGTTATTCTAATGGTCTTGAACTTTAATAAAAGAATCAGGTTCAAATATTAAGAGGTTTGTTGGTTGTCTTATAGCCTGCATACAGTTAGATGCACTCTATTTCTAGGAGGTGTTCAAATCTGCAAGATCAAAATCGGACTTTTATTCTAATAATCATTTTTAACTGCACAGAATCATGCATAATTGTGATAGAACTAATACCAGAAAAAAGCATTATCATTTATACTAATAAACAATAAGTAGGAAATCATCTGGTTATTCATGAAACCCTGTTACCTGAGACGGGAACGAGATGTTGCATGTGCTTCACACTGTGGGAAGTGCCCTTGCATAAAATGGCATCTGTAAACCACATCATCAACCTCTATTATCTGAGCAAAGACACGATTCACAGGCATACCCCAGTAAGATAAAGCCATGCTAGGTCTCGTTCCCTTCTCAGGGAATAGGGTTGCATGCGTAATCAAGACATTCCCTTTCAAATGGAACATTGCGTGAGCTTCATGCTGGGGAAATGAGTATACCCATTCAATCATACTGAGGGTATGGCCCGTCACTGAGGCTCCATCAATAGGGGCATGGCTGGCCAAAATGGCAGCCACGTGGACACTAATTGTAGATGGAGCCAACCTTGCTGAGAAAAGTTCCTGTAAGAACGCCGGGACAGTAGCCATTGCAGTGTTAACTGGATCTCACTAATGTTCCTAGCATTAGTCTCTACAACCTCAGTTCTGAGGCGGGAATTTAGGAACTTGTACCCTTCAGGGGACAGACGTCACAGTTTCTGTGTTTCCAGTCGAGGGTGATAAATCAACCCTCTGGGTGAGACAACGGATCCATACGAACAGGAACCTCCCAGAGAGTGCTGTCTGAGATATTATCCCAGAGAACCATATATGAGCTGGCTGATAAGGCCAAACTGTAATACCAAGTGAATGTGTGGTGGCTTAGAGCACCTTGCCACAACACACACATTCCTTAAGGGTACCCCTTAGATAAAGCATTTGAGGAGGCAACCCCCTAGAGGAATTAGCCCCTATGTCCAGAGGCATAGCAAGACCTTGTGGCTCAAAAGCAATAGAGATTACTTCTTACAAAAGGAATTCTCTACAGGTTGGCCTAAAGAAGCAATTATTATTATATGTATTGATTTTCAAGCTTTGATAAAACCATATTGTTAGATGTTTAACAGTCCTATTATGTAATAACATTTTTTATTAAATTTCTGAAAGAAGACAAAGTAGTTACTGCATAAACAACATTAATCGAAAATACCTCTGTATAGGATGTGACAGGAAATAAGCAGGCAAGATGCAATCACAGTGGAACGGTGACTTTTATTTACAGTGATGAATGCAAAGCAAAACACTTAAAAAAACTGAGCCAGTCTAAGCTATGCTCACTTGGCTACAGCTAACGCTTATGCTACGGCTAAGGCATAAACAAAAAATGAAACAGCGATTCCTGATAGTCGCCCTCTTAGCTTTACATGGCATACCTCCTTCATACATGCACGTCGATATGTTTATATGTCTAACAAACCGTGCCGTGTGGAGCACGGCTCACGGTATATATAGATATACCAGTTATTAACCCGCAACCGTTAGCAGCTGAGGGCAGTTCCAATCACACGTAACCCTTGACGAGGCGAGACGAAAACATGACGTCAACCCGGAAGAGGCCCGCGCATGCGCAACAGCGCTCAATGCGCGCTGTTACACCGGGGAATCATGACAATAGGTTAATTTATGTGCAAGCACAATGAGCTTAGTGTGTGTCCCCTTTCTCTTTATAGATGCTGTTATTAAACAACTACCTGCAACCACCCATGGTCAACTTGGCCTAGCAATGATTTGCTAAATTAGTTGGAAAACAATAGTAAACTATTGATTAAAAAAGTATTGTTTTTGTTCTCCAGTATCCAGTGCGCCTGTATTAATTGTACAGTGGCAGGAAAAATTATGTGAACCTTTTGGAATTTCATAGTTTTCTGAATAAAGTAGTTTTCATAGTTTTCTTGTCATAAAATGTGATCTGATCTAAGTACAGGGTATTAACAAATATAATCTGTCTAAAATAATAACTAAAAAATTCTCATCTTTATTGAGAACACCCAAAAAAACCTCATAGTGCTTGTGGAAAAAGTATGTGAACCCTTGAGTTAATGACTTCAAAAAAGCTAATTGGGGTCTCGTTAAGAAAATAAGTTTGGAGGTGTAGAATACAGCTACTTTGATTGATAAAAACCCCTCAAACTTTTGGAGTTTGCTCTGCACAAGAAGCACAAACTTATGTGAGCCATGCCTTGCCAAAAGGAGCTTTTAGATGATCCATGATCAAGAATGGCTGATTTACATAAAGCTGACAAGGGTTACAAAGTGATTTCAAAGAAATTCACCATTCTACAAATGGAGACACTTTGGGACTGTTGCTACTCTACAAAGAAGTGGGTGCCCAGTCAAAATGACTCCAAGAGCACAGCGAAGACTTGTCAATGAGATAAAGAAACAACCCCGAATGACAGCCAAAGATTTGAAGGCATCATTGGAACTGGCTAGCATCTTTGTTCATGAGTCTACAATACGTAAAACATTGCACAGGCAGGGGATCTACGGCAGGACACCACGAAGGAAGCCACTGCTTACTAAAAAGAACATTGCTGCATGCCTGAAGATTGCAAAAGAGCACATTGACATTCCACAGCGGTATTGGAAAATTATTTTGTGGACTGATGAAACTAAGATTAAACTATTTGGAAAAACCACACAGTACTACATCTGGCGTAGAAAGGGCATATCATATCATCATGAAAACATCATCCCAACCATAAAGTATGGTGGAGGAAACATCATGATTGGGGCCTGCTTTTGCTGCATCAGGCTCTGGCTAGGTCTGGCGAGGCTAGAATCAGAATTGCAAAAGACCTGCAGCAAGACTTGGTGGCAACAAGTACTGAGGTTTCAGTGAGCACAATAATGCCAGAACTCCAAGATGTTCACAACTACTGACCCAAAAGCACAAGAAAAGTTGGCTCAAAATCATAAATAAGCTACAGATGTTTTGTGATTCTGTTCTGTGGAGAGATGGTTCAGCGCATGATGGATCAGCGCTATGTTTGGAGGAAGAAGAATGATGAAAGAACACTCTGTCTACAGTCAAGCATGGTGGTGGCTTGGTGATGTGGCTGCTTTGCATCATCTGGCACCGGAAACCTGCAGAGTGTGGAAGGCAAGATGGATTCATTGAAGTATTATGAAATCCTAGGAGAAAATATCATGCCATCTGTGAGGAAGCTGAAGCTTGGGTGTCATTGGACCTTCCAACAGGACAATGATCCCAAGCATATCTCAAATTCCACCAAGGTTTGGTTGCAGAAGAAGTCATGGAAGATTCTACAGGGCCATCACAGTCACCTGACTTGAATCCCATTGAAAATATCTGGTGGGATTTGAAGAACACAGTTGAAGCACGCAAATCCAAGAATATTACTGTACACATGAGGAATGTGCTAAGATTCCTCAGGAGCACTGCCAGAAGCTATACATCTTGTTTGCAGCAAGTCATAACAACAAAGGGGTGTTCTACTAAGTACTAAAGATGCTTGCCATAAAGGAGTTAAATAATTTTGAAACTGGAGAAATAATAATAAGTTGCATTTAAGTTGAATTTGAGGAAACAACTTCAAGCATTCGTTGTTTTGAACTATTTCAATGATAACTTTCATATGTTCTAGAGTCATTATGTCATAGCTCAGCCCAACCAGGACTCAGTTTCCCAAGATACATCACTCACCTCTCATACACGCATGCACTCACGATCCCCGGAATTCTAATCAGACTCACCTGTCACCAATCACACACACACACACACACACTCTCTCTCCCATGGTATTTAGAGAGTCATTCGCCTAAAGTTCTTTGCGAAGTATACGTTCAGTTAACTTGTTCTCTACGTTACCAAGCCGTTATCACTTGTTAGTTTTGGTTGTATTCTCGACCATAGTTTCCGTTTACGACTATGCTCTTTGCCTGCCCCTTTTTGCTTTGTTTGTCCAATCGCCTGACCTTTGCCTGTTATATTACTACGTCTTTTGAACTTCCCTGTATCACGTACCACACCTGCCGCTTCTGCTTCCGTGCCAACCGAGGTTCGTGACACATTAGGTATCAAGTGAAACATTTCAAGCCTTTTTTGTATTAATGTTGATGATTATGGCTGATGGAAATCAAAAGTCCAGTGTCTCGAAATATTTGAGTAAAGAATTTATAATAAAGAAATTTTGACCATCAGAAAAGTATGTTAATTTACTTGGTCTGGGTTCCTTTTGTAAGAATCATTGCATCAATGCGGAGTATATATATATATATATATATATTGTAGCGGGATCAGCCCAGGGGGGGCGAAGGCGTAGCACAAACACACGGGAGGCGGGTTGTAGTGCGAGAAGTGAGGGAAAACCCAGGATTTATTTGTCCTTAAATCCGTAGTGGTGAGTGTGTGTGTGTGTGTTTGGGTGCGTGTGTGCGTGTGGGGTGGAATGAGGGAAACCGCGGGCGGGGGCGGGCGGGTAGGGGCCGTGTCCTCCGGGGCGTGTCGGATTTCCCGGAAGAGCTGGGAAGGAGCGGGTTTCCTGTGCGGTTTGCTCGGCCTCACCACTGTCTCCTCGTCTGTCCGCCGTCTGCCCCGGGCGGAGCCCTGTGAGCGGAGAGGGAGAGAGGAGAGAGAGAGAGAGAGAGAGAGCAAACGGTTAGGTAAGCCCGTGTTTGCGCGGATTCAGTGGCAATTACCTCGGACATTAGCTGCCTACATAGCCGAGTTGATCCTCCTCGTTCGTGGGCGGAAGGGTGTCCTTTTATCCCCTCCTTCTGGAGCTGGATTGGTGAACCTCCTGCTCCCGGTTCGCCACCGCCGCGGCGTGCGGGGTTGGCTCCACCCTGCAGTGACGGGCCCTTCGTGCTGGCCCACTCTTCAATGGCCCACTTGATCGCCAAGGCTTCCCGCTCTACCGCTGCATACCTCTTTTCCGCGGGGCCAGTTTCCGGCGCTATGTAGAGGACCGGGTGCTCTTCTCCGTCGAGGTTTGGGAGAGGACCGCGCCCAACCCTGTTTCAGATGCGTCGGTGTGTACCGTGAAGGGGAGCGAAAAATCCGGGTTCCGCAACACCGGGCGCTGGTGAGGCCCTTCCAGGGCCTGGAAGGCCCTCTCCGCCTCGGTTGACCACTTCACCCGGTCCGGCTGGCCCTTTTTGGTGAGATCTGAAAGAGGGCCGCTATCGCCGAGAAGTTAGGCACGATTCTCCGATAGTACCCCGCCAACCCCAAGAAGGCACGTACCTGTTTCTTCGATGAGGGGCGAGGGTAGTCCCTTACGGCTTCGATCTTCTTCGTCTGCGGCTTCAGCAACCCCGCCCAATGCGGTACCCCAGGTACTGTGCCTCGGTTAATCCCAGGTGGCATTTCTTGGGGTTGGCTGTCGTCAGTCGGCTTTTCGGAGCCCCCTCAGGACCTCCCCAGATGGAACAGGTGGTCCGACCAGGGTGGAGGAGTGGACGACGACATCGTCCAAGTAGGCGGCGGCGAAGCGGTGTGGTCGTAGGGACGATGTCCATCAGCCGTTGGAAGGTGGCGTGGCCCCGTGTAGGCCAAAGGGAGGACCCGTTACTGCCAGTGGCCGGTGGAGGTACTAAAGGCGCCTTTGGGCCTAGCGTCGGGCGCTAGGGCAACTTGCCAATACCCTTGGTGAGGTCCAGGGTGGATATAAACCTGGTTCAGTCTCCGGAAGTCGTTACACGGCGCATGCTTCCGGTTCGGTTTCGTACAACGACGATGGGACTGGACCAGGGGCTGGATGACTCCCACGCGATCCCATCCCTTAGCATTCGCTCCACCTCCTCTCGATGGCCTTCCGGGGCCTCAGGGACCCGGTAGGGTCTCTGTCTAACTACCACGCCGGGGGTGTCTTGATCGTGTGGTGAACCACCTGGGTCATCCCCGGGAGGAGGAGAACATGTCTGTGAATTGGTCCACCAACTTCGTTGAGTTCCTGTCTCTGCCGGGGTGAGGTCTTCCCCAAAGTCGACCAAGGCACGCTTGTCAGGATCTGTGTCCCGGCCCGCGTACGCCGAAACCCTCGGGACTGGTTCCACCCATCTCTTCAGCAGGTTGATGTGGTATAACTTCCCGTCCGTACGCTTACCGGGTTGTTGCAGGCGGTAGTTGATTGGCCCTCGCCCGCTCAAGGACCGTATACGGGCCCTGCCACCGGGCCAGGAACTTGCAGGCGTGCTAGGCACTAGAAGCAGGACCTGATCGCCTGGATGGAACTCGGGGCTGTGCCGGGCGGTTATACACCCGCTGCTGTTCTCTTCCTCGCGCGCGCGATATGTTCCTGCACTATTGGGCCCACGCGGTCAATTCTATCTTGCATCTCCTGCACGTACTCAATGATCGAGCGGTACGGGGACGGCTGTTCCTCCCAGGCTTCGCGACGCGACGTCCAGCAGTCCTCTTGGCCGCCGCCCAAACAGGAGCTCAAACGGGTGAAGCCTGTGGACGCCCGGGGGCACTCCCGGACGGCGAAGAGTACAAGGGGAGGAGGAGGTCCCAGTTCCTCCCTCGCGTGCGTCTACCACCCGCCGAGCATCCGTTTGAGCCGTCTGATTGAAGCGCTCCACGAGTCCGTCGGTTTGCGGGTGGTAGACAGACGTCTTCAGATGTTTCACCTGCAACAACCGCCACAGATCCGTCATTAATTTTGACGGCGGCGTACCTTGGTCGGTCAGGATGTCCTTGGGAATGCCCACCCGGCTGAAAAGGAGCATTAGCTCCCTGGCGATGTTGGGGAAGTGGCCTTTGCGTAGCGGCACCGCTCCGGGTACCGGGTGGCATAGTCCACAACAACGAGGATGTACTCGTGGCCCCGCGCTGACTTGGGAAGGGGGCCCACCAGGTCCATACCAATCCGCTCGAATGGGACGCCTATGATGGGTAGCGGAATGAGGGGTGCTGGCGGGGGCTTCCTGGGCGCGGTGCGCTGGCACTGAGGGCATTGCTGGCAGAACCCCCGGACCTCGGCATCCATCCCGGGCCATACGAACCGGTCTCTCAGTTTCTCCAGCGTGTTGCGTGCCCCTAGGTGACCGCCGAGGGGGTGGGCATGGGCCAGATGCATTACTAGGTTAGTCCTCGTCCGTGGTACCACCAGGAGGTCCGTCGGTTCCTCTCTGCGACAGACTCGTTGGTAGAGGAGGCCCCCTTTCACGAGGAAGTACGAGGTGGGGAGCCTCAGGTCGGGGTTCTGGGTGACCCCCTCTATCACGCGCGCTTGTGCCCAACAGTGTTTCAGGCGGTCGTCCTCCTTCTGCTCCCGGCCGAACTTCCCTTCCCGGTTCACCTGTTGGAACACAGAGGACACTGGATTAATCAATCGGGAGGACTCACCTTCGGTCTCGGCGTCTCCGGCGTCGTGGGCGAGGCAGACTGCCCGGCGTTGGGTCCCTGTCCGGCCGCGACGGCGTCTTTGCCTCGGTCGCCGGGCCCGGGAAGCCCGGCCAGTCTCTCCCCAGGAGCAGTGGCACCGGAAGAGTGGGGATCACGCCCACATGGAGGGGCCAGGTCCCGGCTGTACTCCGGATCCGCACCTGCGGCTGCGGGATCTCCGGTCTCCCCATGGATGCAGGTAACGGCGAGGACTCCCTCGGGTTGTAGTGCCTTGGGGAGGACCGTCGGTCGGGCGAAGCGCTCACTGTGCTCCCGGTGTCCAGTAGGGCGGTGACGGGTCTTCCTTCTACCCACACCCTCTGGGTGGGGCCCTCGGAGGCTGTTGGAGGTGGAGCGCGCACCCAGCTAGCCATGGTTTCTGGATCGGCCGACGGGCTCTATCTCCGTTTCCGTGGGCAGGGGCTCGTCAGCGGGGGTCATCCGGCTTGGTGACCTCCGCGGGTCCTCCATGGTCCAGGGGCCCGTTGACGGTCAGGCCGGGGCCCTGAGGTCCCGAGGGGTTGGGCAGAGGGCTGATGGTCCCCCTGGCTAAACCCGGGCGTGGTCGTAGTACGCCCCAGTGCCGGCATGAGCGCCTGGGGTGATTCTGGCGCCGGTGCCCCTACGGCCTGTCGTTCTGGGCGGGTAGCGCCCTCAGGAACCGGTCCATCGCCACCTTCTCTACCACCTCCGTGGCTGTATACTGGTCCGGTCGGAGCCACCGCTTAGTGAGTCGGATCAGAGCGTTTAGTTGCCCACGGGGGCCGGCCCCGGCTGGTAGACCCAGTTGTGGAACTCTACTGCCGCCTGGCCTTGGTGCGGCCACACCACGCCAGGACCCCCTCTTTCATCGTGGGTAATCGGGCGCGTCTTCTGGTTCGAGGCTGTAATAGGCGGTGCGTGCCTCCCCGTGAGTAACCCGCCAATGGCCCTGGGCCAGTCATCCCGATCCCACCCTCCCGACGGGCAATATTTTCGAAGGTTTGGAAATAAGCTACGCAGGTCCTTCGTCGGGGGATAGGGTGGTAATAGGCGGCGGAGCTCGCATCTGGGGTCCGGGAGGGGTGTGGTAGCGGGGGTCAAGGTCTTAAGGTCCACCAGCGTTTGGGTGGCCACCTGGAGGCTTCGGCGAGTTGCTGCGTAACGGTCTGTTTGCAGGATGCTGGCCTCCAGCAGGTGTTTTAACGTTTGCTCCATGAGTTGTGTGGGTTTTTTTTTTTTTTTTTTTTTTTTTTTTTTTTTTTTTTTAGGGGTGGGCCTGTGCTACTGCCCGCATCCTCCACCAGTGTAGCGGGATCAGCCCAGGGGGCGGCGGCGAGTACAAACACACGGGAGGCGGGGTTGTAGTAGAAGTGAGGGAAAACCCAGGATTTATTTGTCCTTAAATCTGTAGTGGTGAGTGTGTGTGTGTGTGTTTGGGTGCATGTGTGTGCTGGGGTGGAATGAGGGAACCCCGGCGGGGGCGGGGCTGGCGTAGCGGGCCCTCTCCGGGGCGTGTCGGAATTCCCGGAAGAGCTGGGAAGGAGCGGTTTCCCTGTGCCGGTTTCTCGGCCTCACCACTGTCCTCGTCTGTCGTCGCCATCCTCGTCCGGGCGGAGCCCTCTGTGAGCGGAGAGAGAGAGAGAGAGCGAGAGAGAGAGAGAGAGCGCAACGGTTAGGTAAGCTAGCGTTTGCGCGGATTCAGTGGCAATTACCTCGGACATTAGCTGCCTACATAGCCGAGTTGATCCTCCTCGTCTGGGCGGAAGGGTGTCCTTTATCCCCTCCTTCTGGAGCTGGATTGGTGAACCTCCTGCTCCCGGTTCGCCAATCCGCCGCCGGCGTGGCGGGGTTGGCTCCACCCTGCAGTGACGGCCCTTCCGGTTGGCGTTGGGAGGCGGGCAGCCTCGCGCCGGGGCGGCAGTCGGGGAAGGAGCGAACCTCCTAGTTTGCGCGGCGGGTGTTGGTCCGCCGCGACAATATATATATATATATATCCCATATTCATGTATGTCCATATATCACATATCACATTGGGTTTTTGTAAGTGTTAAGCAAATTTCAGATCAGAGATCAGAGAAGAATGACCTGTCTGGTTTGAGCTGACAAAGTCTGTAGTAACTCAAAATAAGCACTCTTTACAAACATGGTGAGCAGAAAAGCATCTCAGAATGGGCAACACACCAAACAATGGGGTGGATGGGCTACAACAGCAGAAGACCACATCAGCTTCCACTGCTGTCAGCCAAGAATAAATATCTAAGGTTGTCATTCGCACAGACTTGATTTGATTTGTTCAACTGTCCAGTTTTGGTGGACCTGTGCCCATGATAGCCTCAGATTCCTTTTCTTAGCTGTGGAATCATATGCGGAATCAGATGTGGTCTCCTGCTGTTGTAGACAATCGACCTGAAGGTTCGATGTTTTGTACATGCTGAGATGCTTTGCTGCTCATCAGAAAAAATTCTTGTATAGAATGATTATGAGTTACAATACTATATCCTTCCTGGCAGCTCAAACCAATCTGGCCATTTTCCTCTGACCTTTCTTATCCACAAGGTATTTCCACCCACAGAGCTGTCGCTCACTCAGTGTTTTTCACACAACTCTGTAAATTCTCGAGACTACTTTAACACAGATGACACTTTTCCTTCTTTCTGAAGTTTGATTTTTAACATTACCTGAACTTTACCTGAAGATTTTTTGCATTGTGCTGCTGATTGGCTGATTGGATAACTGTATAAATGAGCATGTATACAGCTATTCCAATTAAAGTGGATGCTGATTGTGCATTAATCAACTACTGTTATGTGAATAATTTAAGGAGTTTCATGAGCTAATTTAAGTAGTTTATTAGGCACAAATCCATAACGAAAGGCAATAATCAGCATGAATAAACAGTCCAGGGTCGAGTGATCAGCAAACAGAGAATCAGAGGCAAATGCAATAATCAGAAATGTGGGCAAAGGCAAAAATCTAAACCAGGAACAATAGAAAAAAGTGAACAATAACAACGGCTTGGTAATGACAGAACACTAGGGAATCTGAGCAATTACTTCTCAATGAGTGAGTAAACTGAATGTCCTTATATACTGTGAACTTGATTGAGTCCAGGTATGTGTAATCCATAATCAGGTGAGTGGGAAGTGGAGTCCAGGGCAGCCATGTTTGGAGGCCGCTGTGTCTGCTGGGAAATGGAGCCTGAGTTGCAGTATATCCCAACAAACGCATACCATCTTACAATCCTACAATAAATGATCGTAAATCAATATAGTAAATCATTATAGTAAATCAATTCTTCCACTCCCATTAGTACTATATATTGCTCCACAAATGTTAATGAAGTACCATCATGGTAGGACTCCTAAATATGCTTTTATTTTATTATTCTGTTCATCTGTTTGCTTCTGTGTGTTGTCTGCATGTTAGATGCAGAGGTAAAACACAGTGAGGCTGTTACGCAGGCACTTATTAAACTAATGATTTATTGTTCATAAACATGCAGGGCAACTATGAGTTACGGTTTGAGAACATCCAATAAACTGCTTTAGATGGCTTATTACAACAGTGTTACTGAACTGATGCATTAAATCAGTACGTTTTTGAATGTAGCCCATTAAATGATTCGATGTATAATCATCATTAGATGATTATACTCCTGCCGTTTCTCTATAACCTAACACAACTGTTTACCTTTTTTTCTTTTCCCTAAGACTTTTTTTAATCTTTCCTTGTTATATACATATAATACAAACTGCACCTGCAGTCTCCACCACCAGACATACAAGCTACAAAATCTTCCATCCTATTTCGGTTATACTGTGATAAATGAATAAATCAGTGCATTTAAGGATGTACTGATTGTTAAAAGGCACTCTTGTGAACACCTTGACAGTTGAGCAGCTCAGAAGTGAAAGGAAGAGGCACACAGACACTGAGCTCACTGAGCATGTAATGAATAAAACACGTCAGGGCATGCTATTAGGAAAATAATCAATGTAAAGTTGAATATTTTCCAAGAACAGTATATTGTGAAGTATTTTATTTCTCTTATACAACAGCAATTTGCCAACAATTACAAAATATATGTTATTAAAGAACAATATGTCATACTTTTAACCATTTATAATTATGCTTAATTTGGTGGAATATTAAAATTAATCCTTGTTATTACTTTCTATTTAAAAAAAAGTTAAATTAAAATACAGCTGCTCATGTTAACGAGAAACTAGTAGTCCTCTCTCTAGACGAGTTCCATGTGGTAGATCATTACAAAGCACTGGCACCCAAGACTCCCTTCATTAATGTTAAGTAACATTCTGTGTTTTACAGGTCAATAGAAGCATTTTATAATCAATGCAAAATTTTACAGTTAGCCAATACATTGTGGATAAGAGGGGTAATGGGGGTGATGTGGTCATATCTTCAGGTTCTAGTAAGGACTCTTGCAGCTGCATTTTGGACTAACTGGAACTTGTTTATGCACCCACTGGAACATCCAGACAGTAAGGCATTACAATAATTCAACCTAGAGGTGATGAAAGCATGAACTATTTTGGTGCATCATGTAGGGACATATGTCTTATCTTTCTATTATTTTTCTGAGATGAAATAAGGCTATCCTATTAATTTTATCTACATGACATTTTCTAAACTATCAAGCAGAGTATGATAAATTTTATCAAAAGCTACACTAAGGTCAAGCAACAGATAATAGTGATTAATCACACCTTTTCTGTGATAAATTGCATAATTCTCCACCATTATTATTTATTCCCAATCACAGAACTCAGCATAAAGAAAAAAATAATAATTCCTACATAAATTGCAGCATTTCAAACAGGCAATTCAAGATCATCTTCAGTGTAACTCCACTGGCAGACCACTATTCTGCCATTAGCTCTGATATAATATATTGACACTGTTCATTAGTGCAACAAATATCAAAGGATATAAACACATGTATTTCCACTGCTATAGGTTGACACTTTGTTACCTATAATACTAAGATCATGACTTGTTTATTTGCTCAAATAAACCTATTTAATAATTTTCAAACAGCACACTAGAATTAGAAACACTACAATTTGCTACAATTAATTTTACATAATACACTAATCCGCTTTTGTCATGTTTTGGAGGTAGTGTAGATCCCATAATTTTCTAATGACATTGATTTTTGACACTGAAAATAATAAATGCATGTACTTTTCATTCAGAGAATGAATTTTTGTACGTCTTTTAATGTATGGCGAGCCAATGACATTCCTTTCCAATTAATGGGTAATGGCAATACTGATTAAAAACAGCTTTGTGCATTCAGTCCCCAAACCAACCTGGTCCCCAAGCTAACCTTCAAACTAACAAATTCTCAACGGTACTTTTGGGGTTATTTGCAGTATAATAGTTTTGATCTCTCTCTCTCTCTTTCTGGGTGTGTGTGGATATCTTTGACTCCACTCACCTATTACATCCCATGACACAGCTCATCAACCAAGATGTGGAGGGAAGGGTTTCACTTCAGAAATACACAACAGCATAGCTTTCTTGGGACAAAGAGCAAGATATAGGTAAAAATGTAAAGGGGAAATAGCCAAAGATGGATAAGAAGGACAGAGGAGGAGCCAGACAGAACAGGGCTATGTAAGCAAGGTGGGATAAAGCTGGAGTATAAAGGGACAATTGGAAAAATGTGACAGTGGAGGACAAGGGGTTTCAAGTGGACATCTGCTAGGAAGGGAAAAAGAAAACACTAAAGTAGAGAGAAATTGTAAAGCTCTTGGGAGGGAGATGCAAGAAATAAAAAGCTAGAGGACAAACAGAAGTAAGTAGGATACAAATCCCAGGTACTATATACCTTAGTATTCCAGAGTAAAATATGTAATAGTGGACAGAAAAATCACACAGTTCCTCAATACCAACATGGTTCAACAATTATCTTCCAAAACAGTAAGTGCCCCACTTGTCCTAATCCCATCCCAACTCAGACACACTTGTATGTATTCTTTCATAATTAGCATGCAAATGCATCTTTCCATTAGTTACCAGAATGTCTACACCTTGTAACAAACCAACAAGTAGATGTTCTGCATGCTGAATCTAACATAACCTGAACCTTTGCTGCATATTAACATTCTCCCTGGGGCTAATCTGTAGATTTGAATCTAATTCCACCTAATTTATGCCAAAAAATAAAAAAATAAAAATCCAGCTCTGAGCTTTTTTGAAATTCTGCAAGAGTAGGAATAAAAAGAGACAAGCATGAAACAATGTCACAGAAACTTTGAGCACAGTCAGGCTCTTCTTGGCAAAATAGGCTTTGATCCAGGCTCATGGAAGAGGAAAGGCTCTTGAAAGAACAGTTCATAGAAGGGGATGAGAGATGTAGGAATGCATGAAGAAGACAATCGATGGGGAAATAGAAAAACATGCTCATAAGTATTAAGACACTGAATAGTGGGAAAATTTTATTGTGGAAAAAAAAGAACACAGTACTGTAGGAAATCCAGCCAAAAGCCACTCTGCCAAGTTTTTGGTTATCTTTTCAATTTTGCTCTGTAGATACATTTAAGAAATCCTTAGATGGAAGCTGGGATAGTAGTTAAAGAGAGGGAGATATTATATTTTAAAGGCAGAAAGGTTGTGTCCTCCACTAAAGCAATGTGTGTCTGATGGGTCCATAACATGTCAGGCCCTCTGAGCAGACTGAATCACAAGCTGTGAGAACAGGCAGAACACCAGTACACACCAGAGCAGATCAGTCAGCTCAACATATCAATGACATCCACACACATCCACACACAAAAGAAAAGGTTTGACTTTTTGATGCAAAAAATGGCACTAAGTGAATATCTCCCCCCCAAATAACATGCACACCACACACGCATGCACACACACACACATACACACACACAAAGCTGCACACAGTCCCAGTGGGATGACATCCTTTTATCTTACATGAAAGTAGCAGAAACCAAAACAATTGTTGCAAAGGGTATGTGATCACAAGGATGTGCGGGGAGACTTCACTCAGATTTCTGTGTAAGCTAAAGAAAATTCTTCTCCCATGCTGATAACTTTCCCACCACCCCAAACAAAAAAAAAAAAAAAAAAAAAAAAAAAAAAATTACTTTCTTTTTTTTTTTTTTTTCTTTTTTTAAAAAAAAAAAAAAAAAAAAAAAAAAAAACAAAAAAAAAAAAAAAAAAAATTTTTTAAATTTTAAATTTATTAATATTAATATAAATATATATATAAATATTTATATATGGTTTATTTTTATTAAATTAAATTTTTTTTTTTGTTTAGCTTATTTTTCTTGTCCCACCATGGCTAACAATAAAAAAAAAAAAAAAAAAAAAAAAAAAAAAAAAAAAAAAAAAAAAAAAAAAAAAAAAAAAAAAAAAAAAAAAAAAAAAAACAATATTTTAATTTACAAATTTAAAAAAATAAATTTTCAAAAAAATTTAAAAAAAAAAAAAAAAAATAAAAAAAAAAAAAAAAAAAAAAAAAAAAAAAAAAAAAAAAAAAAAAAAAAAAAAAAAAAAAAAAAAAAAAATAAGAAAGAAAAAAAAAAAAAATAGACGGGGTTTTACCTTGAGTAAAACAGGCCATAAAATTGTATTTAATCTGTTGAATTAAGTCTAATGCCATTGCGACTTTCAGGCATATGAAAAACTGGTGTCTGAAATGTGTGTGTATGTGTGTGTGATATCAGGAGGTCAGATCTCTGGCTTATGGGACAATGTTTTCTTCCTTGAGGCTTCATTATAAACAGGATGGAAATGACCATCTAAATGAGATGCAATTTCAGTTACTGCATGCTGATTCTCATCTGATGCACACATGAACATCTAAAGTCATAAGGTCAGCACAAGAGGACGGTTCCTTGTACAAATGCCAAATGGCTGCTTTATATGACCCTTTCAGAAAACACTCAATAAATTCCCCTTACACACACACACACACACACGTACATACAAACACAATATTTCCAAATGTAATGCTAGTCTATACATTGACACTGAAAGGTATTCATTGGAGCATGAAGGTAGTCTAAAAAGAATGACAGAGTGCACAGAAAATAAGAGGGACAGAAAGATTGAAAAGCAAGTTTCCATTTAGCACTCCTTGAAAGAAAACACTGGAGGACAGTTGATTCTAATTGGACCTGTCTAAGAGAACCTGGTCTCACAGACAATCTGTACAAAATAAGATGAGAATAGGACAGTGTGGTTGGATTTTGTTTTATTTACGTTTACATTTACAGCATTCGGCAGGTGCTCTCATCCAGAGCATCATACAGAAGTGCTTTAAAGTCCCTATCAATAAAGACATCCTCATACTGGTTTACTAGGTAAGGGATTAAGAGTACCTTCAGGATTAATTCCTGTTGGGGAGGTTTGGGGATGTTTGTACAATTTGGGGATGTTTTTTAATTAAAAAAAAAAAACTACCTGTTTTAAAATGATAATTTACTAAATTTCTTAGTGAAGAGTCTTTAGCCGTCCTTTTAACTCATCTGTTCAAACATCCAAGGGACGTTCATTCCACTGCCTAGGAGCCAGGACAGAGAAGAGCCTTGATGCATGTGTGGCATGGAGTTTCAGTAGATTCCTAGATGATATACCCCTAAGGTGACTTACCTCCACAACAAATGATGAGGGGGGCCACCCTAATTTAATTACCTGGGAAAATATCCTTTAAGGACACAGGTTCAATATAAACACTGAGATGTGAGAAACACTGAGATGTGAATATGGTTGTAAAAAATGTGTCTTTATTAAATCACCATAAAGAAAAAAGAAAGAACTTGCAATATAATTAGCAGGAATAAAATGCCAATCCAGGCTGACAGCACCAAGCTGCTGTGCTATAATAATGAAAAAAAATAAAAATGAAAAAAAAAATTTACAAAGTAACAATGAGCTGGGGCTTACCAAGTGTCTACAGCAATAAAGGCCCCGAGTGCATCATATCACCTTCTCACACAACAGTGTGATCCACTGCAAATATTTATACCCAGCAATCTATGAAAGCAAAACCACCACCACACAGGGATGGCTAGCCTACCCACTCTGGGCCAGCTCCTAAAGAAAAACCACAAATCAATTAGACAATACAAAAAAATAAAAATAAACACACACAAATCAAACCAAATGTAAGGGAAATTGATTAATCCAAAAGTAATCTTATAATGGGCACTGTTTACAAAAGTAAGATACAAAAAGAAACACCAAAAAACAAAATAGAATACAAAAATAGAAACAAATGGAATTCAACAGAAAATCGACACTCAAACTTGAGGGTATCAACTTCCTATAGTTAGTAGCACCACTGCAATGAATTCTCACCACTCTGGTACCAAAAACTCAATCTAGCTAACTGCAAATAATGGCCTACAGACTCCACTCCCCCCAGCCTTGAAAGGAAAATAATTAGTAGTAATAAAACAAAAATAATATAACTAACAAAGCAGCAATAGGAACAAATTATATACATGAAAACACCCAAGAAACCAACCAGCTGTAAAATCAGCAAGTAAACAACATAAAAAGATTTAAGCAAACACAGTACCATAATGCGCAAAACAAAGAAACTACAAAGCAAGGCAGAAACAGAACAGTAGCAAACCAAAACAGAACAAAAAGAATGCGGAAGCAAAATTGCAGTGTCAAAGCTTCAAGACATGCTAATGGGCTGATTTATTCACCTAAAAAGCAGATAAATGTTTAAAAAAAACTAATCTACATACCTTTAGCCATAGAAAAATTAGGGGTTTTACATACCAGCATGTGGAGATCTATCCAGCAATCAACTTCTAAGTTTATTAAATGAAAAATTAAGACACAGTTCATGCACCTGTGCAACATACTGAACACGCTTATGATGGTAAACAAAAAAAAAAAGTACACCTACCAAGCAGGAGAGCAACAGTCACCAAACATGCAGCGTCAGTTCTTTAGTGCAGAATGGTCCGACTCCAATAAATGATAATCCACCGCACTATGTGGTACAATGAGCATACCTGAGCAGACACCACTTCCCTAGGAAAATATTACAATTATCGATGTACTGACAACACTAAGCAAGTCCAGAACCTCAGACCAAACATATACATACGACACAGGGGAGCAAAATCCCAGAAACAGGGCAGATGAATCACAGAAACAGCGATCAGTGAAAAGTGACGCACCGCTTTGCTGACCTGGCGACACTTTTTTTTATAGAGCCGCTAACTGATGCCCAATAAAGAATAAATACCAAAAAGGGTTGGGAGCGGTTTTAGAAGGCGGTGGAGCTGAGCAATTTCCTTGGTTAGCTGTTTGCTCTGTTCCTCGAACGAACAGCGCCACGCTCAAACTCGACCGCTTCGGCGGCGCACATGGCGCCCTGCTGCTTCCGCATTTTTGGCTCAGTATTCTGTTACGACACGGGACTGGAGTATTTTGTCACGTGACCAGTCAGAAGTCATGACGCAGTGCCATCTGCTGGCCATGGCGTAACACCTGAGATGATATAAGGAAGAAACCTTGACCAGAATCAAAAGGGAACCCATCCTCATCCATGTGACACCCAATAGCGCGATTGTAAATAATTTCCCATCTATAACTGTATACTATTTAGTCAAAAAGTGCAATACTGTTATCAGCAACTTTTGAATTACAGTGCATCCGGGAAGTATTCACAGTGCTTTTCCCCACATTTTGTTATGTTACAGCCTTATTCCAAAATGGATTAAATGCATTATTTTCCTCAAAATTCTACAAACAATACACCGTAATAACAACATGAAAGAAGTTTGTTTAAAATATTTGCGAATTAATTAAAAATAAAAAACAAAAAAAAGGCATTTACATAAATATTCACAGCCTTTGGTGAATGCTTTGTTGAAGCACCTTTGGCACCAATTACAGCCTCAACCTGGGCAGTTTCTCCCATTCTTCTTTTCAGGACCTCTCAAGCTCCATCAGGTTGAATAGGGAACATCGCTGCACAGCCATTTTCAGATCTCTCCAGAGATGTTCAATGGAGTTTGAGTCTGGGCTCTGGCTGGGCCACTCAAGGACATTCACAGAGTTGTCCTGTAGCCACTCCTTTGTTATCTTGGCTGTGTGCTTAGGGTCGTTGTCCTGTTGGAAGATTAACCTTTGCCCCAGTCTGAGGTCCAGAGCACTCTGGAGCAGGTTTTCATCAAGGATGTCTCTGTACATTGCTGCATTCATCTTTCCCTCAATCCTGACTAGTCTCCCAGTTCCTGCCACTGAAAAACATCCCCACAGCATGATGCTGCCACCACCATGCTTCGCTGTAGGGATGGTATTGGCCAGGTGATAAGTGGTGCCTGGTTTCCTCCAGACATGACACTTGCCATTCAGGCCAAAGAGTTCAATCTTTGCTCAATCTTTGGTCTGAGAGTCCTTCAGGTGCCTTTTGGCAAACTCCAAGCAGGCTGTCATGTGCCTTTTACTGAGGAGTATCTTCCATCTGGAGACTCTACCATTCAGTACTTTTTGATGGAGTTCTGCAGAGATGGTTATTCTTCTTGAAGGTTCTCCTCTCTCCACAGGAACATGCTGGAGCTCTGTCAGAGTGACCATCAGGTTTTTAGTCACCTCCCCGACTAAGGCCCTTCTCCCCCAATCACTCAGTTTGACTGGGTGGCCAGCTCTAGGAAGAGTCCTGCTGGTTCCAGACATCTTCCATTTACGGATGATGGAGACCACTGTGCTCATTGGGACCTCCAATTGTAGAAATGTTTATGTACCCTTCCCCAGATCTGTGCCTCGATACAATCCTGTCTCAGAGGTCTACAGACAATTCTTTGGACTTCATGGCTTGGTTTGTGCTCTGACATGCATTGTTAACTGTGGGACCTTATATAGACAGGTGTGAGCTTTTCCAAATCATGTCCAATCAACTGATTTTACCACAGGTGGACTCCAATCAGTTGTAGAAACATCTCAAGAATGATCAGTCGAAACAGGATGCGCCTGAGCTCAATTTTGAGTGACATGGCAAAGGCTGTGACTACTTATGTACATGTCCATTTTTTTTTTTATTTTTTTTTTAAATTGCAAAGATTTCAAACAAACTTTTAATGTTGTCATTGTGGGGTATTTTTTGTAGAATTTTGAGGAAAATAATTAATTTAATCCATATTTGAATTAGGCTGTAACATAACAAAATGTGGAAAAAGTGAAGTGCTGAGAATACTTTCTGGATGCACTGTATGTGCGTGCATACACGTGCGCGCACACATACACACACACACGATGGGTTTTCATGTTTCGTGGGGGACTTACCATAGACCTAATGACTTTTATACTGAACAAACTCTATATTCTATCCCCTAAACCAAACCCTCCCAGAAAGCATTTTTACATTAAAAAAACAAACAAACAAAAACAACAACAACATTTGCTCCCCACAATGTAGGGTAAGATATATACTTTAAATTTACCTTAACATGGAATACTATCAACAGGGTTAAGCTTAACATGTGTTGAACTAAATCCACTTTTAGAAATGTCTGCTAATCTAAATAGCATGCTAGTTACCTAGCTACATCTCCAGCAACATTTATTTATTCTTTTTCCTGATCGTCATTATTCACTTTCCTCCATTTGATTTTCTCCATGTCTTCCTTATCATGCCCTTGACCATGCCCTAGTCTTTCCTCTTCACTACTTTTAATTAAAATACCATCCCTGTTTTCACCAATGTCTTTGCTGTCTCTTCTTAAAATACTTTAGAATACTTATCTACAATCATGATGATCAAAACTGTTTTCAAAATGCAGTTTAACTGGCTGATGCAGGCTACATTTTTGATAAAGAAAAATTACTTAATAAATAAATGTTATCTTAGACATGTACTTTGCGTGAACATCTTCAGTGATTGCATGTGGGGGTCAGCAGCTTATATACAGTGACCTTGCATGGTGTGGGGATATGTGATTGGTAAAGACTTTTTCAATCAAGAGGTTGCTTCATTGATTTAATTAAAATCATGTGTTCGACTTCACGTGGTGCTGCACAGACCAAATGGCATATGACATCAAAATACCTTGAAAGTGACTCGAAAGCACAGCTTTTGAATCGCTCTCATGATTCTTGATGTCATACGCCAAACAGTCAGCGCAGCACATTGGCTTTTTTAATTTGTCATGAGATTTACTTGGGCAGCATGGTAGCATGAGAGTAAGCCTGAAAGCATGTGTCATGTGTGAGAGTTGGCAACCCTGAAGTGAAGCTCAACCTTGTAAACCCAAACTTTATATCCAAATTGACTAAAACAGTCCTTATTATTGTAAATATCTACTGCTGATGGGCACTTTGTCTTAGTGATTAGCACATTTGTCTCATACTTCCAGGGTTGGGAGTTTGCATCTTTGGCTTTTCCATATTGTCCGTAGTGCATGAACAGATGCGTGAACGTATTTGATTGTGCCTGGGTGTCCCTGCCATGTTCCCCTAGTTCCCTAGGATAGGCTCCAGACACTCCTGCAAGCCTGTGTTGGATAAGCAGTGTAGAAAATGGCTGGATCTACAGTGCTAATGTGGACCACACTAAGGACGATTGGGTCGGCAACAGCCACATTTTTCATTATTTTGAGGCAGACAAATGGTAGTTGGTTTACACAACATTTATTTAAACAGCATATCTAATTTAATCTACTTAGTGTTTAATTTCCCAGCAATGTAATAGAGGGAAAACCTGTCCTCAGCTGTCCTCAAAATCCTTTACTCCAAATCTTTGTGTGTCTGTAGTGTGGTGGCTGTGGGTGAAGGCAATGAGTCTAAAAGACTGGAATGTACATGTTTTATAGCAGTACTAAAAATTGCCATGGTCTGTCTGCTCAGAAAACCAAGGTCAGAGTGTTTATGGCCTTGAAGCATCATAAACCACTGACTGGCAGCATTTTGTCCACTTTGACATGTTTGTCGAGGCACCATCCACCCTGAGGAGAAAATCAAATACTACTATTAGTATCATTGCCACAAATAGTGGAGTAAGCAATAAATAGAATAGAAGAGAACAGAATAAAACAGAGCACAACAAAAGAAGAAAAGCAAACAAAACCGAATAGAAAAATTACCCAGATAAAAAAAATTAAACAACATGTACATATAAGGCCATTAAAGGAAAGGGGATCCTAATATTTAATGCAGTATCACGCGGAATCACGTGCATGCTGTGAGCACAGGAAATACAAGACCAATAGGGGGCAGTCATGTCTCATTTGAGTGAATATGGCTTGCTAGTAGATACAGTAGTTCTGCTTGGACATATGCTTTATACAGCATATATTAATTTACCAACACTGAACAAATGGTGCTGTTTCTTGTACTGAATGATCTACTTATGCTTGGCCTGTAGATCTGTGAACCACTATCAGAACCATTTTGCAACAAGCAGAAGAGCATTAAAAGTTATCGAGCTTAAAAAAAAATGTAATGTGTGGTCAGTTAGATAAAAAAAAAATAAAATAAAATATATATATATATATATATATATATATATATATATATATATATATATATATATATATATATATATATATATAAAATATATATATATATATATATATATATATATATATATATATATATATATATATATATATATGTTTGTGTGTGTGTGTGTGTGTGTATGGTTTACATAAAAATATTACACTTCTCATCAACACTTAGGATAAACCTAATTTGAACAAATTTCTAATTATAGGAGTGAGCGTGGTCGAGTCACGTAGTGTAGGTAACTATAGTATTTAATTCAATGTGACTACTGTATGTTTGCTTGTATAGTGCAGCGTTAACATGCAGCGTTTGATATGAGAGTGACTGGGGTTCGAGCCTCAGCTCAGTGTTTTTGTAATGAGTGGTTTTTTTTCACTGTAGAAAGTTCCTCAAGGTAACATTGAATTAATTCCATCTTCTCCTTTCTTGCCAGTGGAAACTTGTGTTATTTTCATAGATTAAAAATTGTACTATTTAAAATTTTAATTGACCAGAGAACTCCACAATATTGAAAAAAGCTTATTGAATTCACTTCATTCAAATTCGTACATTGGTTCCCAGTGAATTGAGTTACATTAACATAATTTGTTTTTTACATTAACATAATAAAAGGTTTTTGATTTATGTTTTGTCTTTTGTGTTGGTGTTTTAAAGTTATCTGCACTTGCTTCCCTCTCCGTCTCCAAATCATGAAATTTGATAATATATTTTCAAGGTTAAATAATTAAACCAAATATTCAAAAATATTCAAAAAAACATTTTGTTACAGAAAGAGCATATTCACAACATGATTTACACATCCTGATTATCACAGATACTCAGAAGTGGGTAGTAATGCACTACATTTACGTTTACTTCATTACTTCAGTAACTTTGTCACGATTTCCATTTGCCCTAAGCGCTGGAGCACGCAGCATGCTCTGAAACCCGAAGTGCAAGTGTGGTTAATCAGTGACACTGACTTTGTTTAATTTCTACATGTGCATCTGTTATGATTTCTGTCATGTCTCTCCCCATTTACTATCATTAGTTGTTTTCCTTATGTGTCATTATTGTATTCAGCTGTGTTATCCCCCTGATTATGTTTAGCATTTAAACCCTTTGTGTCTCATTGTTTGGCACGAAGTATTGTGTGAATGTTACCATTACCACTACTAAGACTTTGTTCCTCATTTATGCACCATAGTTTTGATCCTATTCTTGTCCTCGTTATTTGATTCTCACTTCGTCTTATATGCCTGTTTGCCAATTGACTGAACCTTTGCCTTTTTTGAACATGGCTGTGTTTCAAGTTTTTTTTTCTGCCTGCCTTTCTTCGGTAAAGCTCTTATCTGTACTTTCACCTGTCCTAACCTCCATTACATGACAAACTTTAAAAAACAAAACAAAAAAAAAAACACCTTTTAATAGTTCACTGGCCGTACTTGTACTCTTACTCAAGTTACTTTTTAATAACAGAAATTAATTTTTACTTTGCTACATTCGGTGCCGTTCCTCCTTTACTCTAACGTTTTTAGCATCCTGGAGAGGGGGAAAGATCAAGCGTGTCAGGACACACACTCACACACACAGAGTTTGCATGTAATCTGAAATTCAGGTTTTTCCCTTGAAAAATCAGATCCAACGTAACTTATAGTCTTCTCATCATTTACTTTATTACTCTGACTCAAGTAATTATTAATAGTAACATGTGTAGGGTCAATCCAATCAACACTGAGCAAGATAAAGCTGGATCATGGGAGACTATTGGCGTTTATTGGCCGATTGCACAGGAGACTGTTCAGTGGTGGCTGAGAAATTGGGAGAATAACCTCTGAGAATAATCAATCTCACGCAGCGATGCCTACGTGCTCTGAGAATTTGAGTGTCCCCAGTTTCTAGCCTTGGGTCACACTCTAGGGGTGTCTCCTTAGTGCAAGACGGTAATGAGAGACACCTCCCTCACTGGCTGGAGCGCAGCCTTAGACAGCTGTCCAGCTCAAAGTCTCTGGTGCGGCCCTCATCTGGAGCAGGGTGGCTCCATCCACAAGTGGTGGAGTCCATACGGCGAGGTTTGGCCAAGCAGCATGGCATGTGTTCACCTCCGAGGAGACAACACATGGCCCGCTGTGGTTCGCCCTCACCCCTCCCGCACGATTAGAGCTGGACACCGTGGTGCACATGTGGCCGAGGTCACATCTGTACGCTGTTCCCCCCCATCGCTCTGCTCCCACAAGTTTTAGCGAGAGTTTGCCAAGACAGTCTATGTCTGCTGCTAGTGGCACCTTATTGGCGAGCTTGAATATGGTTCTGAGAGATTATATCCCTGCGAGGTGGCACTCCTTGGGAGATTCCCATCTGCAGGGATCCACGGTAGACTCAGCGAACTGTGCAATAGCTACACTCCTGGAGTTCTTACAAGAACGTTTCTCAGTGGGGTGGGCTCCTTCTACAATCAGGGTTTACGTGGCTGCCATTTTGGCCAGCCATTCCCCTGTTGATGGAGCGTCTGTGAGGCAACATCCTCTAACTTAAAGGTTCAAGCGTGGTTTCAGGTGGCTGAGGCCCATCTGCAGGCCGCGCATAACTTCCTGGGACCTTCTGTGGTCCTGGAAGGTCTGTCAGGTGCCCCATCTGAGCCCTTAGAGTGGATCTACTGTCTCAAGCCAGAGGGCTGATTTATCAACCTCGGCCAGAACTATGGAAACTGTGGGTCTGGCCCCTGACAGGCACCAGCTCATAGATTCTGGTCTCACAACTGAGGTTGTAGAGACCATGTTAAACGCTAGAGCACCATCCACAAGGAAATTGAATGCACTGAAGTGGAAGCTTTTTGTCTTGTGGTGTGAGCAACGTCAGCTAGACCCAGTGAACTGCACAATAGCTACAGTCCTGTAAATCTTACAAGAACGTTTCTCATCAGGGTTGGCTCCTTCTATACTCAGGATTCACATGGCCACTGTTTCGTCCAGCCCGGCCCATGTTGATGGAACCTCTGTGGGGCAACATCCTCTAACTTCAAGGTTCATGTTTGGCGTCAGATAGCTGAGGCCCATCTGCAGGCCGAGCATACCTTCCTGGGACCTTTCTGTGGTCTTGGAACATCTGTCAGGGGCCCCATTTGAGCCCTTAGAGTCAGCTTCTGAGAAGCATATGACTCTAAAGTTAGCTCTCCTACTGGCCCTGATCTCTCTCAAGCGAATGGGAGATCTACAAGCTCTCTCTGTTGCCCCTCCCTGCCTTGACTATGAGTGCCTACATCGGCTGCCCACCCTGTGGTGTTGCAGGCTTCCTGCCCTCCTCCGTTCCTCACACCGGAACAAGAGAGGATGCACCTGCTGTGTCCAGTAATTGTTCTCTGTACATACATCCACTGCTCCGGCCAGTGGCATAAGTTGGAGCAGCTGCTGGTCTGCTTTGTTGGCGACAATAAAGGTGATGCTGTGTCAAAGCAACGCATCTTGAATTGGATAGTGGAAGCAATCTCGACGGATTACTCGCCACACCTCTGGGCATAAGTGCTCATTCCACTAGGGTGGTCACCTCCTCGAAGGCTTTGTCCAAAGGGGTATCCTTGCAGGATTTGTTTGCGGCTGCAGGATGGTCTACGCCACACACATTCATTCGTTATTGCAGCCTGGATATTCATTCCATTTTTTTGAACAGGCCGTACCCTCGGTATGACAGAGTGGGTATTCCCATTCCCATACTGTTTTGCTAAATGCAGATTTCAAAGTTCCCTTTGAAAGGGAACGTCAGGGTTATGCATGTAACCCTGTTCCCTGAGTAGGGAACGAGACGTTGCATAGCATTGTCATACCAGCATAGGCCTGTAAATTGCGTCTTCGATTCAGATAATAGAGGCTGGCAGTGGGGTTCACAGGTGCCGTATATATATTATACGACACGCTTAATAACCCCGTCACCTGATCATGTCAAGCCTAAAAGTAGAGGCATGATTTTACACAAGCTTCAGATACACGCGCAAGGCACTCCCATACTGTTATGCTAAATGCAATGTCTCGTTCCCTTCTCAGGGATCAGGGTTACATGCATAACCCTGACGTTTCTATACCTCAACAGCATGACTTCAATTTTGTTTTATATTTTCACCTTTAAACACTGGGCAATTGAAATGTCATTTTGTTAGGTAAAAATTTCTGCTTGCTTTTTCTGTTTATTTTGAGAAATTCATGTAATTTATTTTTTACAATTGTAATAGATTTTTGTTTACTTAAATTGATATATTAACTATGTTACATTTTTAAGCTTTTGCTTAAAGAGTTAAAAGAGACACTGGCTGTTGGTAGCTCTGGATATTTGAACTTGCTTGACTTGTTCTGCTTACATTTGTAAATTCATAAGTGAAACAAATCATAGTCTTTCATATGGAAAAATGGATTGTTATTTATATGGTTGAACTTGCTAATGTAAGTTAGCAAAATAAGCCACATTAAGTTAAATTAACTTGAATTTTAGTACAGACAACTTAAAGTTAAGTTCACCTTACGTTTGTAACAGTATTTCAACTGAACGTGGGTCAATTATTTAATTATGTCAACAAAATTTAAGTTGAAATTACTTTATTATTAAGTAAATACAACTTAACTGAGTCAAATCAAAAAGACAACTCAATAAGTTAAGTTGAGTGAACAATTATTATTTTTTTTATTACAGTGCACAGATAAAAATCCAGATCCCTTTCCTTTTTAATCTTCTTTAGTTTAGAGGATGCGGCATCTGTGGTTTCCAAAAACCATTTAAAATTTCGATTCATTCTGACCACAGAACAGTTTTCAACTTAGGCTCAGTCCATTTTAAATGAGCTTTGGACCAGAGAAGATGGCAGCATTTCTGGATCATGTTCACATATGGCTTCTTCTTTGCATGATAGAGCTTTAACAAACATTGTGTTCAGAAACAATAAGTTCTCTTGGTGTTTCTGAGCCCATCCAAAGATTTCCATTAAAGAATCATGGATGTTTATAATGCCCCCTGAGGGCTCGAAATCACAGGCATGCAATACTGATTTTCACCCTTGTGCTTTGCACACAGAGATTTCTCCAGATTCTCAGAATCTGTTCATGATATGTACTGTAGATGAAGAGATATTCACAGTCTTTGCAATTTTACATTGAACATTATTATGAAATTGTTCCACAAATTGTAGATGCAGGGTTTTGCAGTATGCTGAACCTTTTCACTTCTGAAAGACTCTGCGTCTCTAAGATTTTTAGAGTCAATTTTTTTCCCAATTTTTTTGAGACGTGTTGCGGCCATCAATTTCAAAATGACATTTTTAAATGGTACATTTACTCAGTTGAAACAGTTATGTTTTCTATGTTCTGTTGTGAATCAGATCGAACATGGGTTTATGAGATTTGCAAACCATTGCCTTCTGATTTTATTTCCATTTTATACAGCATCCCAGCATCCCTTTTTTGGAATTGTGGTTATACCTGTGCAAGTACAGATGCCCACAACTCCTTCACTAATTCCTTTGTTGTTGTTTACTTGAGGTTAAGTTGAAACTTTGACCAAATTAATTCATCCCTGGGAGTTCATTTGTGCCTCAGTCCTGAGCAAAGCAGTGTGTGCCTGTTCCCATTTTTTATATATATATTTGCATACAATTGTTCATACAGATGATTGTGTTGCCCTCAGTTAAAAAAATGCAACCAAAGCAAAGTCTGTTCATTATGGGTTTCTTATCTGAAATCCAAAAAAAAAGGACATATTCAAAGGTAATATAAAGTGTAACAACAATCAACACAAATGTTCCATTAATGTATGAACACCAAATTAGCAATCCAAATAAATATAATGCATGCTTGGTAAACTTTTATAGTGTTGGCACTTATTTTATAGTGTTGGTTTTTACCATGTAGTCAATTAAGAAATTTTGCAATTTACCAAACCGTACTTGTTATAGACTTATAATGGACAAAGGCATGGGCCTATGGGCTTGCATGAAATGACCAACTATTTTTTTGGCTTCAGGCAATGGGACCAGCACCTTTTGGGGTGGCAAAAAATAAGGTGCCTTGGGGGCAAGTCACAGCAACAACCTTCAGACAGACTGATTATGACTAGGACTAAGAAACACTAAACAAGGACCTACTAAACAAGGCCAGTGCTCATAACAACAAAGCAAAAACTTAATCATCAAATCTAATAAAATCAATGATTCAATGCTGGCAGGGTATCCGAACAGGAAATCACCACTTACTATGCAGAACTAAAATAAAAGATAGATGAGAAATTAATGATTGTTTTAATTCAATTCAATTCAATTCAATTTTATTTGTATAGCGCTTTTTACAATAGACATTGTCTCAAAGCAGCTTTACAGATTAAAAACATGGTATACAGATAATGAAAGTGTGAATTTATCCCAACTGAGCAAGCCACTGAGTGGCGAAGGTGGCAAGGAAAAACTCCCTAAGATGTTTAAGACGAAGAAACCTTGAGAGGAACCTGACTCAGAAGGGAACTCATCCTCATTTGGGTAACAACAGATAATGTCTGTAAGGTCTTAGGTGCAGCCGTAGTCCCAGTAGTCCGGAAATAGAGAAGATTTGAGCTCCATCCAGAGGCAGAAAGGATGATTAAACAATGGATTTAACATTCCTTCTTGAGATATTCAAAGTTTGGGATCGAATTAGAACCAAACCTTGAGTCCTTTCCAGACCTTTGTCCTGGACTTGTTTTGATAGCTCCTTTGTGTTCATGATGCTGTTTGTTTAGGTATGTTTCTAACAAACTCTGATTATATAAAAGTCTGGGTTACTTAAACATTTTTTAAATTATTGATGAGTAAATATATAATTTCAAGTGTCTGATACTGGCATTGGAAAGAGTGATGCTAATTGGCAAAATAAAACAATACAGCAGTTTATTTGTTAATTTATTTTAAAGCTATTTTTCTGTGAAAGTATAGCTATAAAGTTTGTTGAGTACATTGTGACACTCAAAGGATCTTGCACAAAGAGATAAGCTTTGACATATTCTGTAACTGTGTTTGATTTTTTTTTTTATCCATCCAGTGCTTCAGACCAGGCAAAATAATAAAATAAAATCCCTGTACTGACTTCAGCAGCTGGGGAGAAGGTTGGCAGAGTGAGTTGTGTTTCTACTTACCAGCTCAGAGCCCCATTTCGGTCCTGACCTCACTTCACTGTCTGTAGAGTTTCACAAGTTTCATGCAATATGATTAATGGGCAAGTAGAGACACATCCTTGTCCTGACTGGTTGAACTTGACTGGTCATGCTAATAAAGCTTATTCAATTGAATTAAATGTAAGGTTTAACGAAGAGGCAAACAGTGAAACAGAAAAGTGAGACTGTTTAAAAGCTATGATATTTATTTTGATCTTTATTGTGATAGAAATTCTGAGAAATACAGAGAGACTGTGAGTGAGTAGGAAAAATGGAGAAAGGCACAGAGAGGCAGAAAGAGGGACAGAAAGACAGAATAGAGGTATGACTGCAATGAGCATAATATAGATGGGCAACTAGAGAGAGAAACGAAGAGACAGTTGCATTAGTGATTTCTCTCTTGAGTACTGTTCCTCCACTTTTTACTCACTTACCTGGTCTCTTTAATTTGTTTAACTCATGTCAGGTTTTCTGCAGATCCTTAGCAGCCATATTGCTGACTGTTTTGCAGCAGCTTCTCAGGCAACGCTGACTCACGTGGCAGTTGAAAAAAAAAGAGAACATTAGTCATCCTTCAACTATCACTTAACCGTGCATGCATGATGCTGTGTTTAGAGTGTGCTTCTCATTACCACTTATCTTCAGGATCATGCATCCCTTTTCAAGGGCCAGAAAAACAAAGTTGCAGTTTTACTTCTCAGAGGACTCATAATTACTTAGTTTTTCGTGTGTATATTATATATATATATATATATATATATATATATATATATATATATATATATATATATATATATATATATATATATATGCAAATATGTGCATTTCAATCCAAAGTCTTTGTTGTTTCTCTAGTAAGATCAGTTAACATTTGATCAGCCGAGTCTCAATAAAAAATAAAAAGAAAGAAAACTGCAGTTATCCATACAACCATCATCCAAAATAAAATTTCTGGAATCTGAAATGTGACAGAAAACGTCAGTGCTCATACATTATTTTGTCTTTTCCATTTAATCAGACCATTTCTCTCTCTCTCTCTCGACGTGTGTTTGAGTGTAAATCACTCTATAGGCTATATGTCATGGTGATGTTGAGCCTTCTGTTGGCCCCCTATCTCTGCACCCAGGAGCACAGTTATATCCTCTCAAATGTGAATGATAATTCTTCTTTGTGACAACCCTTTCAGTGTTCTTTTGAAGTCCTGAAGGCAGGAGGTGGGATTTGGCCTGTCTGCTGGTGATTGATGGCACTGTTGTACACGTTCACTCTTTTCTTTCCACATTCTTGGCTTCCTTTCCCTGGTCTTAGCCAATCCCTGCTGAGTACTGACATATGACATGA
This sequence comes from Ameiurus melas, assembly GCA_012411365.1. Classification (NCBI taxonomy): domain Eukaryota; kingdom Metazoa; phylum Chordata; class Actinopteri; order Siluriformes; family Ictaluridae; genus Ameiurus; species Ameiurus melas. The sequence goes on along the minus strand of CM022762.1, from coordinate 24,459,570 downwards.
ATGCATCCAAAGGGACCTAGTTGGTCATTAGCCACAACATTAAAACCGCTGACAGATGAAGTGAATAACATTATTTCATATCACTACAATCGCATCTGTCAAGGGGTGGGATATATTAGGCAGCAAATGAACAGTCAGTTCTCGAAGTTGATGTGATGGAATCAGGGAAAATGGGCAAGCTTAAGGATCTGAGTGACTTTGGCTATATGACTAAGTCAGACCATCTCTGTGACAAGGTGTGATGGAAAAATGGTGAAAAATGATGGCAAGGCCACAATAGCACTTTTGTGCAAAGGTGTTTTATTGACAGTGCTCCTATTTACAGTCAACCAAATGTGCACAAAAATATATACATCCACATGAATATGTGCATCTGCTGCTTTCTTGGTTTGTTTGCCTACTTGGATTAAATCTCTTTGGTATTGTGGCTCTTTGCACCCTGTATCTGGCGATTACATACTATATATTTTAAGGATTTTTTTTGGCCACCTGTTCTTCACAGCTTGGACTTAGTGTTTTCACTTCATTTTTCAGCGACTAATCTTGAAATTTGTGACAGTGCTATTTCTGATGATTATCCAGTGGTTTTTGACTCTGTGCATGCTTGTACTCTCCCCAAATCGTATTATTCACCACGTTTTTCTGGATGTTTTATTTCGTCTACTGTCATGTCATTCAGTTATGTGTATTTATCTACCCAACCCCTAATGTTGTGAAAGCCCTCTGAATTGATTGAACTTTTTAACAGTATCTGCACTACTACCTTGGACTCAATTGCTCCCTTGAAGTTAGTGAGATCCATGTTGATGAGGTTGAGGTTGAAGTTGAGCCCTGGTTAAATAGATCCACTCATACTTTTAGGCAAGAGTGTAGACACACTGAGCACAGATGGAAGAAAGACAAACTTCAGATATCATTGGAAATCTTCAGGGAGTGTCAGATTTAACTGCACAAAATGCACAAAGGCCGAAGGGCCTTTTTAGTACAATTAATGCCTTTCTAAATCCCTGTCCTAGTGTTCAATTTGAGATTTCTGCTGACCTGTGTGATCAGTATTTAACACAGTTTACTCGTAAAATGGAAGTTATTCGGTCTAACATAGCATCTCATAGTTCTCCTCTAGAAATGCCCCCTTGTTAGAGCTCTCTTTCTTTTTATCAACAAGTGTCTCCTTCACAGCTCTTTGATATTTTGTCTATTATGAAGTCTTCATTCTGTCCTTCTGATGTTCTTACTTTGCCTTATTTTTAAACAGGCTTTTCCTGCTATGAGTCCGGTTATGACTGCTTTTATTAATAGCTCTCTAGTTAATGGGGTGCCTGCCACTTTTAAACATGCTATAGTACAACCGCTGCTAAAAAAGCATCATCTTGATCAGCATGTCATGAATCATTACAGACCCATTTAGAAACTATCTTTAATTTCGAAAGTTTTGGAAAAAGTTGCTTATTCTCAGAGTTCTTCATACCTGAGTGCTTTTACTATTTGTGATACATTTCACTCTGGTTTCAGGGAATTTAACAGTACTGAATCGGCATTATTGAAGGTTACCAATGATCTCTTACTCACTCTTGACACAGGCTCTTGCTGTATTTTAATCTTGCTTGATTTGAGTGTAGCGTTTGACACGGTAGATCATGATATCCCTTTACAAAGACTTGATCATGTAGCTGGGTTTCAGGGGCCTGTGCTGGAGTGGTTTGCCTCTTACCTCAAGGAGAGAACCTTTTCTGTTAGTGTAGGGAAGTGTTTCTCATTTTCTGCTCAAATTTCCTATGGGGTTCCCCATTTTGGGTCCTCTTTTCTCTATATTGGCTTCCTCTAGGTCATATCATTGAGAGACACAACTTATCATATCATTTCTATTCCGATGACACTCAGCTTTATCTTCCTGTGAAAAATAATAGCTGCTCTGTGTCTAGTTTGTGTGACTGTCTGCATGACATAAAATGCGGGATGGACATGAACTTTTTACAGCTAAATAATGATAAAAACTGAATTAATTGTCTTTGGTACATCAGCTCTGTCCTCTGAAACTGTCAGTCAGCTTGGTCTGCTCGCTTCTAATGTGTGCGAACGTGTCAAAAACCTTGGTGTCATTTTTGATTCCACACTGTGTTTTGATAAGCAGATTAGTGCTGTTGTTAAAAGCAGTTTCTTTCAGTTAAGATCTATTGATAGAATGAAGATGATGCTCTCTAAGAAGGACCTTGAAACTGTTATTCATACATTTATAACATCTAGGTTTTAATTCGCTTTATCAGGGTTTGCCTAAATCAACTGAAGATCATTTGAAATTGGTACAAAATGCACCAGCCAGGTTAATGATGGGCACTAAAAAACCTGTGCTTGCTTCTCTTCGCTGGTCACTTTTTTTGTATTATTTTTAAATTTAGCTTTTTGTTTTTAAAGCTTTGCATGGACTTGCTCCCCAGTATATTTGTGATCTTCTCACCCCATACATCCCTTTGATCATGCAGTCAATTACTACTCTCAGTTCCTCATTCATGTTTGAAGGCTTTAAGGCTTTAAGGCTTTAAGGGCTTTCTCTGTGGTTTGGAAGCTCCTAGACTTTGGAATAATTTTCCTCTCCAAATTAGTTCTTCCCCTTCCATTTCTTTGTTTAAATCGACTTTGAAGAGCTACTTTTTCTGTTTTATATTTCTTATACAGCACTTTGATTTCAATGTCTTGTTTTTAAATGTGCTTTATAAATCAATAAACAAAACTATAATAACTAAAACATTTGGGAACATTTGTGGGGTGTTCCCAGTATGCAGTGGTTAGTACCTACCAAAAGTGGTCTAAGAAAGGGCAATCAGTTTACCTGCAGCAGGCTCATGAGAGCGCAAGGTTTATTGATGCGTTTGGGCAGAAAACCCTTGGCCAGCTAGTCCAATCTCTAAGAAGAGCTACTGTGGCACAAACTGTTGAAAAATGTACTACTGGGTATGATAGAAAGGTGTCAGAACACACAATGAATCACAGCTTGCTGAATATGGGGCTGCGTAGCTGCAGACTGGTTATGCCCATGCATCCTGATGCCATCTCTTCTGCAGGTAAGTCACACACATACACACATGCACCCTGCTTCCCAGATTATGTAAAAGAAAATGTGATCAGACCAGGCCACCTTCTGTCATTGCTCTATGGTCCAGCTAGGATCCTCACATGGCCATTGTTGGTGCTTTGGCAGCGGACAGGGGTCAGCATGGGCACTCATATATACAGTATCTCACAAAAGTGAGTACACCCCTCACATTTTTGTGAAATATATATATATATATATATATATATATATATATATATATATATATATATATATATATATATATATATAGTGGTAAGGAAAAGTATGTGAGTCCTTTGGAATTTCATGGTTTTCTGAATAAATTTGTCATAAAATGTGTTCACGAGGACGTCTCATTTGTATGGCTTTCTTCAAGTCATTCCATAGCATCTCTATTGTGTTGTGTCGTCTTGGCTCTGACATGGCCATTCCAAAAGGCGGATTTTGTTTTTCTGAAGCCATTCTGTTGTGGACTTGCTCCGGTGTTTTGGGTCGTTGTCTTGTTGCATCACCCAACTTCTACACAGTTTCAGCTAATGTACAGACATTCTCACATTTTTTTTGCAAACTTCAGGCGTGCAGCAATATTCTTTTTAGTAAGCAGTGGCTTCCTTCATGGTGTCCTGCCATAGATACTCTGCTTGTTCAATGTTTTGCGTTATGTAGACTAATGAACAGAGATGTTAGCCAGGTCCAATGATGCCTTCAAATCTTTGGCTGTCATTCGGGGTTGTTTCTTTAACTCATTGATGAGTCTTCGATGTGCTCTTGGTGTCATTTTGACAAGGTGACCAATTCTTGGTAAAGTAGCAACAGTCCCAAGTGTCTCCATTTTTTAGAATGTTTGCCTAACTGTAGACTGGTGAATTTCTAAAGTCTTTGAAATCACTTTGTGACCCTTGCCAACTTTATGTAAATAAACAATTCTTGATCATAGATACTCTGAAAGCACTTTTTGACGAGCCATGGCTCACATAAGCATGTGCTTCTTGTCCAGAGCAAACTCCAAAAGTTTGAGGGGTTTTTATCAGTAAAAGTAGCTGTAGTCAACACCTCCAAACTATTTTTCTTAAGGAAACTACAGGTGTACTTAAACTTGACTCCAATTAGATTTTTTGAGGTCATTAACTCAAGGGTTCACATACTTTTTCCACAAGCACTATGAGGTTTTTTTGGTTGTTCTCAATAAAGGCATGAAAGATCAGATTTTTTTTTTTTTAGACACATTATATTTGTCAATACCCTTAACTTAGATGAAGATCAGATCAAATTTTATGACAAATTTATTCAGAAAACAATAAATTCCAAAAGGTTCACATTCTTTTTCTTGCCACTGAAAAGCTAGTCACGGAGTGCTGTACAAACCCGAGACTTAAATATACACAGGTGCTTGTTGATCAGGGGCAGGGGTAGTTGGTCTTGTGACTGCTATGCAAAGTTGAAGTGGCTGCTGGGAATTGGAGTCAATAGTCTGCTCCAGTGATACATAACATTGTCAGTCATGCCAGTATTTTTTTATATTGTAAAACATCGGTCAGTTCAAACTAAATATGCCATGTTTGTTTTTTTTGTTTTTTAACACATCTAGATGAAAATATAATTAAATAAAAGGAATTGTCCAGTGTGTACTGTATTTTCAGAAAGGAATATTTGTGTGTGTGTGTGTGTGTGTGTGTTTGTGTGTGTTCATACTCCTAAAGCACTGTGCTGCTCTTTTTGTCTTCTTTTTTTCAGACTTCCTGCTGCTATGAGTCTGATGGCACACCTCAAGTGACATTTGTTTTGTTTATTCAATGTGAATTTATTCAGTATAGTGATGACGCATTTTCACAGCTTGTTTCAATGAAGGGAATGAGAGAACATTCAATAACTGTGACATACATGCATATGTGTGTGTGTGTGTGTGTGTGTGGGGGGGGGGGGGGTTATGGGGTGATTCAGAATAAATTAACAATTGTAATATTGTGCATATTGGGAAACAACAGGTTGCTCTCACTTTGTTTGTCTTTTGCATACACACTTCCTTCCTTCCTTTCACCTCCTTTTCTCTATCACTGTTGTAATTACTTTGCACTGTTGCCAGTCTGTCTCCATATGAAATTGGACCATGTCAGGTCATACATTAATCTGCTCACACCTTACAAATAAACACACAGCCACACTCTCCTCCACTCTTCTCTCTTTGTACAGTGATAAATTAGAAAGCATTTGTGGATAAATGTCTCTGATCTCTGTCATATGTACTGGATACCATTTGTGAATTACAAAACAATTTTTGTTGTCATGTAATGTAGGTGATTACAGATGCAAATGAGTTAAAGGCTTTTAATAAAGAGGCAGGCAGACAAATCCAAAAATGATACACAAAGGCAGAAAGTCTAAACATGAATCTCTAAACATGAGAGGACAAAACAGGATCAACAACCAGGAAACATGAACAAAGATCAGAGGTTTGGTACATTACTGGCAGCAAAACACATAAACACAATGTTTAGGGTCATGTAGAACTGAAAATGTGTGCAAAACGTTCATTCGTTAGTGTCACAAGGTTGTAGACGGGGACGGAGGCAGGTGCAGATCCAACTCTTTATTAAACATAAATATAAAAACTCAAATCAAACGTAACATAGACAAACCAGGAAACCGCTACAACATATAATACTTGTGAACCAAACTAATAGAATCACTATCATTAAATACCGAGCAACGTGCTCAGTCACTCAGGGGCTTTAAATAACCAGCACTACTAACACAAATGTCATTAACGTAATTTGCTTCACCTTTGGCACTTTACGGTACTTAAGCTCGTGCTAAATCAGCAAGTAACCAAAGCCAAAACAAAAGTCACGTGGTTGTCCGAAGACAAGTCCCAGTGGCACAGTGCCCTCTGCTGGCCGTACCGTGACAGTTAGTCGGAAACTGTACAGCTTAAATATAAATGTCATATCACAGCAAATCACGAACTCCATTTCCCAGAATACACCAACAATTTCAAACATGGCTGAAGCGGACTACCCTTCCTTCACACACATACCTGTTTCCAATCTCACAAGCATTCACTTCAAAGTTTAAAAGAGACTATTCAAACAAACAATCCTTGCGTATACGCTCAGTTGTCTTGTGTCTGCCATTACCAAGCCTTATATTGTGTCTGTTTGTTCTGGTGTTTTGACTTTGCTCATGTTTACAACTTTGTTTGTGCTGTTTTCCTGATTACCTAACCTGCAAATGCTCCATCTTTGCCTCCTGCACATGATAATAAAGGATTTATTACTTAGCCCACTGCTCTCCTATAACCAAAGATGGAAATAGGTGTAGCCGAAGGTTAAATGTCTTTTATAGTGTTTTAAATGTCTCCATTTAATGAAATATCTGACTCTAATTATTAGATTGTTTATCTAATAATAACTTTTTTTTTTATCTGACTCCATTGAATAATCATCTACTTGGTGCTAGAAGTGTAAAATCTGAGTGTTTTAATAGTATTTACTCTAAAGCAACTTCAAGCAAAACTTTCATTAAAATAATGTTCCTACATCAGAGGCTTTTATAGCGTCTGTATTAAACTATTATGTTGTTAACTCAGAGGTTTCTATCACTGTGCAAGTCTAGGCCTTTCCTATTTTACTTGCCAGAGGTCCTGATCATGATTTTCCTATCATTTTAATGCTTAATCAAATTGCTGCCACAATTTCTAAATCTACTACAAAAGACAGTAATGGAAAAAGTTAAAATAAATTTTGGAAAGATTGAATATTATTTTTTGTTGGTGGTCTCTGGAGTTTCTAGAATTACATGTCTGTGCAGCTACCTGTGGGCATTAGAGTGGCTCTGGAGTCTCAGTTTAGACTTGCAGAGTCACAAGCAAATAAGCATTAAAAGTGGAACGTCTTCAGATGTTTCATATGCTAGTTGTACAGAGTTCAGGCTTTGCAGCCATATAGGAGTGACAAGTTGACAACAGCATTATATACTTTTAGTTTGATGGTCAGTGAGATCTCATGGTGGTTCAGAACTCTGTTGCATATTTGTCCAAAAAATACTGTTTCCATGGACATATTTTAATGTGTTACAGTTATATGCTCAAGAGATATCCCTGTCCCCCTACTCCTTGGGAGAGACTGGCCAGGGTTCCCATCACCCAACACACCCAAAGCTGCCAGGGTTCCCAGTTGAAGTAGATTGAACTCCACTTGGACACTCCTCCTGGACCATGTAATGGGCTTACATGGTCCAAAAGGAAGGGGAAGCTGCAGCAGAAAGTGAGACACACTACCTAATCCAATCTTCTCTGTGTTTCAACAAGTCACACGAGAGGGGAACTTTGGGCATGAACAAAAGAGCAGTCACTTGGGGACCAAAGCATATTGGAAAAACTGAAGGATTGGTTCATCTGGCCTAGCATGGATGCAGATGTTTGAGCTTTCTGCCAGAGGTGTGTCCTGTGCCCGAGGACCTCCCCCCTAAAGCCCCCACCCATCCCCAATATTGGTGTCCCCTTTGAAAAGATAGACATAAATCTTGTAGGATCACTTCCAAAGTCTGCCCAGGGTCATGAGTACATCCTGGTGATCATTGACTACACCACCCAATAAACTTTGGAAAGTCACCTCCCAAAACATTGCAAAGGAGCTCATGCTCCTGTTCAGCCATGTGGGGATCCCTAAGGACATCTTGACAGACCAAAGTATGCCATTTGTCTCTAAATTAATGGTTGATCTGTTTTGACGGATGCAGGTGAAGCACCTGAGGAGGTCAATCTACCACCCACAGATGGATGGACTAGTAGAGCAATTCTACCAAACCCTCAAGAGAATGCTGCAGCAGGTGGTAGATGAAGAATTGAGGAACTGGATCCTTCTCCTGCCATACATCCTCTTCACTGTACAAAGAGCCCATGGCAACCTCTGGGAGTGCTGGACGTGGCCCAGGAGACTTGGGAGGAGCAGCCCTTGCTGTTCCGCCCCTGATATAGTTTGTATAGGATATGCAGGAGTGAATCAGCCAAGTGGCACCAATGATCCAGGGACACATGGAGACTGTACAGACCTAACAGGAAAGGGTGTACAACAGGCCAGCCCTGCCAAGAGAGGTTCAGCTAGGAAATCAGGTGCTCCTCCTTCCTCCTGCCCAATGCCTCCTTTAAGTTCATAGCACACTGACAAGGCCTGTACATAGTCCTTGAGAAGGTGGGCCCTGTGAACTACCACCTGTGACAAGCATGCAGACACAAAACTGTAGCAAATAAATTTATTTAAAATGTGAGTTGAACCAGCTCCAGTTGTGTCTGTGTTTGCTATCCTCCACACAGATCCTAGAGAACACACCTTGGTCCACCATGGGGAAGATCTCACCCCCACATAGAGCCAAGAGCTGACGGAGTTGGTGGGCCAGTTTGCTGATGTGTTCTCCTTCATGCCTGGGATGATGCATATGGTCTACCATGAGATAAAGATGAAACCCAATGGCAGTATACAGCTATGTAATGACTTCTGGAAATTGGACCGGGGACTTCCACAGCTACCCTCTCCCCTGTGTGGATGAACTGGTGGAGCTGCTTGACATGGTTTGTTTCCACCCTCAACCTCACTATTGGCAGCTTACATTAGCTCTGGAAGTAAAAACAAAACTCACAAACCTTCAACAATTGATGAACATTGTCCTCCACCCCCATCATCAGTTCACAGCCATATACCTTGACACTGTCAACATCCACTCCACTAATTGTTCAGACCCCATACACCAACTCAGGAATGTCCTGGGGGAACTGGGCTGATGGCCAAGCTGAAGCAATTTCATCTGAGGCTGAGCAAAGCACAGTACTTGGGCTACCGCATTGGCCAGGCATTACTGAAACCACAAGAACAGGTGGAACAGGCAATCCAAACCCTGAAGCAGGCACTGACTAGCTCCTAAGTCCTGTGCATTCCAGGCTTCACCATCCATAGCTACGTTTCAGAGACAGGGCGCTGTCCTCTCACAGACCTTTGATGGAGAAGAGCACCTGGTCCTGACACAAACTGATCCCTGCAGAGAAGAAATATGTAGCTTTCAAGAGGGAGGCCCTTGCAATAAAGTGAGCCATAGAAGACCCGAATTACTACCTCACAGGATGGTACTTTACACTAGTGACTGACCATGCTCCTCCGCAGTGGATGGCTAAGGTGAAGGACACTAATTCCAGGGTAAAATAATTGTTCCTTTCATTGCAGGACTTCTCTTTCCATTTGCAGCACTGGGGGGTGGTAACTGTGACAGCAGGCACACAGTACTATGCATGGAAACAACATGCTCTTTGCAAGACTGTCACTGAGGTGCTGAAAATACAGCACCACTTCAGCACTGCCATTGCTTTGGGAAGTGGAGCAGCATGTGGCTACGAGGCTGGACAGTTTCACACATGGCTAATGGAGAATAATTGCAGTAATGTCTCTCTACAGTATAAAAGGGCACTGCAGAGACAGCCAAGTGAGCTATATTTCCATTTTGAACTCTATGGACTGTTTTGTCTCTATCTCTTATATATCAGATATCATATCAGATGATGCTGTCAGCTCAGAGGATGACACTATACTCCCTGAAAACTGCCATATACCCTAAATTTAAAAAAAAAGCACAACCACTGCTGCACCAGGGCCCTGGCTCCATGCTGCACAACCTGCACAGAGATCACTGCCTTTCACCCACACCCCATTTTTGCTTCCATTTGTAAATAAAAGAGCACCTTTTCACTCTTTTCCTCCTCTGAATGTCTGTGTTCAGCCTGTCACAGCTTTGAGTTGCTACAGATGTAGCATCAGGAAGCCTGTCGCAGAATGCCGCAAATGCCAGTTTCTTAGAAATAAATACATTTGCTTTACTTCCCAGAATATCCACTAGGTGGCACATGGACTCAAGTGCTCCGGCATTTGGACCTCAGTGCCAAACTGAATCTCATGTAAGGAGTGCTTACGTGGCTGTAATTAATGATCATAAATCTCATCATAAATTAATTATCATAAATCTGTTTATTTATTGGAACATCTTCAGAACAAATATTGCTAGCTCTTATGATAAATGTATCTTATTTTTGAAACATGCTCTTGTACCCAGTCCAAATGTCAAACCAATGTCGACCAGTATGGGAGTCGGACACGCTGAAGAAAAGTTTAAAGTGTACAGCATACTGTACAGGTTACTAGTGTGTCTCTTGATGCCAGTGGAATGCTGCACCAGGTAACCTCTGTTATTGTTCATCCATCCATCTCCTACCACTAAGTCAGTCCATCACAGGGCACAATCACATACACACTCACACACACATTACAGACACTTTAGACACGCCAATCAGCCTACCATGCGGAGTACCTGGAGGAAACCCCCGCAGCATGGGGAGAACATGCAAACTACGCACACACATGGTGGGAATCGAACCCCAGACCCTGGAGGTGTGAGGCAAAAGTGCTAAAACCACTAAGCCACCGTGCGTCCTAGAATCTAATCCCACATAGCAATTTTAAAAATGTAATTAAAAATATTTCTGTTTTTTGGAAGCACTATTAATTATTTCCTCTTGTATGGCTTTGCTGCTTTAAAGCAGCCAATTCTGCTGTGGTTGGCAAATAATTAATTTTTGTCTTTACTTTGATGTCACACAGGTACAAGTGGGGTGGGGAGTCTTTTGTCCCGTAGAGGTGATAATAGTGATAAATCCACTTTGTCAGACTCTTTATGAAAAACACAAATCATTTATTTGTTGCTAAACCGACGAACTAAAACTAAACCCTCGATATCCATTTTTCCATTGATTAAGCTGCTGGCTCCGCTTTCTATCATTGTGATAATCATGACATTCTTCTATGTTATTCTTAAACTTATATGTTATTCTCATAATGCTTTGACTTTTTCCAGCAGGGTCAGAGTGGGAAGTGAGAGGATAGAGTGCGTTCAAGAGCAGTGAGCTATTTTTCTTTTTTCTGTTATGTACAGCATGGATTATGGCCAAATCATTAACCCTGCAGTTCTTCAATAAAGTCTCAGAATGAAAAAGAAACCATCTGGTAACTACTAGTAGCGAAATGCTACAAAATTATGAATTTATTCTCATAATGCTACGACTTTTTTCAACAACCGGAAAAACAGTGGGCTAAAGCCCTAGGCTAGCTATGCCTACAAGACTGTTTACTTAACATCCTCAATGTGGGTATGAACTACAATCCCATGAAGCATTGCAAATGAGTTTTAGATGAACTTTAGTTTTAGAATGAAAGAAATGAATATAGACTACTGGCACAATTATAATTTTGTCAACACAACTGATGTTTCATTATGTTGTATTAAGTATAGACAATAATGAGTCTTTATTGATCACATATACAGTACAGCACAGTCTGCACAGACCTGACGAAAACATGCATTTTCTTCACATACCCCAGCATGTCAGACATAACATCTAGCATCTGTTACTATTCAATGATATTATGAAATTACTGTCATTATAACATTAAAACTATAATTAAATTGTGGTCAAATATTAGAGCCTTAGCTTTTAAATAACATGTGGTCATTCGTTTAACTGTTCAATGTAATGTAATTTCATGTTCACTACACCTTTATAAATCAGTTTGCTTGCTCAAAGAATGTTACATGACTGCCACCTAATGGTCTTGTCTCGTAACGCTGACTGACTAAGTGCCATACTACAGCGTACTGCGGTGTACTGCAGGATCATGTTCTCTTTCTAGTGCATTTTTAATGGCCACATCTGTAGAAAGGTAGAGAGTTATTTCTAGTTAGCTGTGATATTTTGCTAGTTGACTAGGTTTGCTGGTAGTGGTGTCTCATTGTTTATCCTCTATCAGTTAGTTTTCATTAGGATGTGCTAGATATTATTTGACTATTCCTTCTTCAGGAAGGGTCATAATATTGATACAGTGTATTTTTTGTGAGTGCTTAACCTAATAAAAGAAAGACTTCAGTGGTTTTGTTTGCACTGGTTCAATGTATATTTGTGTGTTGGGGGGCCTATTGCCCATGATCCGGCCTTGTGCATTCAGGGGCTTTATTTCTATGCACATGTCCTTGTGTATTGTTTTGCTGCTGAGAAGAAGGATGGGGAGGGTGGTGTTGATGTGGTCCAGCACAAGCAGTCATTGTAATGTTGTGTGCAGAGTGTGGCAGGCTAAGCCTCACCTCAAGGTCAACTCCTTGTGAGGAGAATGCACATCAAGCTATTTGGGCCAGAATTCATCTCTCTCTCTCTCTCTCTCTCTCATTTTGAGTGCATGCTGGGAGTGAGTGGGCGGAGCATTGGGAGAGTGAGCATGAGTATGGCTGTTTGTGCTTCTGACAAAGCTTTTTCTGACAAATCCCCTTTCCTTATTTAATATATTTTTGTCTCATTTTTGGGTGATTTATTTAATATTATCTAGTAGAAGTGTAGATAGGTTCCAGATGTTTGTGCATGTTTTTCGGGTCATTTGTTACCTGAGCTCAGGTAAGCATGGCGGCCCCAGGTGTGGGGGGTTTAGGGTTTATCATGTGTCGTCTCCAAGTAAAGGTGGCATCGACAGTGAATGTGGAGAGATGTTGTTTGTCTTTGGGTGAAATTGTATGGGTGTTGTTTGGCTGACAGTGTTCTCACCCCCACTGCACCACTTTCATTACAGTCAAAAAGAGTCACCCTCTAAAATGTTCTGTCATTTATTAGTGATGATGTCTTAACACAAGCACTGTCTCGCTATGGAAAAAAATTGAGTTCGCAGTGTTTCTCACTGAAACATGTTGTTGTCACAACTCATGATGGAGCGGAAGAAGGAAGGAGGTAAGCGCACTTAAGAACGAGTGTAGTTTATTTACAAAGAGGCAGGCTGACAAATCCAACACGTAATCCAAAGGCGTAGTCAGAAAACAAGCGAAGGTCAGGCGAACGGCAAACAGACATAAACTTGGGGCAAGGCACAGAAAACAGGGTCGAGAAACAAACTTAAGCATAAACATGAGCGTGAGCTATGACAATGATCTGTGAGCGGGTAACCCAGTGTGAACTATAACTAACATGGAACGTGATCCTATGTTTAATTAACCGCCCCGTGTGTAGTACGGCGCGTAGTATATAAGCAGGCATGAATTAACTTAAATGGCTTCCAGCTGGAAGTAATACAGACACACGTGGGGATACAACCTATGACAGAAACGGGGCGGGGACATGACGAACATAAACAAAACATACGTGCCCTCCCAGCCAATGACAGAAACAAAAACAAAAGCACATGTCAAAATGTCAGAACAGACGTGCACGCACTCGCGCAACTGTGCGCGAGCGTGCTGCTTCAAGGGGGAACCATGACAGTTGTCTTTCAGATTCTCAGTTTACATGATTGTAAACAATGACACTAATCTAGACCTCCCACTGAATTTACACATGGATGATTTTTATAATGTGGTTTTTATAACCACTGACGAGATCAAATGTTTCGGCTGTGCTAAAGTCGGCCATTTGGTCCGGTTGTCCCAATAAACAGGAGGAAAACAATTGGTTAGCTGATGCAGAAGGTGCAGCTAATGGCATTGAACAGCCAGCTGATGAAGGGCAGAATCAGCGGTGGCACGGGTGAGCGATGGAGCTCAAAGCGTTGGGACTGCAAAGGATTATTTGGTTTCAGTGGAGGAGGAAATCGAATGTGCAAAAGATGTTGAAAACATGGAAGACCAAAGTGAGTCAAGTGATAAATGAGATTTATATGAAATTGATATAGGGGATGATCAGGAGGGTGACTGTAGGCCTAATGAAATTGTTTCAGAACAAACAGTGTTTAGGGTGCCATTGAAAAGGAAGGAGTCAGATAAAGTTCATGATTATTGACAATTAAAGAAATTAGATTGTAAAGATCTTGCTGATCAAATAGATTCAGAGAGTGGCAGTGACTTATCTGACTCAAGTGTTTGCCACAAAGTGAGTTTTCCAGCTGCAATTACGATGTACATAACATTAAACTGGACGAAATTATTGGCACCCCTGGAACCTTTCCAGAAAATGCACCATTTCTCCCAGAAAATGTTGCAATGACAAATGTTTTGATATACACATGTTTATTACCTTTAAGTGCATTGGAACAGCACAAAAAAGCAGAAGAAAAAAGGCAAATTTGACATCATTTTACACAAAACTCCCAAAATGGACTGGACAAAATCATTGGCACCCTATTAAAACTGTGTTTTATAAATAATTTCATTTCAAGCATGTGATGTTCATTTAAACGCACCTGTGGCAAGTAACAGGTGCTGGCAATATAGAAATCAAAACTGAAGCCAGTTAGAGTGTATAAAAGTTGGCTCAACCTTTGTGTTGTGTGCCTGTGTGTGCCACACCAAGCATGGAGAAGAGAAAGAAGAGCCGAGAATTGTCTGAGGACTTAAGAAGCAAAATTGTGGAAAAATATCAACAATCTCAAGGTTACAAGTCAATCTCCAGAGATCTTAAAGTTCCTTTGTCCAATATAATCAAGAAGTTTATAACCCATGGAACTGTGGCAAATCTCCCTGGACGTGGATGGAAGAGAAAAATTGATGAAAGAATGCAACGCTGGATAGTTAGAATGGTGAATAAACAAACTCAGTCAACTTCCATGTAAATGCATGTCCTGCAGACTCAGGGTGCATCAGTGTCAGCTCGAACAATACGTTGTCATCTGAATGAGAAGAAGCGCTATGGCAAGAGACCGAGGAGATACCCCACTTCTGACACAGAGGCATAAAAAAGCCAGACTGCAGTTTGCAAAAATGTACCTGAGTAAGCCTCAATCCTTCTGGGAGAACGTTTTGTGGACAGATGAGACTAAGGTAGAGCTTTTTGGCATTCTACTGTTTACAGAAAACTGAAAGAGGCCTACCATGAAAAGAACACAGTACCTACAGTCAAACATGGTGGAGGTTCAAGGATGTTTTGGGTTTGTTTTGCTGCCTCTGGCATTGATTGCATTGACTTTTTGCAAGAAATCATGAAATCTGGAGACTATCAAAAGATTTTGGCCCATAATGTAGGGCCTAGTGTCAGAAAGTTGGATCTGCGTCAGAGGTCATGGGTGTTTCAGCAGGTCAATGACCTGAAACATACCTCAAAAAGCACCCAGAAATGGTTGGAGACAAAGCGCTGCAGAATTCTGAAGTGGCCATCAATAAGTCCGGATCTAAATCCCATAGAACACCTATGGAGAGATCTCAAAATTGCTGTTGCGAGAAGGCACCCTTTAAATCTGAGAGACCTGGAGCAGTTTTCAAAAGAAAGAGTGGTCCAAAATTCCAGTTGAGAGGTGTAGGAAGCTTGTTGATGGTTATAGGAAGCAATTGGTTTTAGTTATTTTCTCCAAAGGGTGTGCAACCAAATATTAAGTTGAGGGTGCCAACAATTTTGTCCGACCTAATTTTTGAGTTTTGTGTAAAATTATGTCAAATTTGCCTTTTTTCTTCTGCTTTTTTGTGCTGTTCCAATGCACTTAAAGGTAATAAACATGTGTATACCAAAACATTTGTCATTGCAACACTTTTCTAGGAGAAATGGTGCATTTTCTGGAAAAGTTCCAGGGGTGCCAATAATTTCATCCATGACTGTAACTTACATTGGGTCCCACAGAGTGTGTTGCATTTACTGCACCAAAAGAGGAGGGTGTTCATGGTTTGATACTTTGAAATTGCAATTTCTACAAAGATTTCTGTATGGGTCATCAGTGAATGGATGGCAGGCTGTTACATGCTCCAATTTACACAGAGCTGAAGGACTGGGGTTGTCCATTAGAAAGCACTCCATGGTCCATTAGAAACAACTCCCTGTTTCTAATGGACCCTTTTAAATTGAACTTGAAGGGGCTGCCAGTGTTTTATTGCAATCTTGTTAAGGTTTGAAGTCTGTTTGACTCACAGAGAATTGAGTTGACACCTTCTCTTCACAGGCTTTTGGAGGAGCCACTAATATACGGAGGTCACTTCAATTTAACAAAGGATATTTGCTCCTTTCATTGACTCAATGTACTGTTGCAGTATTCACAGATCTTCACATTTGGCCAACTTATTCATGTAGCTGGTATGGACTTTGAAAGAACAGAAGAACTGGCTTATTGTCTAAAGGTCAGGTATGTGCAGACTGTTGAACAGACACTAAGGAAATGGAAAGTAATGATTAGTAATGAAGGAAAAGATTTACTGATGGACAGTCATGGAGGAGTAAACACTCCCAACACAGAAGAAAGTTTTCCTAATTTTACCATGCTACCTATATTAGATGATTGTAGGGGACCTTTTTAAGATGCTGAATGTCCTTGTGTTTGGACTTATGTATAGCAATTGGCAAAACATTTTATGAAATTTGTGTTAATAAAAGTTTTTAATGAAAAGTTTCTGAATGACAAAGTTGGCATGCCTTGGTGTAGAGTACTGGGTGTAGAAGAGAATGTGAAACCTGAATGGAGGTCACTATATAAACCACTGTTATCTAAAAAGGCATGGGATATACAGTGGAGACTTCTTCACTGTGCCATTGTGGTTAATGTTTTTATTTCTGTTCAGGGGACATGGCATTTAAGCGTGTTGCATGATATATATATGGCACCTGTGAACCACGCCACTGGCCTTATTATCTTCAGCGAGACCTCATGTCTGTTCTTTGTGTGACAAAAAACGCTTAATTTCTACTCTATATTTTCTCAAAATCTCTAAACTTTTCTATCCCATTTGTAAAAAAAAAAAAGAAAAGAGAGGGAAAGAATGAGCAAGAAAGAATTCAGAAAGTGTGTTACGCCTTGCTCCCGTTTCATCACGGGAGGAGCTTTCTGTGTGAAGCATTTGGGCATAGAGCATGCGACAGCAGCCCTCGAGGGGTCTGTCTGTCAGCATTGTAAACATTTCACAATTAGGCTTGCTCTCTTCTCGTCCGAAGGGTGTTGGGTTTCAGAGCCTCACCGATCTGGGCCAGCTGGATAAGGTCATGGGGTTCTTGTATGTATTTGGAAGCCCTGGCCAAAACCATACCATGTTTTCAGCCTTGTCTGGTCAGCAAGCTGTCACAGGGCGATGGAAAGCTGATGCTTTCCATCCAACAGAATGTGAAAAAGCTAAGATCAATGAAAGACCATTTGGCAACATAGAAACTACTGCCAAATGTGTCTCCATGGGTTCTGTCTACTATAGAAAAGGGTTACCGGGTCCAGTTCAGAGCTCGATCCCTCCTGTTCAAAGGTGTGCTCCCCACAGTTGTCCGCATAGAGCAGAGCCTAATTTTAGTGCAGGACGTAAGTTCCATTTTAGACAAAGGGGCCTTAGAACATGTACCCCATTCCCAAAGGGAGGGAGGTTTGTACAGCCATTATTTCCTGGTCCACAAAAACGATCGGTGTATGCGTCCAATTTTAGATCTGTGTCAGCTGAACCGTAATCAGGACATACAGGTTCAAGATGCTGATGCTCAAACTTATCGTGCCACAAATTCAGTTCGAGGACTGGTTTGAAAGATCTGAAAGATGCATATATCCACACAGGAAAATCGCCCTGTCACAGGAACTTCCTGAGGTTTACATTTGGAGACAACACATACCAATTTCAGGTTCTTCCCTTTGGGCTGGCTTTATCCCCTCGTACCTTCACAAAGTGCATGGATGCTGCTCTGGCCCCCTTGTAACTCCAGGGGTCCGTGTACTAAAATACCTGGATGACTGGTTAATTCTAGCACGATCCAGGGAACAGGCGATTCAACATCGAGATGTTGTTCTTGCCCACATGAGGAGCTTGGGGCTCAGGTTGAACCTCAAGAAAAGTATGCTTTCTCCAGTGCAGAGGACAAGTGTTGTAGAGGTAATATGGGACTCTACTATTATGAGGGCATTTCTATCCCCAACACGTGTAGGATTGATCCTATCAACTATGAGCAAGATAAAACTAGGTCTGGGCTTCCCCTCCAGTCTCTATGAGAGACTGTTGGGCCTTATGGCAGCAGCAGCTACTGTCATACTGTTGGGCCTATTGCACATGAGACCATTTCGGTGGTGGCTGAAATTTTGGGGGTTTCATCCAAGGATGAAACCTCTGAGAGTAATCAGTGTCATGCGGCGATGCCTACGTTCTCTGAGTATGTGGAGGTGTCCGCAGTTTCTAGCCTCAGGTCACACTCTAGGGGCTTCTCATTACTGCAAGACGGGAAGGTAAAGACAGACATGTCCCTCACAGGCTGGGGTGCAGTCTTAAATGGCTGTCCAGCTCATGGTCTTTGGAGCGGCTCTCATATGGAGAGGCACATAAATTGCCTAGAGATGCGGGCCGTATTCCTAGCACTGCAATTCCTTCTTCCTCAGTTGAGAGGTCACCATATGCTAGTTGTGTCAGACAACACAGCAATGGTCTCATAGATCAACCACCAGGGAGGGTGACGTTCACGTTCCCTTGTTCAGGCAGGTGCAACTAATCCTTTTCTGGACAGAGGGAAAGTTCTTGTCAGTGAGTGCAATGTACATTCCAGGCAGCTGGAATGTAGGGGCAGACATCCTCTTGAGGCAGGGGCTAAGGCCTCTGGGTTGGAGGCTTCAAAGACAAGTGGTTTAGTCCATATGGCAGAGGTTCGGACAAGCAAAAGTGGATGTGTTTGCCTCTGAGGAGACAACACACTGCCCGCTGTGGTTTGCCCTCACTCCTCCCACACCTTTGGGGCTGGACGCCATGGTGCACACGTGTGTGAGGTCATGTCTATATGCTTTTATCCCAATCGCTCTGCTCCCACAGGTTCCAGCGAGAGTTCGCCAAGACTGTCTATGTCTCCTGCTAGTAGCACCTTATTGGCCGGCTCGAATATGGTTCTCAGACATAATTTCCCTGCTCGACGGTACTCCTTGGGAGATTCCCATTCACAGGGATCTACTGTCTCAAGCTAGAGGGTTGATTTATCACCCTCGGCCAGAACTATGGAAACTGTTGGTGTGGCCCCTGAGGGGCACCAGCTCATAGATTCTGGTCTCACAACTGAGGTTGAAGAGACCATGTTAAACAGAGCACCATCCACAAGGAAACTGTATGTGCTCAAGTGGCGTCTTTTTGTCTTGTGGTGTGAGAAACATCAGCTAAACCCAGTGAACTGCACAATAGCTACAGTCCTGGAGTTCTTACAATAATGTTTCTCAGCAGGTTTTGCTCCTTCTACAATCAGGGTTTACGTGGCCACTGTTTCGGCCAGCCATGCAACTATTGATGGAGCCTCTGTAGGGCAACATCCTCTAACTTTAAGATTCATGCGTGGTGTCATACGGTTGAGGCCCCTTTTGCAGGCCATACCTTCCTGGGACCTTTCTGTGGTCTTGGAAGGTCTGTCAGGGGCCCTATTTGAGCCCTTAGTCAGCATCTGAGAAGCTTCTGACTCTAAAGGTAGCTCTTCTACTGGCCCTGACATCTCTCAAGCGAGTGGGAGATCTACAAGCTCTCTCTGTTGCCCCTTCCTGCCTTGACTTTGCCCCTGGATTAGCCAAGGCCTTCCTGTATCCTAGGCCGGATTATATTCCTAAAGTGTCTAAATCAGCAGCCCACCCTGTGGTGTTGCAGGCTTTCTGCCCTCCTACGTTCCTCACACCAAAACAAGAGATGATGCATCTGCTGTGTCCATTAAGGGCTCTCTGTACTTGCGTCCACCGCTCCGGCCAGTGGCGTAAATCAGAGCAGCTGCTGGTCAACTTTGGCGGCAACAGTAAAAGTTATGCGGTGTCAAAGCAGCGCATCTCTACTTGGATAGTGGAAGAAATCTCTATGGCTTACGAAGTGTGCGGTCTCGCCACGCCTCGGGGCGTAAGAGCTCATTCCACTAGGGCGGTTGCCTCCTCAAAGGCTTTGTCCAAGGTATGGTCTATGCCACATAAATTCATTTGTTAATACAGCCTGGATATTCATTCCACCCTGGGCTCGAGTGTCTTGCAGTGAGCCTCGGGCTTGGGTCTTTTTGAACAGGCCGTACCCTCAGTATGACAGAGTGGGTATTCCCGTTCTCATACTGTTATGCTAAATGCAACGTCAAAGTTCCCTTTGAAAGAGAACATCAGGGTTACGCATGTATACCCTTTGTCATACCAGGGCAAGCCTGTGAATTGCGTCTTCACTTCAGATAATGGAGGCTAGTGGTGTGATTCACAGGTGCCATATAAATATAATCATGTGATATGCTTAATTGCCACGTCACCTGATCATGGCAGGCCTATAAGTAGAGGCATGATTTTACACAAGCTTCAGATACCGTTCACACGCGCAAGGGCGCTTCCCATACTGTTATGCTAAATGCAACGTCTCGTTCCCTCCTCAGGGAACAGGGGTACCTGTGTAACCCTGACGGTTTTAAATCAGGGGAAATCACAAGTGCTGATCGATTTTTGTTTTTACAAGTCTTTGAAAGATCTATCAACATTTGAGATGAAATGGTGTGGTAATGGAGCATTGTGCTCTGTTGTTTACACATTTGGTGTAATTTTCTTATTTATTTGTTTGAATGATTTTGTTGGTGTTGATGTGATATACGGTAACCTCGTAATAAAGTAGTAAGTGTATTAATGAAGTGTGATTTATAGTACTAAAAGGCTTTTAAAATGCAATTCTCTCTCAGCAGCTGGTCAGCAGCTGCTGATAAAGATTCATCGAAAGCATCAAATACACTATGGAATATGGATAGAGCGATTTATTGCACACTTTCTGAGAGGGGCACAAAAAGAAGATTGAATATTTGTATCTGTATAGTCTTGAAAATGGAAAGACGCTTTATCTATTTTTTTTCAATTCCATCTCTCCCTCTTTCCTCCATAAAATCACTCATGTAATTTCCTTCCCAATTTAAAATGCAAATAACACTAATTTAACAAGATTTTATTTAATTTATTTATTTTTTGTTCCTAGGTAGTAAGCGTGTATGAGTTCCTTAAACCGCATAAGTATAGAAAATGGCTATTAAGCCCCTCAAAATTTGCTTTTGACACCAGGACATTTTTCAATGCATCTTCTTGTTCACATAAAGTCATAAAGTAATATATTGTTTTTCTGACTTTATGTGAATGGAAATATTAAATTTCACCCATTCTAATAAAAAAAAAGCACTGAAAAAGTCTGTAGATATATCTAGAAAATAGTTTAATTTTAAAAACATGTTATTTTCCAGAACATTCCAGATCTATTTTGCAATGTCTGTGGAGAATTTATCAAGACAAAAGTGAAAAAGTACTGAAAAAGTGGAAGCATCTGCTAAGATGGGTGAGGCCTACAAGGAATATTTTGGCATGCCTGTCAGGGATCAAGACAAACTGTGGTCACCCTATTTCATAAAAAGTACACGTGTACAGATGGGAAAAGAGAGCCAAGAAGTTCTCTATCCCAAGAATTTGGCGGGAACCCACTGATCGCTCAAGCAACTGTTATTTTTGCATGGTGGACCTTTCTAAATGTTGGAATGACAAGAATGTAACTGCTCTCATATATCCAGACCATCCTTCATCCATCTGCCTACTGTCACGGTGACCTGCTTCCTGTACCCACTCCTCTGGACAGAGAGCAGCAGTCTTCAGAAGTGAGCAGCAAGTCAGAAAACGAGGATAATATTGTAGATCCAGATTACAATTTCAGAGGTGGAGTGAGGAGAGAAATCCATACTATCTAAACCAACAAGACCTCAAATACTTGATCAGAGATCATTTGATGTCTATCCTCAATTCGGATGAAAGTGTGCAAGTCGCAGGTATAGGTCACCTATAAAACTCGTCACCATTTTTTTTCCAATCTTCTTCACCCGTCAAAGTGGGCTTTGCTTCTGCCACAATGTGGCCAGTCTGTTCAAGGCAATCAGAATTGGCTGCAGTATGTCTCTTGAAGCCCATATCCTTGATGCATATCTTGATACGCAAGGAGAACATGGGACTGCACTCGGAGGAGCAAGGCTAGCATTTCCACCAGGATATACTGGACTTTGAATGCTGCAACCAGGGACAATATAATGAGAACATGATGGGAGAGTGTTTGGGGGATGCTTTGTGAAAGTGATTTACAATATATTTTCGTAAATTTAGAAAAACTACTCACTTCTAAATCTGTTGTGGTCATTTTGATATAACTACACATTTATAAATATTTTGTGGTAATTTTTGTATAATTGTAGTATAAATACATGTTAATTTGGATTCAAATGTTTTTTCTGACTTTATGTGAATGAAAAGACACAAATTCATCCAATTTCTCAATGAAAATAGGTACATTTCAAAATATCAATGTCCTGGTCACAAATGCAAAGTTAACGTTGAAAAGTTAACATTAATTAATATTAATGTATTTTGTGTATGCAAATGAGATTGCCACAATTGTCACTAAATCACCTGAAATCATAATTCACTATGTGGGGTAATGAGTCTACCAATTGAACGAACCTGAGTTTCCCCCATGACACTGCCATGCCTGTATCTGTCACGTATCATAGTCAGAGGCGGATGCAGATCAAAGTCTTTATTGAACTCAAACACAAAACCCAAACCAAACGTGGTCCTTACTGGGACACATGAAACGTGGCATAAAAACAATATATCCTTCGTAGCATGGAAACATAATCAACAAACTAACAACTAATACTCTAACACTCTAACAAAAACGAGCCCCGTGCTCAGTAACTCCGTCGTTTAAATAACGAGTGTCATTAACTTAAAATACAAACACCTGTGAACCATAACGCTAATGCTCAATCCCGGAAGCGAGCGAACCAAAACACAGTCCGAAGACGAGCCACAGTGCCCTCTGCTGGATATACCGTGACAGTATCACATCCAAATAAGGGTATTTTCATTAAACAAATTTTCAAATGTGAAAAAATTCCACATTATACTTCTTAGGTTATTATCTATTTCTAAAAAATCATATAATAAAAGAAATTAGACTTAAATACACCATTAGATGACTGTATTCATGTTCTATTATTGACATTTGTAACACTTTATAACACTTTGTTGTCATCTGTCTGTATACTTGATTTCAATAATTAGATCGCTATCCTACAGACACAACCACACAACAATCTATGCAAACCATTTCTTGCAGAATGCAAATTGTCAGCATCACATAGCATAAGGTTATGTTCCCAGGCCAGATTTCTAGATATGCATATGATATGACAATAGCATGACTGTGCTGTGTGTAGCACAGAGATGAATGCAAAACATACAAATCAAAATGAGATGTTCTTGTGCATTCATTGTTGATCTGTGTCCTATTACAGTAGGTCCTTGAGTAAGATGACAATTCATAGACTATTGATGCTGCCAAAAGCATCAGGACAGAAAAGATTTTATTGAGTGACTGTACTGGGGAAATTTTAACACACATAGTTTGCACATAGAAAACAAATGTCAATGATCACCAAGCAAACAAAGATTTCTGCTGTGTCACATTTCTTTGAATCCCTGTGTGCTGTCATCTGTGATGTTAAGTCCTCTTGAACATCTGTGACCTGGTGAGTGTTGATGTGTTGAGCTGAATCTGCTATCCCAGCTTCTACCACTCAAGGCAGAGTGTCTTTCCAAGTGCTATACGACTCACTGGAGTGTGCATTTAATCAGCACCAGTCTCTATCACTTCATGACCTTACAAAGGTATCATACCCAGAAGCCAAGACTGCGACGGCTTGATAATTAGAGAGTTCATTTCAGATTGCCGTGGTAGATTCAAGCACGCTGGAAGGATGGTCGTATTCTAATACTTGCAACCTACACACATAGGTA
This sequence comes from Ameiurus melas, assembly GCA_012411365.1. NCBI lineage: Eukaryota > Metazoa > Chordata > Actinopteri > Siluriformes > Ictaluridae > Ameiurus > Ameiurus melas. The sequence continues at coordinate 24,435,762 of CM022762.1, read as the reverse complement.
AAGGCATATGCTGATACACTAGAAAGGATCTTCACAATCACAAAAGTAAACTTAAACTTTTGAATTTCAAATCCTTTCCCATCTCACACGTTCATGATTATGAATTCATTTATATATTTCTGTAAAGCTGCTTTGTTACAATGTCTATTGCTATACAGTGGAATTTAATTCAATGATAATGCCCAAAGATTTGCACTCACTATTTTCCTGCAATAGATTCAGAGGACAGGAGCCTATGAGGAATTTAATTCATGAGCATTCTTCTTTTTCCTTGCTATCAAAACTTTGTCCTCTAATGATTCTTAGAGGGCAGATCATTGATGGGAGGTCAGGAGTACTGGATGGAGATTAAGAGGGGAGATTGGAGCTTGAGCAATGGCTGACTGTACTTGACCTATGCAAACTCACATTGCTTCATTGCCCTTAAATGGCTTGTCAACACACTGCCACTTTAAATAAAGATAACATTACCTATTAACATGCACTGGAGCAGGCATCAAATGGGTTTGGACTAAAATATTTTAAATAAGGAAATCAACACAAAAAGGTGTATTGCCTTTAAAAGTCTTAAAAAAAAGGTAATGGAATTTAATGTAATCATAAATATACCATTCAGTGTAGCACTTTGACTTTCATTGAATGCAGCATTTTATAAAAGGGCTGGGATATTTTACAGTGATTAGTTTGTCAATCCACTATTCTCATGAGCTCCCTACTTTTACTTAATAATGAATTATTTTGTCTGACATGCTGAAAGGTGAGGTGTTGGTTCTCAAAACCCTTCTGGCACATAGAGATAAGTATCATGCAAATACAAGGATGATCTAATTACTCATGTGTTTACTGGGGTGAACACAAATAGGAAGTAATCAGTAATAGCCATACTCCATGGAATTGCACTTCAAATTGGCAGGCCATGACCATTTCAACACATTTAAAGAAATGATAATCAAAGATATACCAAAGACCATAAAGGACAGTTGCAGACTCAAAGGTCTTTTTCAGACATTTTAGATTGACGGTGTTAATGTTATTTTCCCACTTGTTATCACATACTTGTTCCTGTGAAAGTGACAGTTAATTGGGTTCAGTGTCAGGTTGGCAGAGTTGGGATGGTCAAAAACCTCTTTTGAAGGCTAAGATTTAAAGTTTTAAAGCTTTAAAGTTCTTGCTGTACACAGGTTTATAATCTGCGTATGCAAAATGGGTTTTCCAGTAAAGACCTTGTAGCACAAATGCACATGGTTAAAAGGTGTTGTAGGGGCAAGTACCAATCCTATAGCCATGTAATTGGTATTAGCTGTCCTCAACACTACTCTTACACCATATTATGATGAACACAGACAAACCTGTAAGGGCATCTAAAATGTCATGTGGCTTTCCAAAATGCTTGAATTTTTAAAAATAATAACATAATTCAAGAAATGACATTTGCCATATGTTGTGCAAACCATTACGTACAATAAGTGCACCTGGGACTTGTACATGGTCTTAGACTAACAGACCATTTACCGTAGTACTATATGCAATGCTTGATTTGAGGAGGATAGTTGTTATGATTTTCTATTTACTGACCACATGGTTGTGTGAGAATTAAGCTAAGACTTTAAGACTTCAATCTCTAACAGCAAAGAGATCTGGACAGAAAGATGGACACCTGGAAAAATTTGTTTGTGTTCACAGTAACATTAGAATGAATAACATGGCTATTTGTAGTATTCACAAAATGCACAATGATAATACCATTTTAACTAGTTAGTTTTACACTTACAGGCTACATAAATCCAATCCGGTTGCCAAGGCCTCACTCTAACATAATCATCTGATCTGTACAAGTTAAAAGCAGAAAGTATCAATTTAGCTGGAGCCTATGCAGCACAACCCACAGGTGCCAGGGTTGTGCCACAAATAGGCATTTTAAGAAATGTGATTTTATGAATTGGCTTCTAAGTTTCACTAAAGAATATGTGCTTTAATGAGTATCTAATATTATATGCATGACAGTAATTTCTTTGGTCCCACTACAAGATACTGTGCTGTGAAACAGTATTTGCCTGAGTAAGAACACAATACAGTTTTTATTTTAAAAAATTGTATTGCAGCAAATAATGTTATCCAACACATATTACCTGTGAAAACTAATGTGCCACCTTTAGCAGCAATAACTGCAGCCAAATGCTTCCAATAACTGAAGATCAATCTTTCACTACTAGGACTTACTCCATTGCCTTGCTGCAGAATCCAGTTGAACTTGAGTTTCATCTTACAGACTGTCGCGACGGACTGATACTCGGCGCGAGCATAAAGAGAATCGCTCCTTTTCCAACTGCCGTACCGGCACGAAGCAGGCAGCCCCGCGGTGGGCCTTGCGTCAACCGGAGAGGACGCCATGCCGGGGAGGACCCTCCGATGCCGTACCGTCCGGGGATTGGAGGATCGGACGGAAGAATTCAACCACTCGCGACCTGGATAGCGGAAATAAAAGGACGCCCTTCCGCCCCGGGAAAGTGGAGTACCGACATACCGAAACGGTTGGCGTCCGAGAGATCCCCGTACAGGTATTCACCCGTACTCCCTGTTAAAAAGCTGACTAATCCCCCCTCTCTCCCCCTCTCTCTCCTCCCTCTCCCCCCTCCCTCCCTCTCTCTCCCCCCCTCCCTCTCTCTCCCTCCCCCCCTCCTCTCTCTCCCTCCCCCCCCCCCACCCCCCCTTTTCTTTTCTCTCTCTCTCTCTCTCTCGGTATACACTTCGCGCGAAGCCACCGACGGAAGAGGACTGCCCGAGAACCCCGAGGCTTCTTCCGGGATTCCCCCGACACGCCCCAGCAGCCACGCCCCAGCCCTGGCCCCGCAGACCTACACACACGCCCCCCGGACCTACACTCTACCCAACCAAGAATAAAGCCTGAGTTTTTTTTTGCTCTACTTCCGCCTCCGTGTCTCTGTGCATCGCCCATCCCGCTACAAGACTCAAGACCAGACATTCTCCTTTAGGATTTTCTGGTAGAGAGCATAATTCATGTTTCCCCCAATTATTGCAAGGTGTCTAGCCCCTGAAGCAGCAAAGCATCACCACACTGTCACACTACCACCAACATGTTTGACTGTAGGTATCATGAAATTCTGTGTTTAGGTTATGCCAGATATATTGGGACCCCTGTCTTCCAAACAGTTCCACTTTTGATTTATAAATACACAGAACATTCGCCCAAAAGGTTTGAGGATCATAAAGGTGTTTTGCCAAAATTCAGAAAAGCCTTTTTTCAAGGTTTACTACTGTGCTGAGTTTTTCAATTTGGAGATAATGGCTCTCACTGTGGTTCTTTGGAGTACCAGAGCCTTTGAAACACCTTTGTAATCCTTCCCAGACTGATGTATTCCAATCATCCTTTCCTTATAAATTCTGGAATTTCTTTCAGTTTTGGCATACGTTATTACTGGGTAAGATCTTTTAAAATTTGTGCTGTTGAAAAAGTTCTAAATGTTGATTTGATTATACAGGATTTGCAGTCATCAGGCCTTCTTGTAGCTTGTCCAGCTGAACACCATTAATGCAGTTTTATAGGGGAATTAATTTCTACAGGGGCAAATACATTTCCACACAGGCCCAGTTGGTATTGGATAACTTTTTTGCTTCAATACATAACATTATCATTTAAAAACTGTATTTTGTTTTTACTTATGTTGACTTTGTTTTGACCTAGATTTTGTTTTAATTTCTGATAGAATTTAGTATGAGATATACAGTACACAGAAACAGAATAAATCAGTATATAAATACTTTTTCATCTGATTAGTACATGTGCTGCTATTGCCAGTTGTGGCACTGTTGACAGTAATTAATGGTGATTTGGATATGGGAAAACTGAAGAGCAATTGATAAGTATTATTTGTGCAGATTTATAGCTCAAGGAACCTCTCCTTCAGTAGGGGTCTCTGAGAATGCCCAGATGTGTATGCATCATTACGTGCTATCAGATTGGGGTCATTGATCAATCTTTGGTCACTTCTCAGGTGGCATATGTGAATGGCTATACAGTTAGAGAGAGAGAGAGAGAGAGAGAGAGAGATTTTCTAAGAATGCATAAACTGTACGAATGAATAGTAAATGTAGACAAATTTATGAAAGTTTTTCTATGCTACATTAGTCCAATAATTTTACTTTATAAACTTGATAAAATAGCATTAAAGCAATTATGGGTTCCTGTTATAATAAAGACCATAAAGGACAAATTCTATCTATGACCCACTGTTTATTCCAGGTGAACTACTGAGTTAATGCAATATTCCTGTCAAAGCCTGCAATGACTGATGTTTTTCATTATTAGTGTCTTCTCACAAGGCCAGACAAATAGCAGGCATTATCACATCCAAGCCAAGCATGAGACTAATCAGAATGTATTTTGGCTTTAATTTCATGAAGTACAATATTATTCTCAATTTGTGTCTCATTTTGTCATATTAACCAGGCACAATCACTAAAATGGGCTGCCTTCAATTAAGGTGAAATAATACAAATGTTTAGTAAAATGAGTAACAGAAGGACAAAACACATTAGGAGATATTACACTGTTAATCTGACACCTCTGCAAAAACTTCCTTTCTGTTTAAATTTGGTCAAAGATAGTAAGACGGATCTGTAAAGTGAGACGACACACTAGAGTGGCAAAGCATAATGCTGCACATTATTATTATTTTTTACTATGACCTGATCTCCTTGAAATGCCTAACAGCGAATATTATTTTTGTGTTTTATATGAATGTTTTTTTATTCCCGCCGGAGCCACGTGTGTGCAGAGTTTGCGTGTTCTCCCCGTGCTGCGGGGGTTTCCTCCAGGTACTCCGGTTTCCTCCCCCAGTCCAAAGACATGCATGGTAGGCTGATTGGTGTGTCTAAAGTGTCCGTAGTGAATGAATGGGTGTGTGAGTGTGTATGTGATTGTGCCCTGCGATGGACTGGAGCCCTGTCCAGGGTGTACCCTGCCTTGTGCCCGATGCTCCTTGGGATAGGCTCCAAGGAGTAAGCGGTAGAAGATGGATGGATGGATGGATGAATGAATGTGGTTTGTGGTCTGTGGTTTGACTTTTATTTTAAATTTTAATTTGCTGTCATGAGAACAGTTCACCTAGTCAGCAGATTTATTTTATTTAGCTTCTCTTTTGTAAGATATATGATAACTCCCAAGGCTTATGTTCAGGCTTTTCATATTTCTAATCGATTAAGTCTAACCCCCACCCTTCCCTTCAGGGACAAAAGCAAACAGATATTGCTGATATTGGACTGGTGTTTAAACAACATACTGTTAAAGGCACTTCTTTCACCTCTCTGGTACTGCAGGACTATTTCTGTTTATTTGTTGATCCACAATTAAGGTACATCCTGCCTTGACAGTTTGACTTACACTTGTTTAAGCGGGAGATTGGCCTTGCTGTCCCAACTTCCAAGGATGATATTTGTCAGGCCAAGTAAGTAAGGGATGACTGTTAGAGAAGGGAATCAATGTACTTCCCTGCATTAGCTGTCCACCAGCTTCAGCAGAGTCAGAGTACAGGCCATATTACATAAATGACTTATTGTAAGTGCTGTGCATATGAGAGATGCATTTCCTTTTCAATATGCATTTGAGTTTGCATGATGAATAAAAAAACAAACACAGGTACAACCCCAACTCTGAAAAAGTTGGGACAGTATGGACATTTGAAAATTCAATTCACCCTGTGTGTCACGGTTCCCCCTTGAAGCAGCACGCTCGCGCGCAGTTGCACGAGCGCGTGCACGTCTGTTGTGACATTTTGACATGTGCTTTTGTTTTTGTTTCTGTCATTGGATGGGAAGGCACGTGTGTTTTGTTTATGTTCCTCATGTCCCCGCCCCGTTTCTGTCATAGGTTGTATCCCCACGTGTGTCTGTATTACTTCCAGCTGGAAGCCATTTAAGTTAATTCATGCCGGCTTATATACTACGCGCCGTACTACACACGGCGCGGTTAATTAAACATAGGATCACGGTCCATGTTAGTTATAGTTCACACTGGCTTATCCACTCACAGATCATTGTCATAGCTCACGTTAATGTTTATGCTTATGTTTGTTTCTGGACCCTGTTTTCTGTGCCACGTTACTGAGATCTGCCTTGCCCCAAGTTTATGCCTGTTTGCCGTTCGCCTGACCTTCGCTTGTTTTCTGACTACGCCTTTGGATTACGTGTTGGATTTGTCTACCTGCCTCTTTGTAAATAAACTACACTCGTTCTTAAGTGCGCTTACCTCCTTCCTTCATCCGCTCCGTCACGAGGTGTGACACTGTGCTATATTGAAAATGCATTATTAACACATTATTTGATGGTTTACTTGGTAAATTTAATTTATTTTTAAAATATAGACTCATTTAAAATCTGATGACTGCAACACACTCCAAAAAAGTTGAGACCGTCGACTTTCCAATGAAGACAAACTACAAATTGTGGGTAGTAAACTAAGGAAGCCTCATCCACCATGTATAACTATTGTTATTTTTCTTTCATGTTTTCTTATATCAACATAACAAAAGTTGTTTTCTTGCAATCACTACTTAATTTCTTTGTGAGCTCAACATAGCAATTTTTTTTTTCTTGTGATCTTGACATAACAAAAATCTGTTTCCTGACTGCATAATTTTATCATGAGAAAATCTTGCGTCATATGAATTGGAAATGACGTTGCATGCACATGCACGCTGGTGTCTTTGCAATGCCATCATGAATGTAATAATCGCCTGCTGTAGAAATGGATGCTGGAAGATGAAAGCATGCTTGCACACACAATGATTATGTTTCTGGCTTATAGGTACATCCAGTACTTAACATACTCTCTCTATTAAATCAGATAAAATACACATTTATCTGTCATTCTTGACTCATGACTCAATAAAAATGTTTTACTTAAGAGTGAGTAAAATATAAATTATTATACACATTATTATATAAATTTTATAAATTGTTATAAAAAATATAAATCTTTATTGCAGTGGAATGATTTTCTATTGCTTACTGTGTGACAAAACTATATCATGAATCAGGATTTATGTTGTTATTAACACTAAGAGCCATACTCAGAAGACACTGCAGAGCATCTTTTAGAAGTTTTATTTTTGTTGACATTCCGGACATTCCGGAACACTGGCATTTACAAATATCTATGCAGTCTGACATCAGTTAACATCAGACAGGGCACTTGTAGGTGTCATGAAGTGCTTCGGACACTACACTCACTTACAGTGCCCTCCACTAATATTGGCATTTTTGGTAAATATGAGTAAAGAAGGCTGTGAAAAATTGTCTTTCTTGTTTAACCTTGTAATCTTTTGTTAAAATCATAAAAAATACTCTGCTCTCATGGATATTAAACAATTGCAAAAACAACACAGGTTTATCAAAACAAAATCTTTGTTATATATAGCTGTGCAACAATTATTGGCACCTTTATGAATTCATATCCTCCTTCATGTTACTTTAGTCCTTGAACAAGTGAATGTAATGGTGAATGCATTATGTATGCTAGGCGTCTTGTTTACGTGTCCTGTCCGGTCCTCTGCCAGAAAGCTTAAACTGGGCATGGTTGAACTAAAACATATATCAAAATCAACACAAAAATGGTTTCTGACCACAAAATCAAGGTCCTCCCATGGCCATACAAGTCCCCTGACTTGAAACCCATAGAAACTTGTAGGGTGAATTGAAGAGGAGAGTCCACCAGAATGGACCTCGAAATTTGAAAGATCTGGAGAGATTCTGTATCGAGGAATGGTCTAAGATCCCTTGCCATGTATTCTCTGACCTCATTGGGCATTATTGGAGAAAACGTAAAGCTGTTATTTTCACAAAAGCAGGTATTGACTAAAAGGGTGCCAATAATTGCTGCACACCCATACTTAACAAATATATTTTTTGATAAACCTGTGTTTTGTTTGCAATTGTTTGATGTCTATGAGAGCAGAAATCTCTTGTGAAAAGGTTAAAGCATAAAGAATTCTTCATGTCTGATCAACTACACGGAGAAGCATCATTCTTTCTCCCACAGTGAGGTTAAGAAAACAAGCCACTTGCAGGTTATTTGCATCTGCATGGTTGTGTATGCATGTGTGTGCAAGTGAGAGAGAGAAAAATAGGATGAGAAAACTATTCCAAGATCTGTAGATGAGCGGTAGTTCAGGTTTAAATTGACATGCATAATAGATGTACTACTGGGGATAGTATTTGAATTGTACATGCTACATTGCATTACACTTGTACTTTTTCTTTGCATGAAATCTCCCAAAACGTTGTCAGTTTTGTTATTTTGGTTATTTAATGCTTATATCATTACCACAATCAGTTTTAAATGTCTGTCTATGCAATATGTGATTTCTTCTTTGGTTAAGTAAATGACAGCATTAATATCAAAGTTGAAGTTTTATGTAAGTTATTACTGTTTTACAGCACTTCCACAGAGACCCTTTGAATCTCTGAATATATGGTGCCTATATCTGCCGAAATGCCTCATCAGAAGATAAACATCAATGAATGTTGTTTTTCTGATTTTTCGCAGAATATTTACACCTATATTACTGGAACATATTTGCATTTTACCATGCAATTACATTTAGGAATTACCAAAGTGAGAAAAATGCTATGTGGGTGTGGGTGTGTGTGTGCGTGTGTAGGTTTGATCTTCCCTCAAGATGATTGCTATTCATTATAAGTATACTTCCACTGTGCCCATTATAACACCAGAAATAATACATACAAGTCAAGTGTCAGGGGGATGTGAGAGAGAAACGGAAACACAGTAAAGTGAGTTAATGTGTGTGAGTGCACAGAGAGAGAGAGAGAGAGAGAGAGAGAGAGAGAGAGAGAGAGAGATGACATGCAGATGTGGTCTTTTTAGTTTTGAAACTGATGCGTGTTGCTTAATGCAACATACATATAGAGGAACAAGTCAATTAATACTGTATTATAATGTCTTAGGGTTTATAAGGGTATAACAGAGGACAATGATTGTGAAACATGGGTCATTTGTGGGTTAATTGAATTCTGCTTGTTCTGCCTTTTAAAATGGAGGCTACATTATACTTATATACACTCAATCATTAGTTGCAGAGGTGTCATATTATTAATCTGTCCAATACTTGTTCCTAAAAAGAAAACTGTTATATTATTTAAAATAAAATATATTTAAAATATTTTACCTCTTTAAATTAAACTTTTCTGCAATTATAATGATAACTGTCCACAAATTTAAGTTTACTTAAAAAGTAAAAATTCTTGGATTTACATTTAACTGTTTACTGAGGAGCTATTCAAATTCTTATTGGACATAAACTCATAGAGAATAAGGTAAACATGTTTACTCTGTCAGTATTGCATGAAATGTGAGGAAGCACACTTTTCTTATTTTTAACCAACAGCACAGATTGCCTGCCACATTCCTTGAAGAAATATTCTGCTGCAGGAGGAATAATTGAATATGACCTGCAGGCTATCTATAATTTCCCATTGTGTTTAGGTAGGACTGGTTATTTGCTAAAGTAAATGTGTGGGTTTGAATACAAGAAACAAGACTTTGATTTCTTTTTTTCATATGGAAATGTGTGTTTGCATCTGCAGGGGGTAATTTTGATGAGCTGTAGTGGGATGAACAGATTTATACTGTGGACAGATTCGTTCCACTTTAATGCCTAGCTCTTCTCCTCATGGCATAGAGAAAATGTCTGTTTTGAAATTGCTTGAAATTTGATCAGAGACTATCAAACAGAATCAATCAAGCTTGTGTTTGCCCTCATGTGCGCACACACACACACACACACCCACACACACACACACACACACACAGTATAATTAAAACCCATAAACGGGTTCTGTGGTTAACAGAAAGCTCAAAGATCTATGAAGAATTTTCATTAACTAGGCATCAGCTTTTCCATCATACAAAGATCTGCTGCTCCTGTTTATTGCATTCCTATCTTAGAGACTGCCTAGAAGAGAAATGAAATTGATACAGGGTATGTGAAAGTGGGATTGACCCATTTTTCTCATATGGATTGTTCTGACCTGAGTGATTTACAATTAGAAAGGATTTGGTAAATGCTTGTTCCAAAGTTGTGGAGAATTGGAGACACCAACCAGTAAAAAATGTATACCGGTACAAAATTACTGCTTTAATCTCTGGCTAAAAATTGGCTGCAAATCTAATAGAAACAAGAAGTACAAACATGATTTGTTGAAAAAGTAGTAAGACGTTTGTTGTCCATCATGTGCATGATGAAGATGTTACTTGCTAGTAGTTGGCTGTAGTAAAAAGTAGTAAAAATCTGTAGTAAAAGGCAAGCCTCATTTAAAAGGAAAAGATGTAGTTCACAGTATTTGGTTCAGGGTGCAGTTACATCAATATACTAATGATCTCATACATGCAGGTGCCTCACATGACCAGTCATAAATTTGACTGCTGGTGATGTCAAATATAGGATCATTAAGATAATTGTATTGATGTGAGGAACATTACCTTAAGCCACAAAACAGCAATACACTGGAGTATCCACTAAATATCAACAACAGTGGCATAAAGCTTTGCAGCTGCAGTTCATCGTTTAGATTTTAATGAAATTTAATTTATGAAGCTTTTTTTCATTATAGACACCAGTGGCTCTGCGCAATAACATTAGTCTCATGAAATGAGAAAATGATGTGTTCTTCCCACCTTTCCTCAAAGCAAATTTTCCTCCATTATCTCTGGGCACATGTGTTAATGAGTCACAAAAGTTGATTATTTAAAAAAAAAAAAGGGTTAAAAAAAAAAGATAATTAACCGATTTAACCTGTGCATGACTGGTATCTGAAGCTTGTGCAAATTCACTGCCATGATCAGTGATGTGGCAATTAAGCACGTCATGTGATATAAAAATGGCACCTGTGAACCATTATCTATTATCTTCAGCGAGACTGCATGTTGGTCGTTTGTGTAATGTTTGAAAAAAAAACCTCTTTATTTCCTCTCTATCTTTTCAGAAAAAGAAAGAAAATTCATTTTTTTTCCTTTAAAAAAGACTTTTAAAAAAAGATGAGCACTGCTCTATCTATTGCTCTGTTTTCTGGATCCATCTCTCCTTCAGATTTTGGAGCTTGGGTCACGACTCCTTCTGCTATGGAAAGCCAAAATATTTTTTTGTGTAAAATACCTTCTCTGACTCCTAGGAGCCAGAAGGGGATACCATTGTACCAAAAACGGTGAGCAACCCTTAAGCATATAAAAAGCAGTTTGAAGTGATTACTAAAGCCACTTTTCCACTGAAATTACCCACAAAAATTAATCCCAGGAACATTTTTCAAGGGACTATTTGGTTACTCCAGACCTTTGTTGTCTGTGTTTCTATCCTGGTCTAAAGTACCGTGAAGATTAGGCAAATTAGTCAGGTGATGTATAACTGTGCACGACGAGCCCTTGGTGAGCATATGAAGCCTCAAAGTATGCTACAACCAAACTGCTGTATTTCATCTTCATCGTAAATCATTAATAAGGCCTGAACCTCGTTGTCAGTCCAACGGTCGTATTTTTAAAGAAACTCTGTTGTGTTGATTTGAATCGCAATGAACAACTGTTACTGTGCGCACTGCAACAGACTTTCAAAAATGGTGGTTGAAAAACAATGCTGCGTGCACTCAATCAGTATGTTCAATGCCCAAGTCCCAGCCCCCAAAGGTCCTGAGTTTTGAAAAAGTACCACCTCCCAAGTAGGGATTTTGCAAGGGCCAACAATTTTACCCGGAACTTAATTTAGACCCTGGTCCCTTCGATGGAAACACATCGAGTGCCTCCAAAAGTCCCTAGTTCCTGGGGAAAGTTCCTATAGTGGAAAAGCGGCATATGGCAGTTGAAAACTAAATCTAGACTGGCCTGGGGAATAGGAAGTGGCTCATAGCAGGCTAGACGAAGGCAATCTCCCCAGTGAAAATAAATCTCCCTTACACTGCAGAAAATGTACACTAGCCAAATTTATAACCCCGCGATGCTGGATTATTCAGCCATCATGGGGAATGAATGGCAAGGCTATTAAGTTATGCCGAAGGTGGAGGAGATGCTTGCAAGATGCTTACCCTCTCTCCATCAATGGCAGGTAATTTAGGGGGGCTTTGCTATCCAAGCCATGTAAGAACACCTTTGGGTTGGTGGGCAAGGCCTATGTGGCAGTGGGTCTAACTTGTTGGTAACTGCATACAATGGCAGTGTTGCAGGCCTACCAAGCAGCACTGCAGAGTGAGCTCAACATACGGTGACATTCAGCCAGTTCCATCCCCATCGTGTCGAGTCCCCAGCGCTAGTGCGATGGAGGCACAAATGGCAGTCCACCTCCCCTTGCGGAAAGCCAGGGGGACCGGGCAGTCACAGTCACATCCTGCTATTAGACCTGATATGAGAATGATCATAAAAGCCAAGCAGACAACGATGGAGTGGTCCTGAAGTGCTGCGCAGGGACATATAAGGGGACAAGAGGTTGTTAGGGCAGTTAGACTCCAGTACTACTGTAGGGCCTCCCGTAACCAGGCTGTCCCAAGTTTTTAGTCTTTGGATGCTTTCTCTCCAACAGAATGTGGAAGAATTAACATCACTAAAAAACATCTGGCAGCATGGAAACTACTGCCAAATGTTTCTCGATAGGTTCTGTCCACCATGGAAAAGGGTCACCGGGTCCAGTTCAGAGCTCGACCCACCGATTCAAAGGTGTGCTCATCACTGTAGTCAGCATAGAGCAGAGCCTTATGTAAGTAAGATCCCTCATGTATAAAGGGGCCATAGAACATGTACCCCTTTCCCTGAGAGAATGAGGTTTTTACAGCCATTATTTCCTTGTCAACATAAAAGATTGAATTATGTGGCCAATTTTAGATCTGCATAATTTGAACTGTACTCTTCAGAAATAGAGGTTCAAGATATTCAAAATATTGTTCCACAGATTCAGTTCAAAGACTGCTTTGTGATATATAGCCCCAAAACAGGAAGTTACTGAGGTTCACGTTTGGAGGCAACATATACCAATATCGGGTTCTTCCCTGGGGCGCACGGTGGCTTAGTGGTTAGCACGTTCGCACATTCAATTCCCGCCGGGGCCTGTTCTCCCCGTGCTGCGGGGGTTTCCTCCGGGTACTCCGGTTTCCTCCCCCAGTCCAAAGACATGCATGGTAGGTTGATTGGCAGCTTGGTAAATTGTCCATAGTGTATGAATGGGTGTGTGTGTGTGTGTATGTGATTGTGCCCTGCGATGGACTGGCACCCTGTCCAGGGTGTACCCCGCCCGATGCTTCCTGGGATAGGCTCCAGGTTCCCCGCGACCCTGAAGCAGGAATAAGCGGTTGAAGATGGATGGATGGATGGGTTCTTCCATTTGGGCTAGCTTTATCTCCTTGCACCTATACAAAGTGCATGGATGCCGTTCTGGCTCCCTTGCAGCTCTAAGTCATCCGTGTACTAAATTACATGGATAACTGGTTAATCCTAGCATGATCCAGGGAACAGGCCATTCAACACTGAGATGTTGTTCTTACCCACATGAGGGGCTTGGGGCTAAGGTTGAAACTCAAGAAAAGTATGGTTTCTCCAGTGCAGGGGACAACTTTTGTAGGGGTTATATGGGTTTCTAAAACTATAAGAGCATTTCTATTCTCAATATGCGTAGGGTCAACCTACCAACATAGACCAAGATAAAGCTGGATCTGGGCATACTCTCCAGTCTCTCCAAGAAATTGTAGGGTATTATGGAAGTAGCAGCCAACATCATACCGTTGGGCCTATTGCACATGGGACCATTTCAGTAGTGGCTGAAAAGTCGGGGGTTTCATCCTAAGATGAAACCTCTGCAAGTAATAAGTGTTACACGGTGATGCCTACATGCTATGAAAATTTGGAGGTGTCTCCATTTTCTAGTCTCAGGTCAAAATGTAGTGGCGTATCCTTATCACTAGATTATAAGAACAGGTGCCTCCCTCATGGGCTGCGACATGGTCTTAGATAGGTGAAAGTCTCCGGAGCAGCCCTCAACTGGAATAGCATATAAATTACCTAGAAATTAATTCTTCTGGTGCAAAAAGGTGCAATTAATTCTTCTCTGGGCAGAGGGAATTATTATTGTCAATGAGTGCAATGTACATTCCGTGCAACTGGAATGTGGGGGAAGACATCCTTTCAAGGCAGGGACTGAGGCCCGGGGATTGGAGGCTCCATCTACAAGTGGTGGAGTCCATATGGCAGTGGTTCGGCCAGGTGGAAGTGAATTTGTTCAACTCAGAGGAGACAACATGTTGCCTGCTGTGGTTTGTCCTCACTCCTCCTGCACCATTAGGGCTAGAGCCCATGGTGCACACATGGCTAATGTCACATCTGTAGACTTTTTCCTCGATCGCTCTGCTCCCACAAGTTCTAGGAAGAGTTTGGCAAAACCGTCTATGTTTGCCGCTAGTAGGACTTTTTGGCCAGTTTGAATATGGTTCTCAGAGATAATATCCCTGCTAGAGATATTATTAGAGATATGTGGCACTGCTTGGGAGATTCCCATATACAGGGATCTACTGTCTCAGGCCAGAAGGCTGATTTATCACCCTCGGCTGGAACTTTGGAAACTGTGGGTCTGGCCCCTGAGAGGCACCAGCTCATAGATTCTGGTCTTGCATCTGAGGTTGTAATGACCATTGGAACGCTTCAGCACCATACACAAGGAAATTGTATGCACAACGTTTTGTCTTGTGGTGTGTGGAACGTCAGCTAGACCCAGTAAACTGCACAATAGCTGTAGTCCTGGAGTTCTTACAAGGACTTTCCTCAAAGGGGTTGACTCCTTCTACAATCAGGGTCTACATGGCTCCCATATCACCCTTATTCATGGAGCCTTTGTGGGACAACATCCTCTAACATTGAGGATTATGCATGGTGTCAGGCGGCTGATATCCATATGCAGATCATGCATACCTTCCTGGGACCTTTCCCTGGTCATGGAAGGTCTTTCAGGTGCCCCATTTGAGCCTTTAGATTCAGTCTCATAGAAGATTCTGATGCTAAAGGTAGCTCTTTTGCTGGCCCCGACATCTCTCAAGTGAGTAGAGATCTACAAACTCTCTCTGCTGCCCATTCCTGCCTTGACTTTGCCCCTGGATTAGCTAAGCCCTTCCTATGTCCTAGGCCAGATTATATTCCTAAGTGCCTACATCTACTGCGCAGCCAGTAGTGTTGCAGACTTCCAGCCCTCCATTCCTCACACCAGAGCAAGAGAAATTGTACCTACAGTGTCCAGTAAAGGCTCTCTGTACTTATGTCCACCACTCTGGCCAGTGACATAAGATGGAGCAGCTTCTGGTTTGCTTTGACAGCGACAGTAGCGGTGATGCTGTGTTGAAGCAACACATTTCTAATTGGATATTGGAAGCAATCTCTATAGCTTATGAGGTGCATGGTCTCGCTATGTCTCTGGGTATAAGGGCTCATTCCACTAGGGGGGTTGCCTCCTCGAAGGCTTTGTCCAAAGGGGTACCCTTATAGGTTGTGTGTGCTGCAGTTGGGTGGAGACCCTACTACTGCACGAAGTGCAGTGACCCTCGGACTTGGATCTTTTGAACAGGCCATGCCCTCAGAATGATAGAGTGCGTATTCTCGTTCCCACAGTGTGAAGTTAACCCAATGAGTTCCCTTTGAAAGGGAACCTCTGGGTTATGCATGTAACCCTGTTCCCTGAAGAGGGAATGAGACATTGCATATCTTTGTCAAACTGGGGCATGCATATGTCTTCGCTTTAGATAATAGAGGCTGATGGCACGGTTCACAGGTGCCATTTTTATAACACGCAACGTGCTTAATTGCCATGTTGCCTGATCACGGCAGGCCTATAAATAGGCATGATATTACACGATCTTCAGATACCGGTCACGCACAAGGGTGCTTCTGAAAACATGAAGCTCATGCAACATCTCGTTCCCTTCTCAGGGAACGTGGTTACATGTGTAACCCAGACATGTTAGCAGATAAAATTTAACTGAGAAACACAATTTTACTGTGGGATTTTAGGACTTCTGTAGATTATTAAAATGTTTTAAATAACAAATCTTTCTTAGTATTGTATAAGCTGCTTGGCCAATATCTGTATATTTACCTATTGCTTTTCTTTTGGCAGGACTGCTGAAAGTAAACAGGGAACTAAGGGTCAAAGATGTATGTTGGAAAATGATTTTCAGAGTTGGAAAAAGAAAAAGAATAAAACAGACACAGGGACTTTAGTGGGGCTCAAGATATACTTAGTTACCATCATTCATAACTCTGGTTTAAACCCAATGTAAAAAATGTATTACAAAGATCAAAAGAAATTAAAGACAGGTGGCAAAATGATGATTAACTTAGGAATTTGAGTTTAACAACACCACATACACACTCTACCAGTCAACCAATGGGCTTTCAAATGTGCATGGAAAATAGATTGTGCCTTGAAAAGATGGATATAACTAGAACAAAGTAAGGTGATCATTGACTTAAAAACTATTCATCCTTTAGCTTTTAATACTGAATAATTAAACTTATGGATAAGGATATCTGACAGAGAGAAGATTCAGCAAACCTTTCTGTTTGATTAAATTCATCCATGGATACACATGTTCATCCAAACACAGTGTTTGATCAACATTTGCATCCTGGTATGATATTGAAAAAGTAATGCAAACCCTGTAAATAACAATTTTGTTTTAATCTTGTTTTGCAGTGTGTAGATTAAAAGCTTTTTTTAAACATTAAAATGTTTTTTCCCCTCAAAATCTCAAATTGCTATTTTTTCTCCTTTCCCAAGTTTCACAAGTGAATGAAAGATCACAGGTTCAGAGATATCCCAAAACCTAATTAGATGTGTTACAGATATGTCCCTTGTCTTTCTTGATTGCTCATCCCCTCACTCTGACTTTTTATATTTGGGTTTGATCCACTTTTTATATAAATACAAATTTATATAAAATTATATTATATAAAATGTAATAATATATTTATATAAATCTATTTCTTATGAGGGTTTCTCCTAATAATCCACAGGACACATTTCTGAATAAAGATCAAATCAATGTATTTGAAATCTTAGTAACGGTGTGACAATGCTGATGATGATGATGATGATGATGATGATGATGATCATCATCATCATCATCACCTTTAGTATTCAATACAATGTGCAAAGTAAATGTTTAGTCACTCAGAATAAAAGGAAAACAAATATAAAGTCCCCTAAAAGGAAGCTGAACACATGCTTCAGGAACCTCACACTGATGAAAAAACAAAACATCTGGTTGCCATTTCTGATTGGTAACATGTCAGACACTCACTGTTTTGCTCTACAACTGCATCCCAGCTGCTCAGCATATGGTTCCCAAAGAGCATGTGTACAGATAATTCTATTCATCTAACAAGAACGTCTAATGTATGCTGCAGTGTGAACCCAAGTACAATTATCCAGGGTGGAAAATAAGTACTGTAAAAACACTATTGATCAAAATATTAATTTAGTCATCTTCAATAACTGCTTTATTCTAGTCACTGTCATAGTGGATATAGAATCTTGCACAAAACAAAAAATAATATAAACAAATTTGGTAACACTTCTTGTGAATCCTGCGTAATGAAAAAAGGATTTTGAATTGGTAATCTGACATACAGTCCCTTGCGAAAGTATTCGGCCCCCTTGAACTTTTTGCCACATTTCAGGCTTCAAACATAAAGATATAAAATTTTTATTTTTTTGTGAAGAATCACCAACAAGTGGGACACAATTGTGAAGTGGAACGAAATCTATTGGATATTTTAAACTTTTTTAGCAAATAAAAAACTGAAAAGTGGTGCGTGCAAAATTATTCGGCCCTTTACTTTCAGTGCAGCAACCTACTCCAGAAGTTCAGCAAGGATCTCTGAATGATCCAATGTTGTCCTAAATGACTGATGGTGATAAATAGAATCCACCTGTGTGTAATCAAGTCTCTGTATAAATGCACCTGCTCTGTGATAGTCTCAGGGTTCTGTTGAAAGCGCAGAGAGCATCATGAAGACCAAGGAACACACCAGGCAGGTCCGTAATACTGTTGTGGAGAAGTTTAAAGCCGGATTTGGATTACAAAAGATTTCCCAAGCTTTAAACATCCCAAGGAGCACTGTGCAAGCGATCATTTTGAAATGGAAGGAGTACCAGACCACTGCAAATCTACCAAGACCTGGCCGTCCCTCTGAACTTTCAGCTCAGACAAGGAGAAGACTGATCAGAGATGCAGCCAAGAGGCCCATGATCACTCTGGATGAACTGCAGAGAACTACAGCTGAGGTGGGAGAGTCTGTCCATAGGACAACAATCAGTCGTACACTGCACAAATCTGGCCTTTATGGAAGAGTGGCAAGAAGAAAGCCATTTCTCAACGTTTGGTGTGACGTTTGGTGTGTCTCCCAGGTGGCTTGTGGCAAACTTTAGACGAGACTTTTTATGGATATCTTTGAGAAATGGCTTTCTTCTTGGACATAATAATAATAATAATAATAAACTTTATTTTATAAAGCGCCTTTAAAGTGGCTTCTCAAAGCGCTGTACATTAAAAGACAAATCACAGAATAAATAAAAACTTAAATAACATGAATAAAACTAATAATAAACAAATATAAAACAGTCAAAAGATATTAAGAATCGAAAGCGAGTTTAAAAAAGTGTGTCTTTAAAAGAGCTTTAAAAATTCCTAAAGGACTGAGCTTCCCTGAGTTCAGGGGGAAGAGAGTTCCAAAGAGATGGAGCATAGACAGAAAAAGCCCTGTCACCCATAGACTTAAGGTGGGTAAGTGGAACCGTCAGTAGATTTCCCCTGTGAGGAGCGCAGTCTGCGTGTGGGGTGTATGGGATTAATAAGTCAGTCAAATATTGTGGAGCCAATCCATGCAATGCCTTGTATGTTAGCATTAAGATCTTAAAATCCACCCGGAACCTGACCGGGAGCCAGTGTAGGGACTTCAGAACAGGAGTGATATGGTCATATCTCCTGCTTCCCGTCAGGATCCGGGCGGCAGAGTTCTGAACATACTGCAATTTGCTAATTGCAGTTTTAGAAACTCCAGCTAAAACGGCATTGCAATAATCCAATCGCGTGACCACGAATGAGTTTATCAGCTTTTCAGCGACAGATAAGTTTAGCATTGGTCTTAATCTGGCAATATTTCTGAGATGAAAAAGGAAGCTTTCACAGTGCTCTGAACAAAAGAATCAAAAGTGAGGTTAGTGTCAAAAAATTACACCAAGGTTCCTCATCTTGCTTTGGAACTCTAGAACAGAGCCGTCAACGGATAGAGACAGTGGAGCCGCTTGCAACCTGATGACGGGAACCTATGAGCATGACCTCAGTTTTCCCGCTGTTCAGGCACAGAAAGTTATTATTCATCCATTTCTTTATCTCAGAAATACAGCCAGAAAGATAACCGACATCAATGCTTTCACCAGATCTTGAGTGAATGTAGATTTGGGTATCGTCAGCATAGAAGTGGTAATGGAGGCCAAGTGTTTGCAGCAGATGCCCAAGTGGAGACAGATAAATATTGAACAATAGAGGGCCAAGAATTGAACCCTGAGGAACACCAGTGAGCACCGAGCAAGTGTCGGATCTAAAGCCACTCATAGAAATAAACTGGGAACGGTCAGTAAAATAGGATTTAAACCAGTTTAAAACTTTCCCAGACACACCAAAAACACTTTCGAGGCGGGTAAGTAAAAGACCATGATCCACAGTATCGAAGGCAGCTCTAAGGTCAAGGAGAATCAGAAGTGAGGTAGCTCCAGAATCAGAGGCCATCAAAAGATCATTTGTAACTTTGACCAACGCAGTTTCAGTGCTATGAAATTTACGAAAACCTGATTGAAGTGGTTCAAAGAGGTTGTTGGTTGTCAGATGAGAACAGAGTTGAGAGGCGACAACACGCTCAAGTAATTTTGACAAAAACGGAAGATTTGAAATGGGGCGAAAATTGTTAAAATCATCCACCGAAACATTTCCTCTCTTGGGGACAGGCGTAACACTTGGACCAGACCACTTGGAAAGCTCAGAAAGAGGTCTAGAAACACAAGGAGGCAGCAGGTGCCATCGTCACAGATAAAACAAAAGGCAAAGCACTTCACTGCTCATGCTCACCTGTAAGACTCCATTACTGAAGAAAAGGCATGTCGAAGCTCGTTTAAAGTTTGCTACAATTCATTTGGACAAGCCTATGAAACACTGGGAGAGTGTAGTCTGGTCAGACGAGAGCAAAACTTAACTTTTTGGCTGTCATACTACACACCATGTTTGGATAAGACATGGCACTGCACATCATCCTTAAAACACAGTGTTTGGAGGTTGAACCATCATGGTGTTATATAACTGAAGGAAAGATGAATGGAGCCCTTTACCAGTAGAGTCTTGAGAAGAATATGATGCCATCCACCAGGATGATGAAGTTGAGATGTGGGTGAACCTTCCAGTAAGACAACAATCCAAAGCATACAGCAAAGGAAACTCTCAATTCATTTCAGAGAATTTCAGAAAAAAATCATGGTGTTAGAATGGCTCAGTCAATCACCTGACTTGAATCCAATTGAACAAGATTTAAAGACAATATGTTTAGAAGAATGGACCAAAATCACACCTGATGTCATATATCAAGGAGGTAACTCTGGACTTCATTTCCCAGCAGCCACTGCACCATACTACATCATTGTAACATGACCACCTGCGCCTGTAACGCATTTCTGTTTAACGAGCACTTCTGCAATTCTCCAGCTGTGGTCTTTGGAGATTTTTTGGCCACTCAAACCATCCTCTTCCAGGTTGATTCATGAACAACATTCATCAACATTTCCAGTTGACTGGAACATTCTTAATCTTGGAGCTCCATTTCTATTGTATTTGATGCATGAGTATCTGAGGCTTCTAAGTCATCAACATGATCAATACGTTCCTGAAAAACCTGTCGTATGCAATCTGATACATGTCTTCTGCTCTGGTGTATTTTCCAGCCTTTGCAGGTAGTAGAACACAGTAGCACACATTTTTGTGTGCATTGTAGATGGCAAAGAAGTACAGTGTTCAAAAAGAAATATATCCCCAATTCCAAAAAAGTTGGGATGTGGTGTGAAATGTAAATAAAATCATAATGCAATAATTTGCAAATCTCATAAACCCATATGTTATTCACAATAGAACATGGAAAACAAATCAAATGTATAAACTGAGGAAATGTACCATATGAAGAAAAAAAAAGGTAATTTTGAACTTGTTGGCCTCAAAACGTCTCAAAAAAGTTGGGATGGGGGCAACAAACAGCTGGAAAATAAGGGTTCCTGTGTTTAAAAAAAAACTGAACTGTTTCAAATGCAATGAACAATATCTGTTTCCATCCATCCATCTTCTACCACTTACTCCTTCTTCAGCGTCACCGGGGAACCTGGAGCATATACCAGAGAGCATCGGGCACAAGGTGGGGTACACCCTGGACAGCCAGTCCCTCACAGGGCACAATCACATACACACTCACACACCCATTCAAACACTATGGACAATTTAGACATGCAAATAAGCCTACCATGCATGTCTTTGGTCTAGGGGAGGAAACCGGAGTACCCAGAGGAAACCCCCACAGCACGGGAGAGCATGCAAACTCCACACACACATGGCCCCGGCGGGAATTGAACCCCGGACCCTGGAGGTGTGAGGCGAACAATATCTGTTTGTGCTTCTAAAATAAACATTATGTCATGATCTCGCCAGCAGGTGGCGCCATGGCGACAACGTGCATGAGCAGCTGGATAATGCCTGCACGTGATTGAAGTGCGCATTGATGAGAAAACTGTTTACAATGGACACGTGCACTGGTTTTGGTTCCTGTTCTGGCTTTGCCCGGTTCAGTTATTGGTGGAGGTGCGAAGGTGTGTTACGTGTTGACAGCTGTAAGCAATTAAGACATTGGGGACAGGTTATTTAAACCCCTCGCCTTGCTGCACACATTGTGCGGTATTGGAGACTATTAGCAAAGAGTCTAACAGAGAAAGGACGGAATGAATAATGGTGCCAGCTGGTAATGCTACCATGCTCTGTCTATTTTCCTGTTCCTTTGTTTCCTGCCATAGTTGGATGAGTATTTCCTGCCATAGTTAGATGAGTGTTTCCTGCCATAGTTAAGAGTGTGCATGCCATGCCATAGTTAAGAGTGTTTATGTCTTAGTTTAATGACTGTTAATGCCTGAGTTAAATGAGTGTTCACGCCTGAGTTAAATTAACATTTCAAGTCTGACTTAAATTGATGTTTTGTGCCTGAGTTAAGCAAGTGTTTCAAGTCATAGTCCTGTTCTAAGAATTGTGCTTCATGCCTAATTCCGAGTTAAGGGATAAGTGTTTCAGTTTCATGTCCTCTGCATAAGTCTAAATAAAGACATCACTCCTGTGCTTACTTCCTGCCTTGAGTCCTGTTTTGTAACAGAATACCACACCGTAACATGTTAGTAGCAGGGGGCCGCCTCGTCGAGAGAGACTCAGATTACTGGCTGCGTTTCCTCTCTGTCCAGTTTCCACAGAGGACGGGCGCTGAACTCCCGCCGGAGATGTATGGGTGGGGGGACCACCTGCTGCTGTTCCTGTTTCACAGTCAAGTGTACTTCACCGGCCTCCCCCCAAGCCTACCAAGAAACAGTGGCTGGGATTCCTAGTATCCTGGTTTCATGGTCTGACCAGGGATAGGGCAGAGCAGCTGGCCCGTTCAGGCCCGTTCTGAACTTTTTCTGAAGGAGTTCTCCCAGCAATTAAGCAGACTGGATGTACTGGAGAGGGGAATCAAGGTAACAGACAAAGAGAATCTGACATTCAATCTCTATTATGCCTGGCTGGACTGAGTAGAATCCGCAGCTGCGCTTCAGGTTCCGGTCGACGTGGTGAAGGGGACACCAAGATGCAGGTCTGAGGCCTGCGAGAGGGAGACTCAGCTACAATGCCCTACCTGAAAGAAACTGGGTCTCCCGGGGGCATTCTACTGTTCAAAGGAATGAGAGTAGCTGGTAGGAGCATAAAGAACTACACTGGAAAGCCTGTGCAGAGATCCAGCCTGAGGTCAACAGGGCGACCTCGGAGATCCCAACGGTGGTCAACCAGGTGACCTCCAAGTTCCAGCTTGAGACGTCCCTCCGTGCTCCAGCCCCGCAGAGGATGTCGTTCTGCATTCCAGTCCTGCTAAGGATGTCGTTCTGCATTCCAGTCCTGCTAAGGATGTCGCAGCATCCGCAGCAAATTTATACTGTTATACATGCTATACACTCACTACTTTCATTGTAGCAAAGTGTCATATCTTCAGTATTGTCACATGAAAAGTTTTAATCAAATATTTACAAAAATGTATGGGGTGTACTCACTTTTGTGAGATACTGTATATAGCTATTTCTGTAAACTTTTTAACAAAGGTAAAAAAAATAAACAATAAAAGACAATTTTTCATAGCCTTCTTTGCTCATATTTATCATATGTCAATATTAGTGGAGGGCACTGTGCATACCAGATAATGGTTAGTGAAACAACTGGTCATATGGTTGCTTACAGCATGAAATCAAATTACAACGTAAATGACCGTGAATAGCATGGCCTCCAAACAAACAAGTGACCAGAATCAACATACCTGGTGTAATAAACAGCTGTCACAACTCGTGACGGAGGGGATGAAGGAAGGAGGTAAGCGCACTTAAGAACGAGTGTAGTTTATTTACAAAGAGGCAGGCAGACAAGTCCATAATGTGATCCAAAGGTGTAGTCAGAAAACAAGCGAAGGTCAGGCGAATGGCAAACAGGCATAAACTTGGGCATAAAGTGTCACAACAGACGTGCACGCACTCGCACAACTGCGCGCGAGCGTGCTGCTTCAAGGGGGAACCGTGACAGAGTCCCCGCCCAAAGGCACTCCTCCCTGAGTGCCATGAAACATCCCATATCATTGGCGGCCCTGGGCCCCTGGGCTGAACATGGCGGGAGCATGGAGGGAGAGCGACGTCCCCAGCGAAGCAGGATGGCGGAGCGACGGCCTCAGCCGAACAGGAAGGCGGAACGACGACCTCAGCCGAGCAGGAAGGCCGAGCAACGTCCACAGCTGAGCGGGAAGGCCGAGCGACGCCCACAGCAGAGCAGGGAGGCCGAGCGGCGGCCTCAGCAGAGCAGGGAGGCCGAGTGGCGTCCTCAGCAGAGCAGGGAGGCTGAGCGGCGTCCCCAGCAGGACATGGAGGCTAAGCGAATGTCATAAACTGGGAGGGAGGGTGGGAGCCAGTCTCAGCCCCAACCCCAGATTCCCCCTCCTGTCGACATGACTCCTTTCCAGCCAATGCGCTGCGTAAATGATCCACTTCTAGCTGCAGCTTGCTAGACTTGAGTTCCTTTTTACTCTGAGCGATTCCCAAGGGGATGTGAGGCTTGGCTGTGACTGGGATGTCGTGAGCTTGAGACTGAGTCTGGACTTGGGCATCGTGAGCTTGAGACTGAGCCTGGACTTGGACGCTGTGAGCTTGAGACTGTGTTTGGACTTGGGCGTTGTGAGCTTGAGACTGAGTCTGGACTTGGACGCTGTGAACTTGAGACTGAATCTGGACTTGGACGTCGTGGGCTTCAGACTGAGTCTGGATTTGGACGCTGTGAGCTTGAGACTGAGTCTGGACTTGGGCATCGTGAGCTTGAGACTGAGTCTGGACTTGGGCGTCGTGGGCTTGAGACTGAGTCTGGACTTGGACGCTGTGAGCTTGAGACTGAGTCTGGACTTGGGCATCGTGAGCTTGAGACTGAGTCTGGACTTGGGCGTCGTGGGCTTGAGACTGAGTCTGGACTTGGGCGTCATGAGCTTGAGACTGAGTCTGGACTTGGACGCTGTGAGCTTGAGACTGAGTCTGGACTTGGACGCTGTGAGCTTGAGACTGAGTCTGGACATGGTGAAGCTGGGTCTCTGCACTTCTTCTTCTATCGTTCTCCTCCTCCAGAAGCTGCCTTAGTTGGTTTCGTTTGTCCTCTAGTCGACAAAGCCATATGCTCAGAACCCGTTTTCGGAGTGTCTCTTCTTGCAGCAAAACCTGTGTTTCCTGTAGTTGCAACTCCACGGATGAGCATTATTTAGTAGCTTTGACAGAGCTACACCGAGTGATTGTGCCTGGAGCTTGAGGAACGGCCGGAACCTGAAACATGGTAGGAACTTGAGGCTGAACTTGAGCTTTGGCCGGAGCTTGAGGCTGAACTTGAGCTTCGGTTCGGACCTGTGACTCAGCCTTGGCTTGAAATTGAGGCGTGGCTTGGATTGGGGGCGTGACTGTGGCCTGGACTGGAGACGTGACTGTGGCCGGAACTGGAGCAAGAGGCGTGGCTGTGGCTGGAACAGGAGACGTGATTTGGACCGGAGACGTGGCGTGGCTGTGACTGGAACTTTGACTGTAGCTTTCTCTGCCCTTCTCCCCTCTCTGTTTCGCCCATTCATAGTACACGTGGAGAAGAGGCTCTGCATGAGTCCTCCCATTACGTTCCCGCAGCACTTTATCCAGGTCATACTTTTGCCCTGGTTCTCCGAATTCCTCAAAAAACTGCTCAAAAAACAGCCGAATATCCACCAGCACCCCGGGTCTCTCAGCCACTATCTGTCGTGCCCACGTGCGAGCGAAACCCAAAAAGCGAGACATGATGAACAGGCTAAATTGTCCTACTGTTGGTTTCGGGTCGCACAGGCTGGCGAAATATTGCTGACATTCCATCGCGAAATAATCCGGGTAACCCAGGCCATCATACCGCGCAGGCATGTGCTCGAAAGTCCTCTGTGCAAAGTTCATGGAATCCAAGGCGGGAATCTTGGGCGTTCGGTTTTGGGTTCAGCGTCCTCGCCGTTCTCGTGCTACCTCCATGTTGGGGGCAGTTAATTTCTGTCACAACTCGTGATGGAGCGGATGAAGGAAGGAGGTAAGCGCACCTAAGAACAAGTGTAGTGTATTTACAAAGTGACAGGCAGACAAATCCAACACGTAATCCAAAGGCGTAGTCAGAAAACAAGCGAAGGTCAGGCGAATGGCAAACAGGCATAAACTTGGGGCAAGGCAGATATCAACAATGTGGCACGGAAAACAGGGTCGAGAAACAAACATAAGCATAAACATTAACGTGAGCTATGACAATGATCTGGGAGCGGATAACCCAGTGTGAACTATAACTAACATGGAACGTGATCTTATGTTTAATTAACCGGACCGTGTGTAGTACGGCGTATATAAGTAGTATATAAGCCAGCATGAATTAACTTAAATGGCTTCCAGCTGGAAGTAATACAGACACAAGTGGGATACAACCTATGACAGACACGGGGAGGGGTCATGACAAACATAAACAAAACACATGTGCCCTCCCAGCCAATGACAGAAACAAAAACAAAAGCACATGTTAAAGTGTCACAACAGACGTGCACAAGGGGGAACCGTGACAACAGCCTGCCCACAACGACGAAGCCTCACAGATATACTGAATACAATAAATAAGCATTTTCTAATGCATATGCACCCACAGTAAAATTAGCCAAACAGCTAAAAACATGCCTTTAGGCAGAAGTGACTGCAATGATGGATGGAGCTAGCAATGACACATACCATGGTAACATAACCCCAGCCTTTAAATAGGCATTGATCAAATGCTGATAGGCTGTCTCTCCTGGCAACCATGCAATGACCACAAATACAAGGGACCTTACCTAGCCTGCCACATTAAGGACCCACAGAGCACACCCACAGGGCATACTTTGGGCGGGCCCAGATCTGTGCCCAAGGTATGCCCATAATATGCCCAGTGGTCTCACAGTATGCCCACAGTGTGCATGGGGATTGCCCACACAGACCCACAGTGGCCCCACACAGGCTGTGGGGCCCAAGTGGGACAGCCCACACCAAGCCCAATGTAGGGGTACTGTGGGGACCCAAGCACTCAAAGTAAAATGGATCTTCCCCAAAAAAAGTTTAAAATATTTTAAAAAAAAAAAAAAAAAAAGTTCCCCATTTACCCCCAAAATGGACAAAAAACCCAAAAACAAAAAAAAAAAAACAAAAAAAAAAAAAAAAAAACAACCAAAAAAAAAAAAAAAAAAAAAAAGAAGAAGGGTATAATTTTATAAAAACTAAACAAAAAAAATTTTAGAATGTTTTAAAGAACATTATCCAACCATTTAGGAGAACATTCTGGGAACAAAATGAAATCTTCCTGCTAAAAGCTTTAAAGATTTTTATGGCATAACGTCCTAACAACGTTATCACTAAACATTTATATAAGGTCATTACTAAACATTTTTGAATGTTTTTAGACAAGGTTAACTTTCCTTTTAGGGTAACATTCTTGGAACAAAAAAAAAACTATGAAGTTAAATTTGTGCCAAAACGAAAAAAGTAAATAAATATACCATTTCGCAAACAAACACAATCTGCTTTGCAAAGGAAAACTTGACTTTCAAACAAACAGAAAGTGATTTTCTCACAAATGTGTTGGCTTGATTTTCTCACAAATGCATCGGCGCAAATTTTCTCACAAATGCAGCTGAGCAACTTCCTCTTCCAAACCATCATATGGCACTAACGGACAATTTACACTAGTCTCCCAGGAGAATCATCACAACAGAGCATTACATTAAACCACAATAGAGTGCAGTAAATAGTAATATATTTTTTATTAAATGAGGTCTTTGATTAACACAAGCTCAAGATATTTTCACTTTCACATTCTAGGACAATAACAAGTTTATGTGGCAATATCCGAATCTCAAACCTCTATTGCCCAAAGAGGAATTTTTTTTGGATGTCTATTATTGATAACATTCAGTGGAGGAAAACTTGGTTGTTGACATGTAGGATCTGCATACCAGATAAAATTAAGGAAGTTAGTTTTAGAACTCTGCACAAAATCTACACATACAAAACACTATTTCTTTATTTTCTTCATATACATATATATATATATATTTATATATATATATATATATATATATATATATATATATATATATATATATATATATATATATATATATATATATATATATATATATATATATATATATATATATATATATATATATATATATATAACAAAAAATAAAAATGTCTGCTGAAAACATTACTAGGACACTGCATGGTAATATTCTTGGAACATTTTTAGAACAAAACAATTTTAGCTGGGATTACACTTTGGAACTAAAAACTAAAAACAACCTGCACCCAGTGTGTAATTTTCTTTTTAAAGTCACTGTCAAAAGTACCTTCAGATTCCTGCATATTGCCTCTGATTTGATTACTAGTCATGGTCATTTTATTCTGATTCCACTCAGCCTGAAATGCATGCTAAGTCTTAATAGTTTATTATTTAACAAGTAAATGAGCTGCTAGGTGGGAAGGTCAGGGGAGCCAAACTAGAGATCCCCTGCTTACTGACGTGGCTCTGTTGAGCAGCCTTTCTTGTTAACAGCAGTGGCTTCTGCTCTTTGGCCTGCCTCACAGGGAATGCAAATCCAGCCTGAATTCTTAGTGCATTGAGCACATAACCACATTGGCACCATAAGCTTGTGGGAGTTGTATGTTATGATCAGTTCTGATATCTGTATACTACAGAAATGAAGAATACTCATTAAAAATAACTTTATGGAAGAGTACCTAAGGTGAGAGTTTAAGAAAATTGAATTAACTTTTTTTTAACTGATATTTCTGGTCAATTCTTGCTGCTGAATTTCAGAAATAATTAAAAATTCAACGTAAACTTAAAAGCTTTAAAGCTTAATGTAAGGAATCAGGACTGGAAGCGGATGCAGGTGCAGATCGAGGTCTTTATTGTACACATAACTCTACAAACAAAGAAAACGCGGTCTCAACAGGGAAACGAAAAACTGGAATCGTTGCATCAAACAAGAGCAGAAACAAGACCGCTTAGCATGCTAACGCATTCTCCATACAAACTCACTCACACTTGACATAACTAACATAAGCATCTACTCTACAAACAATAATACTGCACGCTGTGCACAGCCATTGAGGGGTTTAAATAGCCAACATAATCAAACTATAACCCATAAGCCGGCGGTCGCGTAACACTTAAATAATAAAATGAAACTAAATTATGAGATGTGTTTAAATTATTACTTCGGACGTATTCACACTAGGCGATCTGCACTGTGCCCAAGCACGTTTGACCCCCAAATTCCACTTCGTTTGACAAGTGTGAGCCAATCCGTGCCCAGGCCTGCTTGAAGAGGTGGGCTTGGGCACAGTTCTGTTGGACTCAGGCATGGTATGCATCTAGTGATATCACTAACCGAGTAAGAAACCTGATGTCAATGATGCAACTGTCAGGTGCCTCTGTAAAGATCTTCTTATAATTGCAGCACAATTAAATGAAAATTGCTGCGCTACATAAGTGATACGTTTATTAGTCATGTGAAATTGTTGTGTGTCGCTGTGTGAGAGCATTTTTCTTCCTGTTTTCAAAACAAAAATCTGCATCGTAATGACATAAGCATGCTCAGGCCTGGAACTTTAAGTGTAATGTGAGTGCAGGCCAGCGGTGGAGTGGGGAGGGGCGTGCTTGGACATGGTATAAGGCATTGTACAAGGTCTGCTGTGAGTACACCCTTAGTATTATTACTTTTTATTTTTCTTTGGTGAACTCATATATCTAAGCAAAATACAATACAGAAAACACAACAACATAACTCTGATAGCACCAGGATTTACACTCACAACTTTTTGATCACTAGCGCAGAGCCTTAACTGCTGAGCTACCATAACACTGTTACCTTATACAAAAGTAACCCAAGTGCACCTTGATAAAATGACAACTGGGCTGTACTTCACAATATGTTTCTGCACTAAATCATTGCATTGAAGACCCTACTTTATCTTTCTTTAGCATTCTTTTGATTATTTAAGTAAAAACACTGTCTCCTGTGAACAAATAGCAAAGACTGATCAATAAGTAGATATGTAGTAAATGTAAAGGCATTTCATTAGGTGGTCAGCAATCGAAGGTACAAGGCAACAAATGAAAATGTACAGTTGTCAGGTATTACACTGCAGGTTAACATAAGCCCTTGAGGCATCTGAGGTTAATATGGTTCCTTTCAAATGAAACTTCGATGTTGCATTTAGCATAACAGTATGGGAGCACCTTGCACACGTGACCGGTATTTGAAGCTTGTGTAAAATCATACATCTATTTATAGGCCTGCCATGATCAGGTGACGTGGCAATTAAGCATGTCACATGAGATAT
Source organism: Ameiurus melas (assembly GCA_012411365.1). Classification (NCBI taxonomy): domain Eukaryota; kingdom Metazoa; phylum Chordata; class Actinopteri; order Siluriformes; family Ictaluridae; genus Ameiurus; species Ameiurus melas. The sequence continues at coordinate 24,405,451 of CM022762.1, read as the reverse complement.
ATATGGTACCTGTGAACCACGTTGCCAGCCTTATTATCTTCAGCGAGACTGAATGTCTGTTGTTTGTGTGACAAAAACGCGTCATTTCTACTCAATATTTGCTCAAAATCTCTGAACTTTTTTATCCCTTTTTAAAAGAAAAAGAGAGGTAAATAATGAGTGAGAAAGAGTTCTAGAAGTGTGTAATGTGCTCCCGTTTCATCACGGGGGAAAAGTGCACACTTTCTGGGTGAAGTGTTAGCCTTGAGAGGCTGCGCATGGTAACGCTACATTAAGCAGGTCGACTCGTGCTCTTCCAGAAAAAAAAAAAAACGGAAGCCAAAGCGAGTTGGGTTTCAGAGCCTCCCAGATCAGGTTCGGGGCATCTCTTAGATCCGGAAGAGGAGTCGGAGACGAGCACTGCTCTATCTCTTGCTCTGTCTTCTGGGTTCGGCTCTCCGCTGGATTTTGTAGTTCGTGTCGCGATTCCTCCTCCCGCTAGGGAAAGCCAAAAGGGTAATAATTCCTCTCTGACTCAAAGCAGTTAGAAGGATGTGTTAAAAACTGAGAGCAGCATATAAAGAGCTGCTGTCTCAAGCTCACCCGGGCGTCCATGAGTGGAGCCTGGGCCAGCACTAGTGTGAGGGAGACCCAGAAGGTGAGTATGGCAGCCCGCCAACCCCCACAGACACCCAGGGGAACAGGGCAGCAGCAGTCGCAGTCTGCTGTTAGGCCTGATCTGAGAATGGTCATAAAGGCCCAGCAGGCAAAGAAGAGTGGTCCTGAGAGGCCGTGGAGGAATGTATCTGGGGACATGAGGTTGTTAGAGCAGATAGCCCCCAGTGCTACTGTAGGGCCTCCCCTAGCCAAGGCGGTCCCAAAGTTTTCAATGTTCTCTGGTCAGCAAACTGTCACAGGGCGATGAAAATCTGATGCTTCCCTCCAATAGAGGAAGCAGCCAATGTCATACCATTGGGCCTATTGCACATGAGACCGTTTCAGTGGTGGCTGAATAGTCGAAGGTTTCATCCGAGGATGAAACCTGTGAGAGTAATCAAAGTCGCGCGGCGATGCCTACGTGCTCTGACTATTTGGAGGTGTCCGCAGTTTCTAGCCTTGGGTCACACTCTAGAGGCGGCCCCTTACCGCAAGACGGTAATGACAGATGCGTCCCTCACAGGCTGGGGCGCAGTCTTAAATGCGGGCCATATTCCTAGCACTGAAATTCTTTCTCCCTCAGTTGAGAGGTCACAATGTGCTAGTTGAGTCAGACAACACAGCTGGTCTCATATATCAACCACCAGGGAGGTTTACGTTCACGCCCCCTGTTCAGGCAAGCACAACTAATTCTCCTCTGGGCAGAGGGAAAGTTCTTGTCAGTGAGTGCAATGTACATTCTGGGCAGTCGGAATGTAGGGGCAGACATCCTGTCGAGGCAGGTGCTGAGGCCCGGAGTGTGGAGGCTCCACAAGTGGTGGAGTCCATATGGCGGTGGTTCAGACAAGCAGAAATGGATGTGTTCGCCTCCGAGGAGACAAGTCAGAGGGCTGATCTATCACCCTCGGCCAGAACTATGGAAACTCTGGGTCTGGCCCCTGAGGGACACCAGCTCATAGATTCTGGTCTCACAACTGAGGTTGTAGAGACCATGTTAAACGCTAGAGCACTATCCACAAGGAAATTATATGCGCTCAAGTGGTGACTTTTTGTCTTGTGGCGTGAGGAATGTCAGTTAGACCCAGTGAATTGCGCAATAGCAACCGTCCTGGAGTTCCTACAAGAAAGTTTCTCAGCAGGGTTGGCTCCTTCTACAATCAGAGTTTACGTGGCCGCCGTTTTGGCCAGCCACACCCCTGTTGATGGAGCCTCTGTGGGGCAACATCCTCTAACTTCAAGGTTCATGCATGGTGTCAGATGGCTGAGGCCCATCTGCAGGCCGCGAGTACCTTCCTGGGACCTTTCTGTGGTCTTGGAAGGTCTGTCAGGGGCCCCGTTTGAGCCCTTAGAGTCAGCCTCTGAGAAGCTTCTGACTCTAAAGGTAGCTCTTCTATTGGCCCTGACATCTCTCAAGCGAGTGGGAGATCTACAAGCTCACTCTGTTGCCGCCTCCTGCCTTGACTTGGCCCCCTGGACTAGCCCTGCCCACCCTGTGGTGTTGCAGGCCTTCTGCCCTCCTCCGTATCTCACACCGGGACAAGAGAGGATGCACCTGCTGTGTCCAGTAAGGGCTCTCTGTACTTACGTCCACCGCTCCGGCCAGTGGTGTAAGTTGGAGCAGCTGCTGGTCTGCTTTGGTGGCGACAGTAAAGGTGATGCTGTGTCAAAGCACATCTCTACTTTGATAGTGGAAGCAATCTCTATGGCTTACAAGGCGCGCGGTCTCGCCACGCCTCTGGGCGTAAGAGCTCATTCCACTAGGGCGGTCGCCTCCTCGAAGGTTTTGTCCAAAGGGGTATCCTTGCAGGATATGTGTGCAGCTGCAGGGTGGCATACACCCCACATTCATTCTTTCATTATTACAGCCTGGATATTCATTCCATTCCAGGCTCGAGTGTCTTGCAGTGAACCTCGGGCTTGGGTGTTTTTGAACAGGCCGTACCCTCGGTATGTCGGAGTGGGTATTCCCGTTCCCATACTGTTATGCTAAATGCAACGTCGAAGTTCCCTTTGAAAGGGGTTACGTATGTAACCCTGTTCCCTGAGAAGGGAACGAGATGTTGCATAGCATTGTCATACCAGGGCAGGCCTGTGAATTGTGTCTTCGCTTCAGATAATAGAGGCTGGTGGTGTGGTTCACAGGTGCCATATATATATCATGCGACGCACTTAATTGCCACGTCACCAGATCATGGCAGGCCTATAAGTAGAGGCATGATTTTACACAAGATTCAGATACAGGTCACGCGCTCAAGGTGCTCCCATACTGTTATGCTAAATGCAACGTCTCATTCCCTTCTCAGGAACAGGGTTACATGCTAAGTTCAGGGCTTGACTGTTTAACATTTATTTTTAAGCAGCCATTATTAAACAGCCCAAAGGGTGGGGAAATTGTAATAAATCTTCAGCAATGGTCCCTGATGCCATTCTGGGATTCAGTTGTGTGTGTGTATGTGTGTGTGTGTGTGTGTGTGTGTGTGTGTGTGTGTGTGTGTGTGATGTGTGAGTGTGTGTGTGTGTGTGTGTGTGTGTGAGAGAGAGAGAGAGAGAGAGAGAGTGTGTGTGTGTGTGTGTGTGTGTGTTTGAAACAGCCTGAAAGTTAAACTATGAACAAAAGTTATGGATACAGTCTGAAGTCATGCTTTTATTTAAATGTTTCTTCTCTAGATTTAAAAAGCAAATTCATGAAGCATTATTTACATTTGAAGACCACAGTGAGAAAAACATAAGAGTCACAAAACTGTATTTTTGAATTTGTGCATCCACGGCTGTTGATTGAGCATTGAAGAATGATCTAAAAAATGTACTTAGATTACAGAATGATCAGAGTCACAGAATTTTCCATTTAAAATAAAGCCATGCTATGGAAAAATTATAAGAGTCCATAGCCTACTGTGAGAAAATTATCACAGTCCAGTCACATTACCGAAATCAGCCAATAATTTGAGTAATGGCGGATCCCCAGCTAAGTGAATTTCATTGTTTACTTACTGTCAAATTTCTTCAACAAATCTCATTAGTAATTGCTCTCAGCAAATTCAGTATGAGATCAAACAACATCGATGAGTATCCTCAACAGACTGATAAACCAAAGAAGAGACAGATACATGGAAGTAAGGCAGAAAAAGCCAAGAAACAACGTATTATGAATCACGTGACAACTGTAGATGTTCAAGACTTAGGTGTTTGATTGATGAGATTGATGTATAATGTATATTCTGTGAGTTTTCAGTATTTAAGTGATGTTGATGATGCTCAGTTGAATAAATTAGTATAACTTCATCACTGTATTACTGTATTACTTCATCACTGTATTACTACCCACGAAAGAAAGATCAGAGTCCGCGCGAGCATTTATTCATGCTTCAATTAACACAATGTAAACAATAATGGCTGATAACGTTTGCTGTCTTCATTAAGACTATGAATGGGTTTAGTGAACATATTATCAAGAATTTCTCTCTTCTCAACTATTATGACATAAGAAGGTTCTCCATCCATCCATCCATCCATCCATCCATGTAAAGGACATTTGACGTTGGATGTTAACTAACTTCCTCCTACTTAATTCTGATAAAACAGAAATACTTTTATTAGGCCCATGTGTAGCTAGAAGTAATCTTCCTGACTACACAGTAACTCTGGATGGCCTTTCTGTTTCATCAAGTGCAGCAGTTATAGACCTCGGAGTGATTATTGACTCCAGCCTATCATTTGATGCTCATGTAGATAATATTACTAGGATAGCTTTCTTTCATCTCAGAAATATTTCTAAGATAAGAAACATATTGTCACTACATGATGCAGAAAAACTGGTTCATGCATTCGTCACCTCTAGATTAGATTACTGTAATGTCTTACTGTCTGGATGTTCCAGTAGGAATTTAAATAAACTCTAGTTAGTCCAGAATGCAGCTGCTAGAGTCCCTACTAGAACTAGAAAATATGACCACATCACCCCGATCTTATCCACACTGCATTGGCTCCCTGTAAAATTTCGCATTAAGTTTAAAATACTTTACTTTTATTAACCTATAAAGCACTACACGGTCTTGCACCACAATATCTAAGCGACCTTCTGGTTTTATATGATCCGCCACGCCTACTCAGATCAAAAGGTGCAGGCTATTTGACATTACCTAGAATAGTGAAGTCTTCATCAGGGGGAAGAGCCTTTGCTTATAGAGCCCCACAGTTATGGAACAGTCTTCCTATTAGTGTTCGGGACTCAGACACAGTCTCAGTGTTTAAGTCTAGGCTTAAAACATATTTGTTTACTCAAGCTTACCCTGACTAGATTATATCTCACTACTTCACAGTCCTAATAATCGTTTTTCTCCCTCTGTCTCTCTTTTTGCTGAGCCCCACACGAATTTATGGAGATATTGGAGATCCAGATCCCTTCTGCCTCTGGATGAGCCCAAATCTTCTGCTGGGACTACGGCTGCTCCTAAGGCCATACATCCTTCTCATTTTCGCATTATGTGTTACCTTCACATTTTGTGTTACCCAGATGAGGATGGGTTTCCCTTCTGAGTCGGGTTCCTCTCAAGTTTCTTCCTCAAAAACATCTTAGGGAGTTTTTCCTTGCCACCGTCGCCACTCAGTGGCTTGCTCAGTTGGGATAAATTCCATTTGTTTTATACCTGTTTGTTTCTGTTTATCTGTTCATGTTTGTCTCTGTTTATCTGTTTCTGACTGTTTATACCTGTTTTTTATTTCTGTAAAGCTGCTTTGAGACAATGACTATTGTAAAAAGCACTATACAAATAAAATTGAATTGAATTGAATAAATGGCATATGTCCTACAGAATAAATTTAGCTAACTAGCTAAAATATAAGCTCTGGTTGAAGGTAAAATAATTGCCCCACTTTAATCTCACAGCATGTTGCTTGGGGCAAGACCATCGGCTAAGTACGATCTTACTCTGAGGGCAACTAACTCAAATAAATGTTAATTGTTATTTGTGTATTGTGTTCTCCAGCCTGTTAAAAAGCTTTTGGCCTTTACCAGATAGTGATTGCACACTAGCTAAAATCCAGAAATCACCAGAAATAAAACAAAACAAAACAAAGGCAAATACAAAAGTTAAATCACTCACTCTTGCCCAGTAATTGAGGGTGAAATCTGAAAATACGGAGAAACACCACAAACGCCCTCGTTAACAGCTGTAGTGAGTTCTTTTGCTCAGCAACTTCTCAACAGGGTTATGCTACAATGATCTATACGATCACTCTTATCTATCATTCATTAACATCCCATCAAATTAAGTGACAAATAAATGTTTTACCTGTTCAACAAATAAAATCTAAAATTTCATCAGTCCTGAATACTTTTTCATTATAAAGTATATTATTGGATTCCTTCACTCTCTTACTCCTATTTGTTTACTTAAGGGTATTGTTAATAATAATAATACATCACACCTATAAAATCCCTGCCTAAGAAATGACATGAACACAGATTAACATTTACAAAGGCCCATTCCATCATACAACAGCTGTCATAAAGAATGAGCTCATAAATTGTAATATGAAGGTGACTTTTTCTAACATTGGAAACACAAAATTAAATGTCTCACATGACAGTATTGCTTCTGCTGTAAAATGGTTACCTAATATTTATCTTTACTGTAGTAATTTTGGTAGAGAACTTTTTATGGAGTTAAAAGTTACTGGAAATATATTATCTTTATTTGGTCCTGCATGCTTTATATGTGACTCCCAAAATCCCCACATTATAAGCTTCACTTGAACTTGTACAATGCAGCAACTTATTGCCAATTGTGACATTTATTTTTCATGTTTTTCATGTAGATGTAGGCCATAACAAATACCACAAAAGCAGTTTCTGAATTCAAATACAATAGTGAATCATTGGTGAATTGTTTTAGTAAGTAGAAGTTACAGTAACTCCATAGGTATGTCTAAGTTCTGAATACCAATCCACTCAATATTGGTATTAACTCCTCACTATGCATACATAATACAACTATGAATCCCACCTTATGAATGTAATAGATGTAATAAGATAGTTTATATTAACCATACAGTACATAATGCTGCAAATAAGTCATATGAGTTATGGCTCTTGTGCCCACATGTTCATTTGGAGGTCATGCAGATCCATGGTAATTTGGTTGCCCCGTCTGTGGAAGTACAGGGGAATGTTTAAAGATGTTCAGTACTCTTCGTCTCCCTCTCTTTTTTATCACTCAGAAACCAAAACCACAACATACATACACCAATAAGCAACTAAGTTTTCCCCATATGCTAGACACGCATTTTCATTTTAATTTTTCTTTATAATAAATGTAATCATCAGTTATCAAATTTGACAGCAATAAAACCTGAGTGGCACACCTGCCAGGTGTAAAATGCCACACTAAATGCAATGGGAGTGTATTGAATGCAGCACTGGGTGTTTCTAGTGTAAACTGTGATGTAGAAGCACATAAAATAAAAGCAGCTTGACTTGCATCTTTTAGCTACTCATGTAAATGAAGCATAGAAATACACTGAATTCACACAATCACACTTTAAGCTGTGAACATTATTTAAAATCATAATCTACAAATCTGTCATGATTGTTCTGCATATATTTGAATAGTGAAGAGACACTAGTGATACTCATGGAAAGCCACATAAAAGACACTGTTAATTCACTGTCCCACTGTCTCAACTCATGAACTGTGTTGTAATTACAATTGGCCCATTCAGCTGTCTCCATACTAACACAATTGCAAAATTGTCTTGGAAAAAGGAATCATACTGTTGTGGCAGTAGCATGTGCAGAACATTTGGACTGAATAGATCATCGCTACATACCACTCCTGTGACACAGCTGTGAGATGTACTGTATGTGGCACAGCCAGTGTAAATGCCATAGTAAATGCCATAATATAATTTGTGAGTTGTCTGAGAACTAACTTGCATAATTTTCTTTAATGAAGTCTTTGGAGAGTTGCACTGCTGGAATGCTATATGTATGAATGCAATGTGTAATTTTCTTTTAAATGATAGTTGATTGAGTGCAATATTTACATGCAGCATTGAGAGTTACTGGCAAAATATCAACATATCCTCCAGCTTTAACTTGACACTCACAGTACACGTTATTCAATTTGCCTAGATTACATATCTAGTATAAGATGTACAGTACTGTGCAACTTTTTTTTTTACTTCATTTAGTACAAACCTTTTGTTTTTATTTTATGATTTCTACATTATCAAGCCAGTACAGACACATTTTCGATTTCCAGACAATCGTTTTCCAGCACAAAAATTAAGGTTACAGAAAATATTTTTTATGTCAGTAAAGAAAACAGCATGTTAAGTGGTAAGAGACCATTTTTCAGACAAAAAACATAATGATGGCTGCTGGATATATAAATTCTTTATTCTAAAATTTTGAGATATTGGATGTTTGATTTCTATGAGCTGCAAGCCATAATAATCAAGATTAAAACAAAAAAGGCTTGAAATATTTAACTTTATGTGCAATGAATCTAGAATATACTTTTTTATTTAAATATTAAATTATGGGAAAAGGTTTTTTGATGCACCTGTGTGTATATATACAGTATCTCACAAAAGTGAGTACACCCCTCACATTTCTGTAAATATTTGATTATATCTATTCATGTGACAACAATGAAGAAATTACACTTTTGTCACTTTTCCCCCGTGAAGCTGCAAGCGTTGAGCATGGGTGCGCATGCGCATGCTTCTATGTCAACAGCGTTGACAGTTGGACACGTGTATTTTGTTATTGTTGTTGATGTCATGTCTCCGCCCCATCTTGTCATGTGTCGTCGTGTCACGTGTGTTTGTGTATTGCCCGCAGCTGTTAGCGGTTGCAGGTCTAATGACTATATGTGTATAAATACCGTGAGCCGTGCTACACACAGCGTGGGTAATTCAATGTCAATAGACATAGAGTCAACTAGAGTGTAAACTTAGATGAAACTAGAGTAAAGTTATAGAGAGTCTTTGTTCAATGCCATGTTCATAGCCATAGCCATAGCCATAGCCTTAGCCATGTTTTATGTTTCTTGCTTCATTTCTGTTTGTCCTCATCTTTGTTAATAAAAGCACCGTTCGAACTGCACCTGCATCCGCCCTACTTCCCTGACATCACGCCTCGTGACAACTTTGCTACAATGTAAAATAGTGAGTGTACAGCTTGTATAACAGTGTAAATGTGCTGTCCCCTCAAAATAACTCAACACACAGCCATTAATGTCTAAACCGCTGACTGCTAAGTGAAAATGTCCAAATTGGGCCCAAAGTGTCAATATGTTGTGTGGCCACCATTATTTTCCAGCACTACCTTAACCCTCTTGTGCATGGAGTTCACCATAGCTTCACAGGTTGCCACTGGAGTCCTCTTCCACTCTTCCATGATGACATCATAGAGCTGTTGGATGTTAGAGACCTTGTGCTCCTCCTCCTTCCATTTGAGGATGCCCCACAGATGCTCAATAGGGTTTAGGTCTGGAGACATGCTTGGCCAGTCCATCACCTTCACTCTCAGCTTCTTTAGCAAGGAAGTGGTTGTCTTGGAGGTGTGTTTGAGGTCATTATCAAATCTGGAATACTGCATACTGGTCATGCTCTGCTTCAGTATGTCACAGTATATGTTGACCTTCATGGTTCCCTCAATGAACTGTAGCTCCCCAGTGCCGGCAGCACTCATGCAGTCGCAGACCATGACACTCCCACCACGATGCTTGACTGTAGGCAAGACACACTTGTCTTTGTACTCCTCACCTGGTTGCTGCCACACGCTTGACACCATCTGAACCAAATAAGTTTATCTTGGTCCCATCAGACCACCGAACATGGTTCCAGTAATCCATGTGCTTTGTCTGCTTGTTTTCAGCAAACTGTTTGTGGGTTTCTTGTGCATCATCTTTAGAAGAGGCTTCCTTCAGTGACGACAGCCATGCAGACCAATTTGATGCAGTGTGCGGCGCACAGTCTGAGCACTGACAGGCTGACCACCCCATGTCTTCACCCTCTGCAGCAATGCTGGCAGCACTCATATGTCTACAACCTCTGGATATGACGCTGAGCACATGCACTCAACTTCTTTGGTTGACCATGGCAAGGCCTATTCTGAGTAGAACCTGATTGTTAAACCACTGCATGGTCTTGGCCATCGTGCTGCAGCTCAGTGTCAGGGTTTTGGCAATCTTCTTAAAGCCTAGGTCATCTTTATGTAGAGCAACAATTATTTTTTTTTAAGATCCTCAGAGAGTTCTTTGCCATGAGGTGCCATGCTGAACTTCCAGTGACCAGTATGAGGGAGTGTGAGAGCGATGACACCAAGTTCAACACACCTGCTCCCTATTCACACCTGAGACTTTGTAACATCTACAAGTCACATGACACTGGGGATGGAAAATGTCTAATTGGCCCCAATTTGGACATTTTAACTTAGGAGTGTACTCACTTTTGGTTACAGCAGTTTAGACATTAATGGCTATGTGTTAAATTATTTTGAGGGGACAGCAAATTTACACTGTTATCCAAGCTGTACACTCACTACTGTACATTGTAGCAAAGTATCATTTCTTCATTGTTATCACATGAGAAGATATAATCAAATATTTACAAATATGTGAAGGGTATACTCACTTTTGTGAGATACTGTACATATATACACACACGCACACATTATATATATATTAATTCTTTATTGATAGTCCATGAGTCCAAAAAAAGCAAATGATCCAACAAAATACATTAGCCTTATTTGCTAGACTGAGAGGCTTATTAGGTCTCTCAGTGTACCGAGGATGGCTTGGTGTCTGTCATTTCCACCACATTAAGCCACACACAATCATACATTTACAAAAGTTCATTATGTTATTTAGCTGACGGAATGACGTTGATGTTTGCTTGAAACATTTAACCATCCCCACGGTAGCCATTATAGTGATAAATACATGGTTCTCTGACAGCAGCCCCAGCATGTTTATTTACTGAGTATGAAGCACTGTTTCTCTCTCTCCCACTCTCTCTTTCTCCCACTCTCTCTCTCTCTTTATTTCTCTCTCTCTCACACACACACACACACACACACACATACACAGACCTCATACCATGGTTTCTTCACTCATTTGTCATTATACCCTGTTCAGCTCTCTCTCTCTCTCTCTCAATCACTAACTGTCCCGAAGGCTGTGTCTCTGTAATGCTTAATGCTTAAACTGGTGAAAGGGTGTGTATTAGTTTGCAGCTGGTGGCCTCTGCTTGTGGCTGGGGTTGGAGGTAAGTAAACTCAGCGAAATGTTCCACAATAACCACTGAAAACTTTAAAGAATTTTATGGACCACTGGACTTGACTGTAATTATGACAGTATTGAAAACAATTAGGAATTAAACTTCAGAATATATAGCATTTTTTCCAAATTAATTTTTTTTTTCTGGTCATTTCAGGTTAGCGAACGTTGTGTTCACTGATAATTTAGAAACATTCTGGAAATATTGAGGTGTGATAGCAGCCCATCATAGTTCCTGTCCTACTCTCTAGAGCTCCCCATCTCCAGAATACTAGGAAGCATTAATTTAATTTCAGGGGAATGTTATTTGCTTTAAGACAGTGAATACCAGTCCAGGGCACCATACACACATACACACACACACACACACACACACACACACTATACACACACATGCTATATTCCAATTAGGTCTGTCACTGAGGTATAGCACATGCACTTTTAAGATTATGGGCATACAGGGCAGGGCACCATAGACAAACACTCACACTTACTTTTTTTTCTCCCCAGGGCTGTTTGAGCAATCCTCAGTATACCCACTTGTTTGCTGCTACAGAAGTCCCTAATCTACTCTTGTGTCAGTGTCCCTTTTAACTGTATTGTATTGTTGTACTGTACTGTATTGTTTAACTGTATGTAACCCATTTTTATTTTTATTTCTGAAACTTGCAATTCTTTAATGTGATTTTGCATTTTTATTTAAATTCAACCCTTCCCCACCCCTGACAACTGAAGTCAACAACCATCACTGACACCACTGACTGAAGCCATTGTCCCACTGAACAGTAAGGTAAAATTAATAAAAGTGCTTTAAGTGAGCTTGAAGTGTACTCAGTGCTCACCAGTACATAGTACCAGGAATGACTCTACATACTTCTGTCTCTGCTCGAGAGAGATTGACACTGAACTTGTGTATTCACTCTTTCTCTTGGTCTGCTTTAATCACAATCTATTTTTAATATTGTGGTGCATTGTGATTCATTTATTTACAGTATCTATCACCACTTTTAATACTGGCTTTACCCAAGGTGTTAGCTGGACTGTTAATCATCCAGGGCTGAGCCCAGATTCTTCTCCATCAAAAATTTACTAAGAAAAACATACTTCAACATGCATTTTTTTTTCTTTTATGTGAGGACTATTCACTTTAAAAATGTGAAAATTAGACAAAATGTTGGTTTTATCATAAAAGTTGCCTTGGGTGTTATCACTGTTTGCATGACTACCAGACCGATAAAATCTAAAATGTTTAGGCTATCTAACACGTTTCATATCGCTAGCCAAGGGGAGGCACAACAAAGCTATCACTGAATCAGTTTATCTGCTCCAGTGCCATGTAAATTACATTATCTGCCCATATTCTCTGCTCATATCATTTTCACATAACTTGGAACTCATACAGACATTTACAAACCTTGTTTTACTGATTCAGCATGAACCCCCCCAAAAAACACACCCTCTCATCCGGCGGTCCTGGACATCTGGGCAAAATGTTAACACAGCCCCTCAAGATCACTCATTGTCTAACAAGTAGCAGGCTCAAGTAGCCGAAGAGCAGACATGGGGCTTGGACTGCTTCGCCGGGGTCATTAAGCAAGACCCAGCAGACTCGGGCGTGATCAGAACTTGCTTGTCCGTGTCAGCAGACTCGGGTGTCAGCAAATCTTGGTTGGTCGTGAGTTTGGTTCCAGGAGTGATCAGAACGTGGTTGGTCGTGATGTCAGTTTCAGGTATGAGGAGAACTTGGCTGGTCGTGTCAACAGACTCAGGCTGAGCATAACTTGGTTGGTCATGATGTCAATTTCAGGCGTGAGCATAACTTGTCAGCATAACCATGTCAGTGACCTTGGACTGGAATTTGGTGTGGGTGGTCGCCTTGTCAATCTCAGACTTTAACTTGGCATGAAAAGTCACATCGTTGATCTTAGACTGAAACTTGCCGTGGAAGGTCACATCGTCTATCTCAGACTGGAACTTTGCATGGAAGGTCACATCGTCTATCTCAGACTGGAGCTTGGCATGGAAGGTCACTTTGTCGATCTCAGATTGGAACGTGTCTTGGGAGGTCACCTCATCGACCTTTAGCTGGAACTTGTCTTGGGAGGCCGTCTCTTCAACCTTGGACAAGAACTTGGTGTGAGAAGCCGCCTCTTTGACCACTGACAGAAACTTGGCTTGGGAGGCCATCTCTTTGAACTCGGACAGAAACTTGAAACCTCGGATGCAAACTGAGTTACTTGGGTGATGGCACTTGACCCTGTACTGGCTAGATGCTGTGCCCATTGGTAGGCTTGGCCATAAAGCTGGTACACAAGGAGCCCTAGCCCGTTGTCCAGCTTGGGGTTTGCCAGACTTGAAAAGTATATTTGGCAGTGGAACATGAACTCGGGTAGTCACGCAATCCATAATTTGGATGTGGGAGGTCTATGTCAATTCACTGGGGAAAGTGAACTGACATGAAGGGTGGCCAGTCATCAACATCTACTCTGGCATGACACTGTCCTTGCTATCCTGCTGCTTCCATGTTGAAGCAAAGCAGTCTGTCACGAGAATCACGAAATGGATGTTAGGATGGATTCAAGTGCGGTTAAGACCTTTTAATAAAGAGAGGCAGACAGACAAATCCAAATCATGAGACAATAGTGTGGTCAAAAACAAGCAATATTTCAGGCAATCTGCAAACAGGCATAAATGAGGCAAGGCAAGAATTGAGAATGAGAAATCAGAAACAAGATCAAAGAACATGAATCAAAACCAGGAACCCTTTGGGCTAGCTTTATCCCCTCGCACCTTCACAAAGTGCATGGATGCTGCACTGGCTCCCTTGCGACTCCAGTGCATCCGTGTACTAAACTACCTGGACGACTGATTAATTCTAGCACGATCCAGGGAACAGGTTGTTCAACATCGAGATGTTGTTCTCGCCCACATGAGGAGCTTGGGGCTCAGAGTGAACCTCAAGAAAAGTATGCTTTTCTAGGGGTTATATGGGATTCAACTATGATGAGGGCGTTTCTATCCCCAACACGCTAAATACAATCGATCCTATCAACTTTGAGCAAGATAAAGCGAGGTCTGGGCATCCCCTCCAGCCTTTAAAAGAGGCTGTTGGGCCTTATGGCAGCAGCAGCCAACGTCATACCGTTGGGCCTATTGCACATGAGACCGTTTCAGTTGTGGCTGAATAGTCAGGGGTTTCATCTGAGGATGAAACTGCTGAGAGTGATCAGAGTCCCGCGGCGATGCCTACCTGTTCTGAGGATTTGGAGGTGTCCGCAGTTCCTAGCCTTGGGTCACACTCTAGGGGCATCCCCTTACCGCAAAACGGTAATGACAGATGCGTGGGGCGCAGTCTTAAATGGCTGTCCAGCTCACGGTCTTTGGAGCGGCCCTCATCTGAAGTGGCATATAAATTTCCTAGAGATGCGGGCCGTATTCCTAGCACTGAAATTCTTTCTCCCTCAGTTGAGAGGTCACAGTGTGTTAGTTGTGTCAGACAACACAGCTGTGGTCTCATATATCAACCACCAGGGAGGTTTATGTTTACGCCCCCTGTTCAGGCAGGCACAACTAATCCTCCTCTGGGCAGAGGGAAAGTTCTTGTCAGTGAATGCAATGTACATTCAGGGCAGTCGGAATGTAGGGGCAGACATCCTGTCGAGGCAGGGGCTGAGGCCCGGGAGGGTGGAGTCCATATGGCGGAGGTTCGGACAAGCAGAAGAGGATGTGTTCACCTCCGAGGAGACAACATATTGCCCACCCACACTCCCCCTGCACCATTTGGGCTGGACGCCATTGCGCACACGTGGCCAAGGTCACGTCTGTATGCTTTCCTCCAGATTTCTCTGCTCCCACAAGTTCTAGCGAGAGTTCGCCAAGACTGTCTACGTCTGCTGCACCTTATTGGCCAGCTCAAATAGGATTATCGGAGATAATGTCCCTGCTCAACGGCACACCTTGGGAGATTCCCATCCGCAGGGACCTACTGTCTCAAGCCGGAGGGCTGATCTATCACCTTCGGCCAGAACTATGGAAACTGTGGGTCTGGCCCCTGAGGGGCACCAGCTCATAGATTCTGGTCTCACAACTGAGGTTGTAGAGACCATGTTAAACGCCAGAGCACCATCCACAAGGAAATTGTATGCACTCAAGTGGCAGCTTTTTGTCTTGTGGTTTGAGGAACGTCAGTTAGACCCAGTGAATTGCACAATGGCTACAGTCCTGGAGTTCCTACAAGAACGTTTCTCAGCAGGGTTGGCTCCTTCTACAATCAGGGTTTACCTGTTTCGGCCAGCAATGCCCCTGTTGATAGAGCCTCTGTGGGGCAGCATCCTCTAACTTCGAGGTTCATGCGTGGTGTCAGATGGTTGAGGCCCATCTGCAGGCCGCGAGTACCTTCCTGGGACCTTTCTGTGGTCTTGGAAGGTCTGTCAGGGGCCCTGTTTGAGCCCTTAGAATCAGCCTTTGAGAAGCTTCTGACTCTAAAGGTAGCACTTCTACTGGCCCTGACATCTCCATCTCTCAAGCAAGTGGGTGATCTACAAGCTCTCTCTGTTGCCCCCTCCTGCCTTGACTTGGCCCCCTGGACTAGCCCTGCCCACCCTGTGGTGTTGCAGGCCTTCTGCCCTGTGACTGACCTGTTGTGTAGTGTGAAATGTTTTTTATTTCACAAAATAATGTTGGTGTATGCCAGTATATGATGACTGTTATCTTCCCCAACAACATAGTCTGGCCAATCAGAGTGTCTATCCCAATGGCTTTCGAGTTTACAGAATTGAGAATGATTCCCTTGGCTTTCATACAGACCTTACCGTTAGCAGTGCAGTAGCCATATATTTTCGGGCCCCCTAAACAAAACTCTACAATGTGATCCCCACCCCAACCTTATCAGTCTGATTACCATGCTAATGGCCCAATGGAGGCTCCCAGTTGCCATTTCAAGAAGTAAAGATGATGGTGTCTATGTCACTGTACAACGGCATATCTGCCAACTTACCCATTAGTTCATACAGCTCTAGACATGCATGTGCAGTTGTGAATGTGCCAAGAAAGACATTGATATCATGGGTCTGACCACCTTTCCATTTACATAACACCTCTGAATTAGTGCAACAGTCTCTGATACGAAGGAAAAATGTTTAATGTTATAACCCGCACCAACATGTGTTAGGCTAACTGTTCAGGGTCTGAAAGTAGCTCGTACACTGCAAACTTTCACACATAGAGAATCGCCCCCAAAGTGATTTAAGAAGTTTATTAATAGACCGACATGTGGGGTTAAGATGTATCTTGTCAAGATTCAGCTTAATCACTCCTTTCTCAAAGTAATCGGCGATGTAGGATTCTTTGTCTGCATCTGTCACAATGTGCATGGGGGATTCATTGGCCTCTTGTTTGTATTGTAAAAATGTTTTTAACATAATCATAAAAAAAGGTTTCAGATCATTAAGGAAAATGACATACCTCGTTCACCTTCATTACATCATAACCCTTTTCCACAGCCTTTAACAGCTAACACTGACCCAGCAACATGAAATAGCCCTTTTCTCATCACTGTGTTTACATGGGATGGTCTGATTCTGCTGTTCCGCACATGTACGGCAAAGTGTAAACATAAGCTTACCACCAGTCCTATAGGCAAGGATGGGGTGAAGCAGTTTTCATGGGGTCAGCATGGTGGCTTTGACAAATCCACAATAATTTTCAAGAGGTTCAAAATCCTTGAAGATTATTTGGGGGTGTACTATGGGGTAGCATTTATTGGCCTGGCAAAAAGGGGTACAAATTTGTAAAGTAAATATATTGTATTTTTTCACCAATGTCAGCTTTATGATACAGTTTTACACGTTATTACAACCACGAAATAGAGCAATGCATGGTTTCACTCTTTCAGGATATATAAGTGGCCTTTAAGAATGCGTGCTTTTTCACATGGTATCACACAATTCGTCACATGTGATCATGCGATATACTGCATTCACGGCTAATTTGTTGTGCTTCAGACAATAACCACCAGATGGTGTATTGAATGACATACTGTAGCTGAATACAGTACAATGAAAATGAAATGTGTGGTCAAATGGTTAACATCCTTTAAATTAAGGAGGTTTTGTGTGTGTGCTAACATAGTACAGCGGTAATGTGCGGTTTACGATTTCAGCAAATGGGGTTTGAGCCTCAGCTCAATGAACTGTTTTTAACCGAGCTGGGGTTTTTTTCACTGTAGAAAGTTCATTTGGGTAAAGCTAAATGAATTCCGCGTGGACAGTATTGACCGGAGGCCCATGCCAAATAGAAAGATTCAAGTGATTACTATTAGCAAGCTATATAATTCCAACAATATTACATTTATTTCACTGTCATTTTATTTTAAGGTTCTAATAGATAGCATTTTCAATTTTTTATTATATATATATATATATATATATATATATATATATATATATTGTCGCGGCGGACCAACACCCGCGGCCGCAAACTAGGAGGTTCGCTCCTTCCCCGACTGCCGCCCGGCACGCGGCGGGCAGCCTCGCCCCGGTCCCAACGCCAACCGGAAGGGCCGTCACTGCAGGGTGGAGCCAACCCCCGCCACGCCGGGGCGGTGATTGGGCGGGAGCAGGAGGTTCACCAATCCAGCTCCAGAAGGAGGGATAAAGGACACCCTTCCGCCCACGACGAGGAGGATCAACTCGGCTATGTAGGCAGCTAATGTCCGAGGTAATTACCACTGAATCCGCGCAAACACGGGCTTACCTAACGCGTTCCGCTCTTCTCTCTCTCTCGCTCTCTCTCTCCCTCTCTCCGCACAAGGGGCTCCGCCCCGGACGAGGACGGCGACGACAGACGAGGACAGTGGTGAGGCCGAGAAACCGGCACAGGGAAACCGCTCCTTCCCAGCTCTTCCGGGAATTCCGACACGCCCGGAGGACGCCTTACGCCAGCCCCGCCCCGCCGGTTTCCTCATTTCACCCCACACGCAGGCCGCACCCAAAACACACACACACTCACCACTCACGGATTTAGGAAAAAAATAAATCCTGGGTTTTCCCTCACTTCTGCGCTTACAACCTGCCTCCCCGTGTGTTTGTGCTACGCCTTCGCCCCCCCTGGGCTGATCCCGCTACACTGGTGGAGGATGCGGGCAGTAGCACAGGCCCACCCCTAAAAAAAAAAAAAAAAAAAAAAAAAAAAAAAAACACCACACAACTCATGGAGCAACGTTAAAACACCTGCTGGAGGCCAGCATCCAGCAACAGACCGTTACGCGCAGCAACTGGCGGAAGCCTCCAGGTGGCACACCCAACCGCTGGTGGACCTTAAGGCCCTGACCCCGCTGCCACACCCCTCCCGGACCCCAGATGCGAGCTCCGACACCTATTACCACCCCTCTCCCCCGGCGAGGACCTCGTAGCTTATTTCGAAACCTTCGAAAATATTGCCCGTCGAGAGGGTGGGATCGGGATGACTGGCCCAGGGCCATTGGCGGGTTACTCACGGGGGAGGCACGCACCGCCTATTACAGCCTCGAACCAGAAGCGACGCCGATTACCAAACGATGAAAAGAAGAGGGGGTCCTGGCGTGGTGTGGCCGCACCACGGGCCAGGCGGCAGTAGAGTTCCACAACTGGGTCTACCAAGCGGGGCCGCCCCCGTGGGCAACTAAACGCTCTGATCCGCGCACTAAGCGGTGGCTCCGACCGGACCAGTATACACGCCACGGGGTGGTAGAGAAGGTGGCGATGGACCGGTTCCTGAGGCGCCGACCCGCCCAGAACGACAGGCCATAGGGGCACAGGCGCCAGAATCACCCCAGGGCGTCATGTCGGCACTGGAGCGTACTATGACCACGCCCGGGTTTAGCCAGGGGGCCATCAGCCCTCTGCCCACCCTCGGGACCTCAGGGCCCCGGCCTGACCGTCCGGGCCCCTGGACCATGGAGGACCCGCCGAGGTCACCCAGCCGGATGACCCCCGCTGACGCAGCCCATGCCCACGGAACCGGAGATAGAGCCCCGTCGGCCGATCCAGAAACCATGGCTAGCTGGGTGCGCGCGCTCCCACCTCCAACAGCCTCCGAGGGCCCCACCCAGAGGGTGTGGGTAGAAGGAAGACCCCTCACCGCCCTACTGGACACCGGGAGCACAGTGAGCGCTCGCCCGACCGACAGTCCTCCTCCAAGCACTACAACGGAGGGAGTCCTCGCCGTTACCTGCATCCATGGGGAGACCGGGAGATCCCGGCAGCCGAGGTGCGGATCCGAGTACAGCCGGACCTGGCCCCTCCATGTGGGCGTGATCCCCACTCTTCCGGTGCCACTGCTCGGGGGCTGGGGAGCTTCCCCAACGGGCCCGGGCGCGCCGAGGCGGGCGCACGACGCCGCGACGGACCCAGAGGACCCAACGCCGGGCAGTCTGCCTCGCCCACGACGCCGGAGACGCCGAAACCGAAGGTGAGTCCTCCCGATTGACTAATCCAGTGTCCTCTGTGTTCCAACAGGTGAACCGGGAAGGGAAGTTCGGCCGGGAGCAGAAGGAGGACGACCGCCTGAAACACTGTTGGGCGCACAAGCGCGCTGATAGAGGGGTCACCCAGAACCCCCGACCTGAGGCTCCCCACCTCGTACTTCCTTCGTGAAAGGGGGCCTTCTCTACCAACGAGTCTGTCGCAGAGAGGAACCGACGGACCTCCTGGTGGTACCACGGACGAGGACTAACCTGGTAATGCATCTGGCCCATGCCCACCCTCTCCGGCGGTCACCTAGGGGCACGCAACACGCTGGAGAAACTGAGAGACCGGTTCGTATGGCCCGGGATGGATGCCGAGGTCGGGGGTTCTGCCAGCAATGCCCTCAGTGCCAGCGCACCGCCGCCCAGGAAGCCCCGCCAGCACCCCTACATTCCGCTACCCATCATAGGCGTCCCATTCGAGCGGATTGGTATGGACCTGGTAGGCCCCCTTCCCAAGTCAGCGCGGGGCACGAGTACATCCTGCTTTGTTGTGGACTATGCCACCCGGTACCGAGGCGGTGCCGCTACGCAAGGCCACTTCCCCAACATCGCCAGGGAGCTAATGCTCCTTTTCAGCCGGGTGGGCATTCCGCCAAGGACATCCTGACCGACCAAGGTCACGCCGTTTTCGTGTCAAAAATTAATGACGGATCTGTGCCGGTTGTTGCAGGTGAAACATCTGAAGACGTCTGTCTACCACCCGCAGACCGACGGACTCGTGGAGCGCTTCAATCAGACGCTCAAACGGATGCTACGGCGGGTGGTAGACGACGAGGAGAGGAACTGGGACCTCCTCCTCCCCTATGTATCTTCGCCGTCCGGGAGTGCCCCCAGGCGTCCACAGGCTTCACCCCGTTTGAGCTCCTGTTTGGCGGCGGCCAAGAGGACTGCTGGACGTCGCGCCGCCTGGGAGGAAACAGCGGCCCGCGCACCGCTCGATCATTGAGTACGTGCAGGAGATGCAAGATAGAATTGACCGCGTGGCACCAATAGTGCAGGAACATATGCCGCCAGCGAGAGAAGAACAGCAGCGGGTGTATAACCGCCCGGCACAGCCCGAGAGTTCCATCCAGGCGATCAGGTCCTGCTTCTAGTGCCTAGCAGCGCCTGCAAGTTCCTGGCCCGTGGCGGGCCCGTATACGGTCCTTGGAGCGCGGGGAGCCGTCAACTACCGCCTGCAACAACCCGGTAAGCGTACGGACGGGAAGTTATACCACATCAACCTGCTGAAGAGATGGGTGGAACCAGTCCCGAGGGTTTTGCGCACGCGGGCCGGGACACAGATCCTGACAAGCGTGCCTTGGTCGACTTTGGGGAAGACCTCACCCCCGCGCAGAGACAGGAACTCAACGAGTTGGTGGACCAATTCACAGACGTGTTCTCCTCCTCCCCGGGGATGACCCAGGTGGTTCACCACACGATCAAGACACCCCCGGCGTGGTAGTTAGACAGAGACCCTACCGGGTCCCTGAGGCCCGGCGGAAGGCCATCGAGGAGGAGGTGGAGCGAATGCTAAGGGATGGGATCGTCGAGGAGTCATCCAGCCCCTGGTCCAGTCCCATCGTCGTTGTACCGAAACCCGACGGAAGCATGCGCCTGTGTAACGACTTCCGGAGACTGAACCAGGTTACCGGACTTCGATAGCTACCCTCCCCCAGTGGACCGACCTGGTGGAGCGACTGGGGAGGGCCCGCTTTATATCCACCCTGGACCTTACCAAGGGGTATTGGCAAGTTGCCCTAGCGCCCGACGCTAGGCCCAAGACGGCCTTTAGTACCTCCACCGGCCACTGGCAATACCGGTCCTCCCTTTGGCCTACACGGGGCACCAGCCACCTTCCAACGGCTGATGGACATCGTTCCTACGACCACACCGCAGCGCCGCGCGCCGCCTACTTGGACGATGGTCCCGTCCACTCCTCCACCTGGTCGGACCACCTGTTCCATCTGGGGAGGTCCTGAGGGGGCTCGGAAAGCTGGACTGACAGCCAACCCCAAGAAATGCCACCTGGGATTAACCGAGGCACAGTACCTGGGGTCACCGCGTGGCGGGGGTTGCTAAGCCGCAGACGCAGGAAGATCGAAGCCGTAAAGGGACTACCCTCGCCCCTTCATCGACGAAACAGGTAACGTGCCTTCTTGGGGTTGGCGGGGTACTATCGGAGATTCGTGCCTAACTTCTCGGCGATAGCTGCCCTCTTTTCAGATCTCACCAAAAAGGGCCAGCCGGACCGGGTGAAGTGGTCAACCGAGGCGGAGAGAGCCTTCCAGGCCCTGAAACGGGCCCTCACCAGTGCCCCGGTGTTGCGGAACCCGGATTTTTCGCTCCCCTTCACGGTACACACCGACGCATCTGAAACAGGGTTGGGCGCGGTCCTCTCCCAAACCTTCGACGGAGAAGAGCACCCGGTCCTCTACATCAGCCGGAAACTGGCCCCCGGCGGAAAAGAGGTACGCGCGGTAGAGCGGGAAGCCTTGGCGATCAAGTGGGCCATTGAAGAGTTGAGGTATTACCTGGCAGGCCGACACTTTGTCCTGGTCACAGACCACGCGCCCTGCAATGGATGGCCAAGGCCAAGGACACGAACGCCCGGTTACGCGGTTGTTTCTGCGCCCTGCAGGATTTCTCCTTCCAGGTGCAGCACCGGGCGGGGGCCCTGCATGGGAATGCAGATGGGCTCTCACGACGAGCACGCTCTGGGCCCACCTCCCAGCGGCAGTAGGCTCGGAGCTGAGGGTACTGTCGCGGACCAACACCCGCCACAAAACTAGGAGGTTCGCTTTTCCTTTTCCCGACTCGCCGCCCGGCACGAGGCGGGCAGCCTCGCCGGCCGGTCCCACGCAACCGGAAGGGCGCGCTCACTGCAGGGTGGAGCCAACCCCCGCCACGCCGGGCGGATTGGCGGAACCGGGAGCAGGAGGTTCACCAATCCAGCTCCAGAAGGAGGGGATAAAAGGACACCCTTCCGCCGAACGAGGAGGATCAACTCGGCTATGTAGGCAGCTAATGTCCGAGGTAATTACCACTGAATCAGCGCAAACACGGGCTTACCTAACTCGTTTTTTTTTTTTCTCTCTCTTTCTTCTTTCTCTTTTCTCTCCGCGCAACAGGGCGCTACCGACGCAGGACGGCGCGACAGACGAGGACAGTGGTGAGGCCGGAAACCGGACAGGGAAACCGCTCCTTTCCCAGCTCTTCCGGGAATTCCCGACGGCACGCCGGAGGACGCCCCCACTCGCCAGCCCCGCCCCGCCTGTTTTCCCTCATTTCACCCCACACGCGCACACGCACCCAAACACACACACACACACTCACCACTACGGATTTAAGGACAAATAAATCCTGGGTTTTCCCTCACTTCGCACTACAACCTGCCTCCCCGTGTGTTTATGCTACGCCTTCCCCTGGGCTGATCCATACAATATATATATATATATATATATATACACCACAATAAATAAAAAAAAAAAAAAATAAAATATATATATATACATATATATATGTATATATATATAAAATTGTTTTATTCACAAGTGTCATAGTGTCATCAAGTGAGTGTCATCTTTATGATTTTTATTTATGTAGAATATTTAGATCAAGCAATGCCCAGAAATAGGTGCATTTTTATAGCCTACAATTTAATTTTCCAGTTTAACTTTTATTTAATGGTAGATCAAAAATAAAGGAATGATTTGTAACATTATTTTACAATGACAAAAATCACTGCCTATTCCAAATCCAGTTTCATTGAAGGAATATTGTTAATGCTAGTGGGAAAAAAAATACTGTATTGTTTGCAATTTATAATATTTTTTACTGACATATTTCAATGTCCCACTGGTTACAATTGTGACCAAGAATTTATTTTTAAAGTACCACTTACTTTATAAAACGTTTTTTTTTTTTTTTTTTTTAGAAAATGAATGCCATGCATTTTCTTTCTTTCAGCAGAGGGCTTTTTTTTACACTGTCCTTTTCATAACCTTCGAGATGGTATTTTCCAATCACCATCTTGCCACAGTTTAACTCATGCTGATTGTCTACACGGCTGTTTTAACATATTAAAGCCATTCAATGGAAATGTTTGAGCATGTCTTGTTCTGACTGGTGTACGTGTCGTGACTGGTGTACGTGCTGCTGTGGTGTATCTAAACTGATTGAGTTTGATGCAATGAATGAATTCATCACAGTACTTCATGCAAGCCTCCCTGAGCAAAACGACATCATTCCTGCCATACATAGCAAGTTCTATTTTTAAATTCAAACACATTACCAGTTACTGTAAGATACCACTCCTCAAACACAGCCCTCTATTTTGTCAGTCATCGTCTCTTGTAGAAACCCCTGTCCAGGTATGGTCCTATATAATCCTCTTCTTCTAATCTGTTGTAATTTTGCGTAAACAAAGTCCAACGATCAGGCAAAGATGCTAAACTAGGCAGAACAGATAATCAAGGTGAACAGGGTAAACAAAGTCCATAACCAGAAAAGCAACCATGACATAAGACTTGGAACTACGACAGAGACTAAGCGCTTCGCCCCTCTCCATCAGACCAGACCTAACGCTGTGATCGTCGGGGACTCCATTGTGCGGAACGTCTGCGTTGCTTCATCTAAAGGTAAGGTGCACACACATTGTTTTTCTGGTGCTCGTGTCCTTGATGTGGCTGCGCAGGTATCCGGGATCCTGAAGAAGGACGAGCGCATCAGAGCGTATGTGCTGCACGCGGGGACGAACGACATCAGGCTGCGACAGATGGAGGTTCTGAAGAGGGACTTCGCCAGCCTGTCTTCCGACAATAACAACATTCAGTATAATCAATGTTCAATTAATAGTCCGGCACCGGTAATACATACTATAGAGACTGTGTCTGTTCCTCGAGCTATACAAATATATAGAAAATCTCGGAAAGTCTGTCTTCGTAACCTAATTAGCATAAAAATAGATCATATTTAATGCACAGCCTGCACTTTTGATCTGAAGCTAGGACTATTAAACATCAGATTTCTTGCATCTAAGGCTCTTATTGTTAAGAAAAGCTTTACTGATCAGGAATGTAATTTAATGTGTTTAACGGAAACTTGGATTAAACCAAACGAGTACATAGCATTAAATGAAGCCAGTCCTCCTGGATACAGTTATGTACATCAGCCTCGTTCATCTGATAGAGGAGGAGGTGTTGGTCTCATCCATAGTAAAAATCTAGTCGTCACACAAAAACTTAAGCATTGGTGGTCACACAATGGTGGTCACACTCTTGACCTCATACTAACATACGGATTAAGTATAGAAAATACTGTAATTTTTCTGCAGTCTGAAGTTGTCTCAGACCATTATCTTATCTCATTCATAATACATCCTGATCATAATATTTCCACCTCGCCTCGCTACCGCATAAAACCTACACATCAGCTACTGCACCAACCTTCATAAATAACCTCGCAGAAACATCTATTAGATTTGAATCACCGTCAGATCCCATAGAACTTGATCAGGCAACTGAAAGCTTGGAGTCAACACTCCGCTACACGCTAGATAAAATTGCTCCACTTAAAAGAAAAATAATTAGAGAGTAAAAATTAGCACCCTTGTATAATGATCAAACGCGAATCTTAAAACAGACATCACGACAACTAGAACGTAAATGGCGTCAAACCAAACTGGTGATATTTCAAACAGCATGGAAGGAGAGCCTACTGAAATATAGGAAATATCTTGCCGATGCTAGAAAAATCTATTTCTCTACCTTAATAGAAGATAACAAAAACAATTCTAGATTCCTTTTCAACACGGTAGCAAAATTAACTAGGAATAAAACCACTACAGAGAGAAACACTCAATCATTACATAGCAGTGAAGATTTCATGAAATTTTTCATTGATAAGGTTGAAAATATTAGATGTGAAATACAGGCCATTAAATTAAAACCGGACAATACTGTAACAAACCCAATAGGTGACAATGTAGCAATATCAGCGCAATGTTTAGAGTGTTTTGCTCCGCTTAGAGAGACCGAATTAGCTACATTAAGAAAATTCATCAACCTGCATACCTACATGTTTGTTTAAACAGATTTGTCCTGGATTAATTGAACCACTTTTAAATATAATAAATTATTCTCTAATCACTGTCTATGTACCTAAATCACTTAAATTAGCAGTTATTAAACCCTTGATTAAAAAATCTGACCTTGACTCGTCTCAATTGTCCAGCTATAGACCTATATCAAATCTCCTCTTCATCTCTAAGATCTTAGAAAATTTTGTTGCAAAGCAGTTATGCTCGTACTTAGATAGGAACAACATTCATGAAATGTATCATTAAGGATTTAGACCTCATCATAGCACAGAGACAGCTTTAGTTAAAATAGTAAATGAACTTCTACTGACCTCTGATCAGGGTTGTGTCTCGCTGCTTGTGTTACACGACCTTAGTGCAGCTTTTGATACTATAGATCACACTATTCCCCTTGATAGATTAGAAAATGTTATTGGTATTAAGGGAACAGTCCTCTCTTGGCTCAGGTCTTATCTGACCGATCGTTATCAGTTTGTAGATGTAAATGGTGATTTCTCAATGCATACTGAGGTTACTTTTGGAGTTCCACAGGGTTCTGTTCCCACTGCTTTTTACTTTATATATGCTACCCCTAGGAGAAATTATTCATAAACATGGAATTAGCTTCCACTGTTATTCTGATGATACACAATTGTATGTTTCAGCGAAGCCAGAGGACAGACAGAAGCTTAGTAAAGTTGAGGATTATGTAAAGGACATTAGGCGTTGGATGTTAACAAACTTCCTTTTACTTAATTCTGATAAAACAGAAATACTTTTATTAGGCCCACGTGTAGCTAGAAATAAACTTTCTGATTACACATTAACTCTGGATGGTTTTTCTGTTTCATCATGTACAGCAGTTAAAGACCTTGGAGTGATTATTGACTCCAGCCTATCATTTGATGCTCATGTAGATAATATTACTAGGATAGCTTTCTTTCATCTCAGAAATATTTCTAAGATAAGAAACATATTGTCACTACATGATGCAGAAATACTGGTTCATGCATTCGTCACCTCTAGATTAGATTACTGTAATGCCTTAATGTCTGGATGTTCCAGTAGGAATATAAATAAGCTCCAGTTAGTCCAGAATGCAGCTGCTAGAGTCCTAACTAGAACTAGAAGATATGACCATATCACACCAATATTATAAATACTGTATTGGCTCCCAGTAATATCTCGCATTAACTTTAAAATACTTTTATTAATCTGTAAAGCACTAAACAGTCTCACGCCACAATATCTAAGCAACCTTTTGGTTTTCTATGATCATTCACGCCTACTTAGATCAAAAGATGCAGGCTACTTGATGGTACCTAGAATAGTGAAGGCTACAGCAGGGGGAAGAGCCTTCGCTTATAGAGCCCCACAGTTATGGAACAGTCTTCCTATTAGTGTTCGGGACTCAGACACAGTCTCTGTTTTTAAGTCTAGGCTTAAAACCTATTTGTTTACTCAAGCCTACTCTGACTAGATTCTATATTACTATTTCAGTCATAATAATCTTTTTTCTCCCTCTCTCCTTTTGCAGAGCCCCACATGAATTTATGGAGATTCTGGAGATCCAAATCTTTTCTGCCTCTGGATGGAGCTCAAGTCTTCTCTAATTCCAGACTGCTGGGACTACGGCTGCTCCTAAACCTTACAGACTTCTTATGAATCCATAATTAACTTTTTCACACTATCTGTTATTATCCAGATGAGGATGGGTTCCCTTCTGAGTCAGGTTCCTCTCAAGGTTTCTTCCTCTTAAAACATCTTAGGTAGTTTTTCCTTGCCACCGTCGCCACTCAGTGGCTTGCTCAGTTGGGATAAATTCACACCTTCATTATCTGTATACCATGTTTCTATTTCTGTAAAGCTGCTTTGAGACAATGTCTATTGTAAAAAGCGTTATACAAATAAAATTGAATTGAGTTTAATTTAATTTAATTTAATTGAACAAAGCAATGGAACATCATACTTCATGATGTCATAGTGTTCACAAAGTCTCTTTTATAGCATGGTTGTGAGTGCTGTGAATTGGATGCAGGTGTGATTAGAATGAGTGTGAGTGTTCTGGGAATTGCAGTACATGGCAGCCATGTTTGTAGGCTGCAATGCAGTATGGGAAATGAAGTCACTGGTTTGCTGTGATATGAAAAAAGAAAAGAAAAAAGTACCGAAACATTAATTATTACAAGCAAACAAAAATGACATACAGAGTGAATAAATTAACAAATGTTATAAAAAAAAAAACATGCAGATATGTAAAATGTTTTTTTTTTACAATTCACTTGAGTTTCGTTTTAAGCATGAGCACAACCTGCTTTAACAAGTCCATTGTCAGGTTTTAATCCTGGGGTGATCATTGGCTCACCCCACTATACAAATGCCCCATACTGTGTTTCTACAAGTACTTGGGAAAATGCACAGGCATCTCACGATTCTAGCAGTCCATTATCCCTGCTCCAAACAACATTTATATCGTGCACCACACGGTCATCCACAACCAACTCTGTAAAAAAAGAGAATGTATGAATTAGGAAAAAAGATAAAATATTGTTTTTAACACATATTTATGTATGCCAAATACCAGCTAGTGAATGTCTTGACATTTTGAAATGAATATCTCCTGCAAACCCATCAACTGGAGCGTGCAACTGGGCGATCGTTATCGCTTTATGTTTGAGTCTTTTCAGCTTTGTTGCAACACAACGGCCTTTAGACCTCCTTGTGTATTTTTTGCTTCCAGAGACCGAGCTTGTTTAGGGGTTTGATAAATCTGGGAAATAAAGGTTTGATAAATCTTCTAGGAAAAAACAAAAATTAAAAAAACAAAAAACAGAAAAACAAGAATGTTTAAACAAATCCAACTAATCATGTGGGCTAAATAATGCTGCAGTACAAACATTTACTGAGTGAGAGGATCTTTATACTATCTTGCGGAGACGCACGGTCTGATGTCAAACTATGCTTGGGATTTGGACCTACTGTTAAAATTTAAAAAATATGATAATTCTACACATTCACAACACATTATACGTAGACATGAACATGTATCGGCTATAATTAGGTATACGTGCCACTCGCATGTTTCAGGAATTGAATTTCCTCAACAATGTCAGAAAAGTTTGTACTTCGTCCTCAACACCTGGAGCGTTAGAGATCCTGTTTAAGCATCGCACGAGAGCCGTGAGTGGCTTATTAAAAATGTTCTCAATAATAATAATAATAATAATAATGATAATAATAACACATAATTTCTGTTAAGACAGACAGACATATTCTCGTGAAGTACGCTTAAAAAGTGATTACTGTGATGACCATCACTACGTTTACATGGACAGCAATAATCAAATTATTGACCATAATCTAAGTAACCTAATAATGTGGTTAAGGTGTTTACATGAGTCGCTTTAAGAATGCTCCTGTAATGTTCCTATTTTACATGTTATAGATCATAATTAGATTAAGAGCCCGCGTCATTACGTCAACATGCCACGCCATCCGACATCCCTACAGATTTTCACATTTCAACATACAGTTCGTCTTCGTTATGGTGCCGTATACAGGTTTGGGTGTTTTTGTTAAATTTTTTATGAACGCTTTAAGTGCAGTAATTTACTAGTCATGCTGTACTTGCAAATAGACGACTGCTTGAAGCCATGGGGTGCATCTCAAATCATACACTTAATTACTGTATAGTAGCCGAGATGTATAAATCACATGGGGTCATATATCAATTTGACATTTTGACAGAAAGCCTATGTTATAACTACTTGTAGACTCTGGCATCTACACCTTGAGATGATGCTTGAAAAACTAGCTGTAGTCCCATCAATCACAAATCACTCTATAGACCATTAGACAGTCTGTAGATATTGCTAATAGCAGATTGTGCTAGCCATGACAGTTATCAGTAATGGTGCATTTCTCTTTAAATGTGACTGTATGTACAGTGCCTTGCAAAAGTATTCGGCCCCCTTGAACTTTTCAACCTTTTGCCACATTTCAGGCTTCAAACATAAAGATATAATTTTTTTATTTTTTTTGAAGAATCACCAACAAGTGGGACACAATTCTGAAGTGGAACGAAATCTATTGGATTTTTGAAACTTTTTTAACTAATAAAAAAATGAAATTTATGTATGTACAGTGGTGTGAAAAAGTGATTGCCCCCTTCCTCATTTCCTGTTCCTTTGCATGTTTGTCACACTTAAGTGTTTTGGAACATCAAGCCAATTTAAACACTAGTCAAGGACAACACAATAAACACAAAATGCAATTTGTAAATGAAGGTGTTTATTATTAAAGGTGAAAAAAAACCAAACCATCATGGCCCGTGTGTGAAAAAGTGATTGCCCCCTTTGTTAAAACATACTATAACTGTGGTTGTCCACACCTGAGTTCAATTTCTCTAGCCACACCCAGGCCTGATTATTGCCACACCTGTTCACAATCAAGGCATCACTTAAATAGGAGCTGCTTGACACAGTAAGGTCCACCAGAAGATCCTTAAAAGCTACACATCATGCCGAGACCCAAAGAAATTCAGGAACAATTGAGAAAGAAAGTAATTGAGATCTACCAGTCTGGAAAGGGTTATAAAGCCATTTCCAAAGCTTTGGGAATCCAGCGAACCACAGTGAGAGCCGTTATCCACAAATGGCGAAGACATGGAACAGTGGTGAACCTTCCCAGGAGTGGCCGGCCGCCCAAAATTACCCCAAGAGCGCAGCGACAACTCATCCAAGAGTTCCCAAAAGACCCCACAACAACGTCCAAAGAACTGCAGGCCTCACTTGCCTCAGTTAAGGTCAGCGTTCATGCCTCCACCATCAGGAAAAGACTGGGCAAAAATGGCCTGCATGGCAGAGTTCCAAGGAGAAAACCATTGCTGAGAAAAAAGAACATCAAAGCTCGTCTCAATTTCTCCACAACACATCTTGATGATCCCCAAGACTTTTGGGACAACATTCTGTGGACCGATGAGACAAAAGTGGAACTCTTTGGAAGGTGTGTGTCCAAGTATATCTGGCGTAGAAGGAACACTGCATTTCATAAAAAGAACATTATACCAACAGTAAAATATGGTGGTGGTAGTGTGATGGTCTGGGGCTGTTTTGCTGCTTCAGGACCTGGAAGACTTGCCGTGATAAAAGGAACTATGAATTCTGCTGTCTACAAGAGATCCTGAAGGAGAATGTCCGACCATCTGTTCTTGTACTCAGAACTTGGGTTCTGCAGCAGGACAATGATCCTAAACACACCAGCAAGTCCACCACCGAATGGCTGAAGAAAAACAAAATGAAGACTTTGGAGTGGCCTAGCCAAAGTCCTGACCTGAATCCTATTGAGATGTTGTGGTATGACCTTAAAAAGGCCGTTCATGCTCGAAAACCCTCTAATGTAACTGAATTAGGACAATTCTGCAAAGATGAGTGGGCCAAAATTCCTCCAGGACGCTGTAAAAGTCTCATTGCACGTTATCGCAAACGCTTGGTTGCAGTTGTTGCTGCTAAGGGTGGCCCAACCAGTTATTAGGTTTAGGGGGCAATCACTTTTTCACACAGGGCCATGATGGTTTGGATTTTTTTTCACCTTTAATAATAAACACCTTCATTTACAAATTGCATTTTGTGTTTACTTGTGTTGTCCTTGACTATTGTTTAAATTGGTTTGATGTTCCGAAACACTTAAGTGTGACAAACATGCAAAGGAACAGGAAATGAGGAAGGGGGCAAACACTTTCTCACACCACTGTATATGATTTTGATTGAGGAAAAATTTGCCTTATTGATGATGTTGAAAATGCTTGGACATTTTATTATGATGGTTTTATAGGCCTGGTAAACAAGCATGCCCCACTTAAAAGACAGAGTGAAAGGGCGAAAAAATGTTTGGTTTAGTAATGAATTGTCTGACTTCCTTCTTGAGCAAAATCAAGCCTGGGCTCAAGCTAGGTGGTCAAAAATAGAGTCTGACCGGTTGAAATTTCGACGTTTGCGGAATTTATGTACTGGGAAATATCCATAATGCCAAATCAGTCTATTTCCTTTCTGAAACATCCAAAAATTTAAATAACCCTCTTAAGTTCTGGAAAACAAATCATTAACCAATGCACAAATAGATACAGAAGTACCATCTTATATTGTTGTTGATGATAAAAAAATCAGTGACAAAAATAAAATTCTTAATAGTTTTAATAATCATTTTATTGCTGCTAGCTCCCTTTATGACACATTACATTATCCAGATTCCAGCTCTCCCACTGTATGTCTATTGATCATTCACTGGTAGCTCAATCATTTCATTTCAAGACAGTAACGGTAACAGAAGTAAGGAGGGCTTTGAAAGATCTAGACCAAAAAAATTATCAGGTCCAGATAATTTGGAACCATATTTTCTAAAAATAGATTTTTTAGAATTAGAATTTTCTAGAATTGATAGCCAATCCAGTTGCATATTTAATAAATTTTTCATTAGCTAGGAATCAAATACCAACCATTTGGAAATCTGCCAATGTTATCCCACTTTACAAAGGTGGTGACTCCGTAAACATAAATAACCTATCCATAAATAAACCATAAATAGGCCTATCTCTAAATTGTCAGTATTAGCTAAAATAATGGAATCATTCATTAGCATGCAGTTGAAAAATTGTTTCATTAAAAACAATATTTTGAATGAATTCCAATCTGGTTTCAGGAAACAACATAGTACAATAACAGCTGTTTTAAAAGTTGTTAATGACTTGTTTAAGATCTTGGACAATAAACAGTATGGTGCTGCACTGTTTATTGATTTGTCAAAAGCTTTTGACACATTGGACCCTAAAATACTTCTTCAAATACTCACCTCTACTGGACTATCAGAACAAGCAGTGGGATTGTTCAACTGTTATTCATCAGGAAGAACACAATGAGTGAAAGTAAATGGCCATACATACATCAATCTCCCTAAACATTTCAAAAGGGGTGCCTCAAGGCTCAATTCTTGGGCCTCTTCTTTTTATCATTTATACAACCAACCTCTGAAATAATATAAAAATGACAAATTAGCATTACTATGCTGATGACATTGTTCCCTATTGTTCTGGGTCCATGTTAGGTCAAGCAATCATAACTTTACAATCTGCTTTTAACATCTTGCAATATAATCTGGTAACTTTAAAATTAGTATTAAACTCTGAAAAAACTAAAGTCATGACTTTCACTCTGAATTAATGGAATTAATTAATGGAAAACTTTATCCTGAATATTTGTACACTTTCAGGTACAGAAATCGAACAAGTGTCGCATTACAAATACTTGGGCATTACTATTGACCAGTCACTGTCTGTTACAGTGCATGTCCAAGATTTGGTTAAAAGGTTGAAATTGAAGTTAGGGTTTTTTTTTTTGTTTTTTTTTAGAATTAAGTCTTGTTTATCTTTTGAAGCAAAAAAACAACAACTGGTAAACACAACATTTTTGTCTGTCTTGGACTATGGTGATATTTTATACATGTATTCTACCTCCCAGTGTCTTCTTCCTTTGGACACAGTGTTTCACGGAGCATTGAGATTTATTACAAACTTAAAATCTCTCACTCATCACTGTTTGCTGTATTCTCGAGTCGGATGGTTCTCCCTTTCCATTCAGCGTTGGATGCACTGGCATCGTTTTATTTATAGGGCAGTGTTGGGAATTCTTCCTCCTTATTTGAACACTTACAGTGGTGTGAAAAAGTGTTTGCCCCCTTCCTCATTTCCTGTTCCTTTGCATGTTTGTCACACTTAAGTGTTTCGGAACATCAAACCAATTTAAACAATAGTCAAGGACAACACAAGTAAACACAAAATGCAATTTGTAAATGAAGGTGTTTATTATTAAAGGTGAAAAAAAATCCAAACCATCATGGCCCTGTGTGAAAAAGTGATTGCCCCCTAAACCTAATAACTGGTTGGGCCACCCTTAGCAGCAACAACTGCAACCAAGCGTTTGCGATAACGTGCAATGAGGCTTTTACAGCGTCCTGGAGGAATTTTGGCCCACTCATCTTTGCAGAATTGTCCTAATTCAGTTACATTAGAGGGTTTTCGAGCATGAACGGCCTTTTTAAGGTCATACCACAACATCTCAATAGGATTCAGGTCAGGACTTTGGCTAGGCCACTCCAAAGTCTTCATTTTGTTTTTCTTCAGCCATTTGGTGGTGGACTTGCTGGTGTGTTTAGGATCATTGTCCTGCTGCAGAACCCAAGTTCTGAGTACAACGAACAGATGGTCGGACATTCTCCTTCAGGATCTCTTGTAGACAGCAGAATTCATAGTTCCTTTTATCACGGCAAGTCTTCCAGGTCCTGAAGCAGCAAAACAGCCCCAGACCATCACACTACCACCACCATATTTTACTGTTGGTATAATGTTCTTTTTATGAAATGCAGTGTTCCTTCTACGCCAGATATACTTGGACACACACCTTCCAAAGAGTTCCACTTTTGTCTCATCGGTCCACAGAATGTTGTCCCAAAAGTCTTGGGGATCATCAAGATGTGTTGTGGAGAAATTGAGACGAGCTTTGATGTTCTTTTTTCTCAGCAATGGTTTTCTCCTTGGAACTCTGCCATGCAGGCCATTTTTGCCCAGTCTTTTCCTGATGGTGGAGGCATGAACGCTGACCTTAACTGAGGCAAGTGAGGCCTGCAGTTCTTTGGACGTTGTTGTGGGGTCTTTTGGGAACTCTTGGATGAGTTGTCGCGCGCTCTTGGGGTAATTTTTGGCGGCCCCGCCACTCCTGGGAAGGTTCACCACTGTTCCATGTCTTCGCCATTTGTGGATAATGGCTCTCACTGTGGTTCGCTGGATTCCCAAAGCTTTGGAAATGGCTTTATAACCCTTTCCAGACTGATAGATCTCAATTACTTTCTTTCTCAATTGTTCCTGAATTTCTTTGGGTCTCGGCATGATGTGTAGCTTTTAAGGATCTTCTGGTGGACCTTACTGTGTCAAGCAGCTCCTATTTAAGTGATGCCTTGATTGTGAACAGGTGTGGCAATAATCAGGCCTGGGTGTGGCTAGAGAAATTGAACTCAGGTGTGGACAACCACAGTTATAGTATGTTTTAACAAGGGGGGCAATCACTTTTTCACACAGGGCCATGATGGTTTGGATTTTTTTTCACCTTTAATAATAAACACCTTCATTTACAAATTGCATTTTGTGTTTACTTGTGTTGTCCTTGACTATTGTTTAAATTGGTTTGATGTTCCGAAACACTTAAGTGTGACAAACCTGCAAAGGAACAGGAAATGAGGAAGGGGGCAAACACTTTTTCACACCACTGTACATCCTCTCAAGGCTTGTAGGGACATATCACTTACATTCAAGAGATTTATTTTTATTGTCTGTCCCTAAAGCTCATACTAACTTTGGGAAAAAGTCTTTTCATTTTGCAGCACCATCTGCATGGAATAAGATTCAGAAGGAATTACAGTTGAAGGAGTTGGTCTCACTGTATTCTTTTAAAGGTTTTTTAAAGGACCTTGCCGAAAGGCAATCTGTTTGTCACTGTTTTTTAAATTGATTAAGACCCTGTTTTTTTATGATGACATTGTTGTCCAAATATGATGAGTGAAAGTGTGTCTATGTGCTTATTTGGGTCTCTGTATTTATTTGTAACCGTGCTGCTGCCACTTGCCAGGACACTCTTGTAAAAGAGATTTTTAATCTCAAGGAGTTCTTATCATGGTTAAATAAAGGTTTGAATGAAAAAAAAGATTCATGTCCATCATGCACTTTTCCATAAGACGCTGGAAGCATTCGTAATACCCTTTTGGCATACAGTTAAACTCCCAAAAGCCCAAGGTGCAGACATAAGCGGTCTTAGGATTATCTGATTCGTCAATCTCTATCTGGTAATATCCGTACTTTAGATCAAGGACTGAAAACCATTTGGATCCATTCAAAGTGGAAAATGTCTCTTCCAGATTTGGGAGTACGTAAGCATCCTTAATAGTCTGGAGGTTAAGTTTCCTGTAATAAATGCAGAGACGACCATCACCATTCCTCTTTCTCACTACCACAATAGGTGAAAAAAAGGGTGAAGAAGACTCACAAATGACTCCTGCTTATGGACTGCTTCCAGGTCATTAGGATGGATAGGTCTAGCTCTGTGTTTGAAAGGCATCTCATCGGAAAGTTTAATCTGGTGTTTCACTTTATCAGTTCTCCCGAAGTCAAGAGACATCTGGCATGCTATGGAACTGTTGCAGAATTCTTTCTTTCCAATTCTTTCTTTCAATTGAAGAACCGTCAATGTCGAAATTCAAGGTAGATTTAAGACTAGTGCTGGGTTTCTGTGTATTCACACAGTGTTTTTGTGAAATAACTCTCTGGAAGGTACTGACTTCCCCGATGACACATATCTGAGGAATCGTGACGTCGTGATCGGTTTCAGTGGCAAGTACTACTGGAATCTTACGGAATGCTTTAGCTGGTACGTCAATGAGACAGGTCCTCACAAGTAATCAGCAGAGATGATGTGGATGGATGTTCAAACACAGCAGTTTTCTCTGACAGCAGTACAGGTCCAGGAACAGAACCAACTACCACCACCGTCTGACCAGCCGGAACAAGGCGGGATTTCTTTTCATGCATGATAACCCATCCAGTTCTACCATATATATCCTGGTGATGTCTCAGTTCAAGAACTTTCAGTACTGCTTTGTGGCCATGTGATGTCGATGGCCGCACCTCAGCAGTGATTCCACCATAGGTTTCATACAGTACATCCAGGGTGTTAGTTCCAATTAACATCAGGGTAAATGATTGGGGCACTGTGGTGATTATGGGAGCCTGTATCTAATAAACAATAGACATTCTCCCTTCCTATTTTGATCTGAGTGGTACTCTTTGCACCTACCAATCCCCTTGGTAATCTAAAGGAATTTACTTGAGTATGAGTCTTTAGTAAGGCTTGTCTCTTGGCCGTTAACTTAAACTTAGGTTCAGCGGGACATTTACAACTCACTAGAGTTCCTGTCAGCCCCATGACGGGAACTGATCTCAGTTTAAATGCATTATACTACTGTCTTGCCTTTCCCACCTCTGGCGTCGCAATCTAAGCTCTTTTCTTTTTGCAGCTACCAGATCGGGAGTAGGATGAGACCCGCACGTGGCCACCAGATGACCATTCTCTCCGCATCGGAAACATTACCAAAGCTTTGGCTTCGGGGTGAGATTGTCACCTGTGGTCGGTGTGGTAATCACGGTGTTTGCCTGGTCAGGATTTTTTAAATTCTGACTTCAACTGAGAGTCCCTTTTGAGAACAGGCTGTCTAACTCCTGCGAGCATGGCTATCTGATCCTTTAAGTCATCCTTTACATGCTTTCTCAATACACTCATGTCTCTGGAATCCTGACTGGTACAGAGTTTGCTGACTTCATGTACAGATTGTGCTTGGGCGACAGGCCTGGAGCAGCATCAGCAGTTCTGCAAATGATGGAGGGTTGAGTTTCTTGCGCTCTAGCTGGAGATCAGTGAGCAGACCCTTGTCCCAACAACCCCAGCAGAATCATTTAAGGAGATGTCGGTCCACCTCACCCCTTGGCACTCCCCCTCTCCGTACAGTGAGTTTCAAGGCCACCTGAAGCCGCTGCAGATAAGCAGAAGGCTTATTCCATGATCCTGTAAAGTGTTCATGAAATGGAGAAACAGTTCTTCCCCATCAGCCATAGTTCCGAGATGCTGGAGATCAGATGCTGGAGCACGAAGACTTTCTAGTATTTTCCTTGTCTTATCGAGATCAGAGATTTAAATTGTCTTGCATAAGCAAGTCCACATGAGAATCCCAAGTGTCAAAGTCAGTTTCGCTGTATGGTCTGGGTGTCTTCCCGGAAAATGATCTTAGTCATATAGCGGAATGAGCATGCTTGCCCTTGTCTTCGCTCTTAACAATGTGTTCTACTACAACCCTCTGCACCTCTGGTGGATTGAGATCACAGGACAGTAATGTCTGTGGCTTATCTGGCATTGAGCTGGGAAGCATCAACTTGGGATCGGTGTCAAGTAAAGTAGCTCGGGTAGGGAAAAAAAACCCTTGCCTGTGGATGGAGGGGTGTCAACATCACAAAAGGGTTTCTCTCGAGTCGGAAACTTCGTGCTGGAGAGGGCTGAAGAGTGTGCTTGGCTCCATGGCATCGAAGGAGACCACTCCCTTTATCTCATTTAAGTAATGATGGGCATTGGCCCCTACTTTTTTAGATATCAGCTAATGTCTCTACACAACACTTAGACTCGGGATCATCAGATAGAGTATGAACATACGGCCACAGAAGTCCTAGAGTTTGTAAGGCTATCCCTGAGGTGTACTCTACTATGAGGCTCTTATGTAATTCAGAGGTGTTCTCGTCTACTGTTAAAGACCTAGCGATGGAACCATACTGTTTTAGATCATTAATGATAGACTCCTCTTTATCTAACCCAGGTAACCAACTCACTATTACCGCATTGGGCACCTTAACCCCTAATCTCCATAATGCAGCAACAGTGGAAAGTTACGTGGAAAACTATCAGAAGACACAGGGTATGTCGTTCCACAGTCGTAATCAAATATCTTATTGGATCCTGGCTGGCTCGCCACAATTTACTATGCAACCCACTCGTCAAGGGCGCGTCACTTATTGGGGTATTACAGTGTGTGATTACTGCAATGAGTAGTCAAGATACCTAGATGGTCGGAATTGGGCCAGATCAAAAGACTATAGATTCACTCACTGGAGCCACGAATCGGATGATGACAGTGAAATAATACACCAGGCACACAAATAAAGTTACCGTATTTTCCGCACTACAAGGCGCACCTAAGCGCCTTAAATTTTGTGTGTACTGAGTTTCAAAATCTGTAAAAATGTTGTTGTGCGACTTCGGTAAGCGCTCAGCTTAATTGACTGTCGGACCATTTCCTGCTGACACAGGGACGTAATACGTACACTACATACGCTGACAGTGATAAAATCATCAGAGAACATTATGTAATACGTACAGTAATACGTACAGTATGTACGCTTACCTCCGCCACGCCTCAGGTAGGTATACTACCGGTATGCTGCAAAACAACATTTGTTTGTCTAAGGACCCCCTCAAATGGCACCAGTGAAGAGACATGTTTACAAGGCACAATTCAAACTACAGGCTATCAGTTACGCGGTTGTAAATGGGAACAGAGCAGCTGCGAAAGAATTCAAGATCAATGAATCTATGGTTCGGAAGTGGAGGAAGCAAGAAAATGAACTGTGCCAAGTTAAGAAGACGAAACAGAGTTCCATGGGAACAATGCGAGGTGGCCACAG
Organism: Ameiurus melas; assembly: GCA_012411365.1. NCBI lineage: Eukaryota > Metazoa > Chordata > Actinopteri > Siluriformes > Ictaluridae > Ameiurus > Ameiurus melas. The sequence goes on along the minus strand of CM022762.1, from coordinate 24,366,641 downwards.
TTAGACCAACTTGAAAAATGGATTATTGAACAAAGAACAGCCGGGAGAAGCGTCTCTACAGTCACCATTCTACTGAAGGCAACAACGATAGCACAAGACATAAAGATCGAACACTTTCAAGGAGGTCTGTCTTGGTGCTTTCGTTTTATGAAAAGGCGTCATCTCTCCATACGCTCAAGGACTACCGTGGTGCAGCAACTGCCAGCGGATTACAAAGAAAAGCTGGACACCTTCCGCAACTACTGCAGTAAAAAGATTACCGACAAAAAGATCCAGCCCAACCACAACACCAACATGGACGAGGTCCCCCTTACTTTTGACATCCCCGTGAACCATACTGTGGAGAAAAGGGGGACCATCACGGTATCAACACGCACCACGGGGCATGAGAAGTTGGCTTTCACGGTTGTTCTTTGTTGCCATGGTAATGGACAGAAACTACCACCTATGGTCATTTTTAAGAGGAAGACGCTGCCAAAATTAAAGTTTCCAGCCGGAGTCATCGTTAAGGCCAATCAAAAGGGCTGGATGGACAAGGAGAAAATGAGAGAGTTGCTAAGAGAGGTGTTTGTAAAGAGACCGGATGGTGTTTTCCACGCATCACCGTCCCTGTTGATCTGCGACTCCATGCGCGCCCATCTCACCATTACTGTTTTGAATGAAGTGAAGCAAATGAATTCAGAGCTTGCCATCATTCCAGGAGGATTAACAAAAGAACTCCAACCGCTGGACATTGGTGTAAACAGGGCGTTCAAAGTTAAGTTGCGAGCGGCGTGGGAGCGATGGATGACAGACGGATGACACCTTTACTAAGACTTTCGTTTGTGCTGCTTCGGTTCCGGAGATATAAAAGGAATATTTATAGGTCATTCTGGCGTCATCCAGCCCCCCCACATGCTCCGAATTAACCCAAAATAGTCTCGATTTAATATTCCTTTAATATCTCCGGAACCGAAGCAGCACAAACGAAACTTTTAACGGCACAAACCAGCACAAACGATTGAGACTATTATGCTGACGTTTTGCGTTGGTGGGGGGGCCAACTTCACGCAGGTCTTATGTATGGGTTATGTACAGAAATAGACCCCATAATTGAGACTGCGCCTTATAATCCGGTAAAATACGGTAATTTCGTATATTATAGAAAATAACCAATAGGAACAAATATAACAGTAAGGAAATAAAATAAATCAAATAAAAGAATAAAAATTGGAATCCCAAACTTACACACTAAACAATTAACAGAAGAACACAGTATATGTACACTACACAATTATTAATTTAACACAACATCCTTCAAACTATATGGTACACAAATCAGATCACATCGAACTATTAACTTAGCTAAACTCGAGTATTGGTGAGACAGAGTTCACAGTCCCTCGTTCACCAAGTACCCAGTCAGTGCAGTATGAGTGTCCTCCTCCAAAGGAAACAAGTGTCAATGTGCACACAGTTCTACCTGATCCCTTGGGCCAAGGGAAAAATAAATCAAAGCTCTCGGTGCAGTAGGCTGAAATTGCAACCTAGCTGCAATCAGGTTCTAGGTCGAGTGGGGTTGGCTCACCATCTATTACTGGAACAGTTTCTCCGTGGTTATCCAGAATCTTAGCCCACAACATCAATCAATCAATATCTGAACTCAACATTAAAACCTGACCTACATGAGATATTCATCCATCCTTAGCCATTATCTTACAGCTAGCATACAGCAACACGAGGCGTGGCGGCTAGCGCCGTTTATACTGAGGTCAATAATCTAAAATGGCGGATGTCACATATAAATTAATAGATATAAACTCGCCAGTGCAAGAGAACAGCACATTACTCTGGCATGCATTCCAACTTAGACTTTCTCGTGGCACGGTTACTACTGAGTCTCTTCCTATCGCCCTCGCTAGCTGAGAGGCGGGCTCAGCCATCCCATTGGCTGAAATGTAGCAACTCTCAATCTTACAGACTGATGTCCTAACAGCACCCTGACCTCATATAGGATGATTCTAATAGTCACTCAGGATTTATTTATATCCAAGTTTTACCCCTGTGTTACAAGTGCTATCTAACTACTCTGACATTCATTAAAAGGTGTGTTGTGCCCTGTTATTGTATTATAATAAACCCTGGCTTCATATAGTGCAAAAAGCAAAATAATTAATTGGTCTGTATGTTTTTTATAGACAAATGACTGATGTACCGCATTTCTCAGACAAAAATCTTGCCCCACCATTTTTGGAGGCCACCCCTGTGTGTATGAATAACCAAATAAACTAATGAACGGAAGCTTATAGGCTTCTATGGGGCAACTATTGTGCTGTTGATGACAAAATGCTCAATCCATGGAGCTGTAAGGATTTCAATTCAGTGCCATTTTGTTCACAATGAAAAGCTTTGCTTCTTGATCCATCTTCAGCTACAGAAACTATTATGTTGGCCAGCAGTGTGAATAAGATAATTCAGTGGTGTCATAAAGAGCTCCAAAAGTAAATCCAAAGAATCATTTTTGGATTGTATACTAAATGATTGCAAGGTGAAGTGTGTATATTGACTTGTTTTTGTTTTTTTAAGAAACCCATTAGAAACCCCACCCACACCTCCACCCAGGAACCCAAACCTCCCCAGTTCACTGTGCATCCATTTCTGTCATATAAAGTCATATAAATTCCACAGTGCCATTCACATCAATTCCCCTCTTGTGGCTGCTGTCCATTTCCTCAATCTGTAGCATCTCCTTGGTGACAGTATGTGTTATACAGATTTACAGAATTTTGGCCTGAAGAAACTTGTCAGCAAGATATAGCATTTTCCTTTAGTCATTTCTAAAAACCGGTTAATCTGTTCTGTGGTGTATAACTGTTCAGGTTGTTCTGGAAAGTTAAAAGTGTCTGGTTGATCTGGGGTGACCTTGTCCATGTCTGTGAGGGGTCCGCTCCTGTAGCTCCTGCGCTTCACTCTGGGCCCAAGTCCTCCAGCATCACTACATTATGCTGTGGCTGTTTGGATGATTCCTCCACGTTGTCCATCTTCTCCCTTGTTGTTTCCAGTTTATCTTTATTGTTCTCAATGTCCTTGTCCTGTGGGTTTCTGTTATGCGGAGTCGCTAGCTCCGACAGCAATAGTGGTGTATGGTTTGCTATGAATGCTGTCTGTGGTGTTGGTTATATTACTAGCACGGGCAAGGGTGTCATGTTCTATCACTAGGTGCTACTTTTGTTTCAGTGGCGGTGGTATGTTCATCACTGACCTCTCTAGCTGTGGCTCCGGTGTGTTGTTGCCCCCATTTGCCCCTGGCTCCTGTTCTACAGTGTTCCCCCGCTGGCTGTCTCCGCACTGCTGCTGCTGTAGCCTGGCCGTGTCGCCCCTGGAGCTCCACAGCTGCACAGCTCTGCGTGGGCAGCTCTGCGAGGGCAGCTCTGCGATCTCCTCACACCCAAAACACTTCAGGCATTCGGTGGTGGCAAAAACGGTGTAGCTTTATACTTTACACATGAAGTTAATATCCAGTGTTTGGTCTCAGTTGTTTATGAACACATAAATCTGTCTGCGGAAAGACATGACGTGTTTTACTGCAGAGTTTTTGCAGCCAAGCAGAATATCATTCATGGGGCTGGCGAACTTCCTAAGTGGGCCAGCTACTTCATTATCAGCTTGTCTTTAATGAAGCGGGACACGTTAGAAATTGCAGGGGCAGAAAGAGGGGTAACGTGTAGCATGATACCTTTTAGCCATATTCCATTTTCCATTAGCATATTCACAAATCTTTCCTTTTTTAGGAAAACTACCAATGCTTTATTCATTCTGTATCAACTATAGATTTTGATTTTGATAATATCCTGGTCTGAAAAAAAAAACAGGTGAGTTCATTAAAATAATTTCCGTTTACTTTTAATTACTATTATAATTTAAACTGTGAATGACCATTACAAGATGAAAATTACTCATTATTGACATAAATAACACGAGGGTGGGGGGTTTCATGTGGCCTTTTTTAAAAGAAATTACAGGAATTCTGAAAAAGGTATGGAAATTGAAAATGTAAAATGTGTTTATGTTTGTGTGTGTGTGTGTGTGTGTGTGTGTGTGTGTGTGTAAGAGAAAGGGAGAGTTCTAGTGAATGTAATAACCGTGTGAATGAATAAGAGGCCAGACTGCCCACTTATTTCCCAGTTTATTCACTCCACAGCCTGCTGTGACTTAAAGCTTTTGTGACTTAAATTTTATTTGCCCCTCAGTCATGGTGGCACTGCCTCTACTCAGCTGTTTGCCTGCTTTTGACTACATTTTCCATTCAGTCTCTGAAGCAATGCAAATGATTAAAGAAAAAAAAAAGTAAAAAAAAACAAAAACAAAAGGAAACTTGAAAATGAAAAACAGGGTGGTTTTATGAGATTCTATATAAATCTAATTTACACATAGAAGAGATAATGGGAAGAGAGGAAACGACACCTGCTCAGATCTAAAACTGTCACCTCCCTGAGCAGATTGGATGATAGCGTGAAAATGTTTGCTGCAATTTTCAGTTGCCAGAATCCCTCTTCTGTGAGTCTCCTTCTCTGTTTCTCTCTTCCTTATTACTCCTTCCACACCTACTCCCGTGCGGTCTTCTGTTAGTGGTCTGAATGCACCATTTATGAAAGTACGAGTGTCTTAACATATTATTCTGGAATATTATGGCATCTGTGGAGTCTGGGCTATCTATGACCTGTATTTCATGATGGTCCGTTGGATGAGGGAAGGATTTAGCATACACATACTGCCACATTAAATACCCCCCCATCATTGTCATCATTGTCAACAAACTTACAGGACATCTTCCATACATGTCTGAGAAAGGCTCACAAAATCAACACAGACTGCAATTACCAAACACACAGACTGTTAACCAGACTGCCATCAGGCAGACAGTACTACATGATACAACCCAGAACCAGCAGGTTGAAGAACAGTTACTACCTACATCAGGATCCTGAATAAACTGTAATCCAGTCATTACTCCTTTTCCCACTCATTCCGCCACTACCACCCACACCCTTACTCCCACACAATGGTCACCTCACTGACAGATCACAGATACTCATGGACAATGTCTAGGTCTTGGGTGGTCATTAGAGAGGTATGTCTTCCAACAGCATGCAAAAAAGACAATGTTAGTGTTTTCAGAACTAATATGCTGACTAATGGATGATGTATCCATTCTCTCACCATGTTTCAGCAGCATATGCATAAAAGAGATGATTGACAATGAATGACATACGCCTATTAACACTTGCAATAGCATCCCTGATAACACACGTGGCCTTGGTAGCAAAAGACAATAAAATAGACATGTCCATTGAAGATGGCATCACTGACAGGAATGTCTATCTGGATGACTCAAACGCTTAGGTAGCACCCTTGCTCTTCAATCCAATTAGGCCTCGCCTACCTAACAACAGGTGTCAAGCTGTCAAATGCCTTGCATGCCTTTGCCACACTCTGAAGAGAAAACCAGACATGAAAGAGCATTTTGGTACTTACCCATATCTGGTGTTTACCACGCACAGAAAAAAGACCAAATATATGTAGTCATGAGCTACAAGCCCTCAACAATGTGTTCCTTAGTGGACCACACATGAACAATACCCTACTGGGTGTCCTCATCTGGTATTGCAGGGAACTTGTGGCAGAAACAGCATATACAGCATATCTTCTATTGCTTCACTGTCTGTGAAGATTAAAGAGACTTTCTTGGATTCCTATGTGTTGAAGATAACAATCTGACCAACACATTGTAGAGTACTGCATGAAAGTACGTTTTCAGTAACAGTCATCACCCTGTGGTGGCCATATATTGCTTGCAAACAACTGTTCTACAGGGAGAGAACAAATATGACATGGATGTGAAACAGTTCATCATGAGGAATTTCTATGTGGATGATGGACATACCTTATTCACTGCTGACGATGAAGCCCCTGCAGTTCTAAAAGCAAATGAAATTTTAGCAAAGTCAAACATCAGACAACACAAAATATCTTCTAACAGTCACAATCTGTGAGTTAAAATTATACCCCTTAACCTTACAATGCAGCTTGGGACTCATTTGGAACCTGCAGTCTGACACCTTCACCTTCCATGGGTCACTGGATGAAAAGCCGTTCACTAGAAGAGGCATCCATTCAATTGTCAAAAGCCTTCATGATCCTCTGGGATTTGTAGCACCTATAATGATACAGGGCAAGGCCTTGGTCAGCAAACTGTCCACTGAGCAATGTGAATTGAATTCTTCTATACCAGCTAAGAGAGAAGCAAGTGGAAAACATGGATAAACTTCTCGAACTTAAGGAGCTTCAGATTGAAGAACATATGTTCCCGTTTCTTTCTTTTCACTAAATACAAATAAATCTGTATTTTCTTCCAGACACATCTACCATGGCTATATCAGCTGCTGCTTTTCTAAGGGCATTCAACATAGAGGACCATAACCATGATGGGTTCCTCATGGGGAAGTCTAGTCTAAGTTAGCCTGTTCTGTACCACAGATACTACTGAGAAGCACCAACTGGTATACAGGCCCAGAATCAAGTGCAGCCAGAGCCCTATAACCTCATCGCACCAGACACAGAGGTACATCCAAACAAAACCCTTTGCTACCAAAATGCCTGAAGGTCAGCTAAACTCTCACCAGTATAAACATACTGGAGTGCTGGAGAGTACTCATCTGAGCTGTGGTCAGACTCATACACAAGGTCAGATCAGGGGAGGTATCTTATGGAAGTTGCTGTTCATTCTGCTGGGCTGTGGATAATTGTAAGCAAAAGAGTGGTGGCAAGTGTTATGCATCAGTGTGTAAACTGTAAGAGACTGGGATAAAGACTGGAGGAGCAGAAAATGTTCAACCTACCTGCTGATTGGGTTAACCCAGATCCACCATTCACCAATGTCTATGTTGCTGTATTTTGGACCTTGGTCCATCAGTTCTCGACATACCAGAGGAAGTCATGTTGAGAAAAAGTGATGGGCCATTATGTTCACCTGCCTAGGAACAAGAACGTTGCATATTGAAGTGATTGTTCTTTATTATTTTATAAATATATATTTATGTCTATTGTTCTTTAGTTTTATAAGCGCAAGATGAGAAGATTAATTGCTGTCTGAAGACCTGTCAGGCTTCATTCTGATTGAGGAACAAACTTCATCAGGGCTTGTAAAGAACTTAAAATAAACTCAGAAAACCCAGAGCTCAAAGGATATCTTCCAGATCAAGGGTGCACCTGGACCTTCAACTTTCCTCTCTTTCTCTACATGGGTGGATTGTGGGAAAGAAATATAGGTATCACTCAGAGGATCCTGCTCAAGGCGGATTCCACTCATGTCACATGAGGTTCTAGCCACGCTCATGGCGGCCATGTTTGTAGGCCGCAGTGCAGTATGGGAAATGTAGTCACTGGTTTGCTGTGATATGACAATAACAGTTTGCCTAATATATTCTACAAATTTTGAACAGTTGAGGTGATAAGTTTACATATGCCTTGCACAATTAAAATTTTAAAAAGGGTTAATAAAAATTGCAGTTTGTTTTTATTTAGTACTGCCCTGAATACGTTGTTTCACATAACAGATGTTTACACATAGTCCGCAAGATACAATAATAATTTAATTTACACAAATGAACCAGTTCAAAAGTTTACATATGCTTGATTCTTTATACTGTGTGTTATGATCAAGGACTGTTTTTATGTTTTGTGATAGCTGTCCATCCCTTGCTTGTCGTGAGCAGTTAACCTGCCCATTGTTTTTCAGAAAAATCATCCAAGTCGTGCACATTCTTTGCTTTTCCAGCATCTTCTGCATCTTTGACCCCTTTCCAACAGTGTCTCTATGATGTTGGGATCCATCTTTTCCCACTGAGGACAATTGAGGGACTCATACATAATTATTACAAAAGGTTCACTGATGCTCAAGAAGGCAACTCACTACATTAAGTTTTTTACATTAAGCAACTCATACATTAATTTTAACTTTTGAACAGGATGTTCAGTGTAAATTGTTATTTTGTTGAACAGCTCATTTAGTACTGCCCTTGGTGGTGGTTTACACATTTGCCTGAAACCTCCAGGGTCCGGGGTTCGATTCCCACTGTGGCCCTGTGTGTGCGGAGTTTGCATGTTCCCACCGTGCTGCGGGGGTTTCCTCCGGGTACTCCGGTTTCCTCCCCCAGTCCAAAGACATGCATGGTAGGCTGATTGGCGTGTCTAAAGTGTCTGTAGTGTATGAATGGGTGTGTGTGTGTGTGTGTGTGTGTGTGTGTGTATGTGCCCTGCGATGGACTGACACCCTGTCCAGGGTGTACCCCGCCTTGTGCCCGATGCTCCCTGGGATAGGCTCCAGGTTCCCTGTGACCCTGAAAGGGAGTAAGCAGTAGAAGATGGATGGATGTTATCCAAATATCAAAATAATATAAATTTACACCAATCAACCCCTTTGTTGGATAAGCAGAAAATGGAAGAAAATGGATGAACATGTAGAGGATGTGCTGCATCAAGTGCTTTTTAATCAGAAGCTGCCAAATAATGTGGTGGAGGTGTAACCAGCACACAGTCGATATGCATAATCTTAATGAGATTAGCTGAAATCATACAATTTGGAGGTTCATGCCTACCTGGCCTTCTTATTGGTCAGTGACCATTCACTTTCTTTGTTCCTCAACAGATTAACATAAGGATGCCTAAAGCCCCTAATTTCACCTCATCCAATTACCACTGACCAGTTAGGTCTCCCCTATTATACTACAGCTACCAACCTGGGTGGTTGAAGGCTATGTTATTCTTCTTACATGAGTAAATGAAGCCACTCAACCACATCCTTTCGAACTCAAGGAAAGTGCTATTCTCCACCTTTCATATGCATGAGCTCACAGATGCCCATGATTGGCTAGTGTCGCTGTGATTTATGTAGGAGAAAGAATGCCACCCTTCCTCCATAAAGGCTAATTTTGCTCTCATGGTCTCCTGGCCATGGGTGGCTGTGGCATTGTCAAGATTCAAACTCACAATCTCCAGAAGAGAGGGCAAATGCTACGGAGCCCTCATAATAACTTTTAATGATAGCATCACTCCGTTCTGCAAAAGCTGAATGAGCTATGCAAGGGAGCTGATTGACACCTTAAAACCTAAGCCAGGGTATGACAACTCTCTTCCAATCTTTTTTAATGCATGGTTAGCAAACCTCACTTTGCTAGACCTGTGCAAAGCAACTCTGCAAACTCTGGCTTCTGTCACAGAAGCCCTAGACAGAAGAGTACAGCATGCCCAAGTTGACTGTTCATGTGGCACTATTAGATCACTGTAATCTGGTTCCACGTTCCAACACCCACAAAGGGTCCTGATGGTCTCAGACAGATGACAATGAGTGTCACACCCTCAGACCCTTGGTAGGCATTTGAATTCTCTCTGGCCACCATAGACAGTGTGCTTGCTACTAAAGAGACCGGGGTATACAATGCATACAGTGCTGTTAGGCAACCTATTTTTTTGTCCAAATTTTGTTATAGATGTGTATTTTATGACTGTTATTTAATCAGTAGAATAGCATTTAATATTTCCAAACTACTTTTCCAACAAAAAATTTAATGCTACAGAAAAATGTTTGTATGTAATTAAAGAAAGCAAGATATTTTGTAAGAGACCACTTTTCAGACAAAACATAATGAATGGTTCTGGGTTTTGTATATTAAAAAGCAGCAAGTGAAACAATCAAAGTCTACAGAAGAAATGTAGAAGATTCTCCAAGATGCTCAGTAAAATTTTCCTGCCAATTTCCTTATGAAACTGCACAAATTGAACCTAAGACTATAAAGGTATTTTTTTTTTAACGAGTGGCTTAGTTTAGTATATTATTGTCTCACTCACTCACTCACTCACCTCACTCACTTACTTACTTACTAACTTACTTACTTACGTAACCACAGCAATGACTTGAGGTGCACTTGAACACCAGACATCCAACAAATAATGACAGGCTTTAGCAGTTCAGGGTTCTATGGCCTGCTAAGAACAACTGTGGCTCATTATTGCTGCAGTCACATCTAAAAATTCTGGAGATAGGTGGATTTAAATCGATAAGAACTTGATATACAGGACACATCTGCCTAAGAGGACATCCTGACAATCAATATGTGTGTGTGTGTGTGATTAGCAGAATTTTTAAGACAGTGATGGTTCAGTCACAAAATGAGAGAGAGAGAGAGAGAGAGAGAGAGAGAGAGAGAGAGAACAGGGTATTGTGGTAATCAGTAGGTTGGTATGTCCTGTGGAGTAGAACTGACGGTTAGGTGGGGGGTTTGGAGGGCAAGAAAATGCAAGAGTGGACAGAGGACATTTGTACCAGGAAGGGGTATGAAGAGACAGAATGGATAAAAACACCCAGCATAATTCATGGTCTTCAGAGGGGAGGAGAGTGCATGGGACCTGAATAATGAGAGTCAAATGAGCCATTTACTATGCCAGACAGGTCTTCAGCAGAGAGCTTATTCAGATATTATTCAAAAATTTACCTTATGAATTAACATGCTATATCCAGAGTAGTTGCATGGCCAATGAAATAAATACACTAAAAATAATAAAGGTGTGGACACATTTTTTCTTCTTTTTCTTTTTTATTGCCTTCTAAAAGCCATACACTTTAATTTCTCCAGGAGGGCTTTCTTGTGCAGAGGACAAAGATGTGAGTATAAAAGTAAAGACTCAATAATACACACAGCTGTTCTTTAGAGCTGGCACTGATGGGCTGGGTAAGTGGGACATGATGTTCCTATCATTAATGACACATGCTCTCAAGTTCTTTTCATCACTCTATTTTCTAGTTTCTTCTTTTTTTTTAGATATTAATAGAGATAGAGACACACTAGGTCATTTTTGAGACAGGTGTTAGCCTGAATGTTTTATGGATGCTGAAGCTGTAGCAATGCAGGGTGAGTTTCATAGTTTGATTATCACAAAAGCCCATGAGAATAAAGACAATAATCACAATGTTGTTCTTGGAGCGCATTTTCCCCTGCATGACAGGAGCTGGATGCTGAGTGCTGGACTGATCAGTGTGTGCACTGTTGGGGTATGAATCACGCCTTGCCTCAGTCCTATCACAGTTCCTCACACAGCTTTTATCAATCCACAGCAAGGGCCCAGAGGTGCCCTTGAAGAGCGCTTGTGTTCATATTTCTTCTTGTAGTGTCCCTACTGTTTGCCTTCTGTTTGATGAGGTGTGTGTATTTGTGTAGAGGCATGTGTGTGTGTGCACACGCACGTGTGTGTGTGTGTGTGTGTGTGTGAATGGACCTCCACCACTTCACAAGACCCTGAAAGCTTTGTCTCTTTTAAAACCTTGTAGAACAAAAGACCAGATAAATTACATGTCTCTGTGGAAAAACTGAAGCCATGTTTACACTGAAGATGTCACACTGTATACTTACTGTGCATGCTCTCCAGGAAATATTTTCTCATGTTTACTATCATTTTTATTGACATTTACTTAAAATAGTCTGTGTATATGTGGTCATGACCTATTTTGTGAGTTGAGATGCATTTTTTCCAGTTAAAAGCAAATATCTAGATCAGCTTGTTAGACACTCAGGGGCATGCTGTAACCATGCTCCATTTAGACCCATCTACATATTTTACATTTTTATAAGAGCTGTTTCATACTTTGTGATTCTTCCAGCTGCCCAAAGGGGTTTTCCCTTTTTTCATCCTCCACAAAAGCTGGCACAGCAGAGAAAATACTTCTAAGGATCCGTCATTCATTCAAGCTAGTGTTTTACCGAATATATAGCAAATCATAAAACAGTGGATGAGCTTTGCTTATCAAAGAACCAACAGGGGATGGCCATGACCATATTAATGCCACAGCAGACCAAAACATAAGCCTCACCACCAGGAGGCCATCCAGTAATCCAGCTCTTGTTCTGCTGTGGTTATTGAATGCCTTATAGCTGAGAGAGATAACAATTCGGCATATGCCCAATCAGACAAACCTGACAGTGTGTATGTGTTTTTATCTGTCTCTTTCTCAATATAACTGTCATAACCAAAAATAACAACACATACACACACACACGTATGCACTATGCTTAATATGTACAAACATGCAGACATTTTAACTCTGCACAAAGAAGAATACTGTACGAGGATTATGTTACCTGTGTCACAGCCTATAGTACGTAGTTTATAATTTCAGTGCCAGATGTTCTTCTGCTTGATTTATATTTGTAAGCAAAACCATAACATTCATCATGATTGCTGCACTGCACTGGCTCACTGGATTGATGAGCTCATACCCTTTAACTTTACTTGAGGATGATGTTTTTTGCCAGCTGGTAAAATCGCCTCTCTGTAAGCAAGAGATTGATGTTGGTTTTTGTCCTTGAACAGCTTTATGACCTCATCAGCTTCCCTCAAAAATTTGAAACGGAAAATGAGACACAGAATATTGACAATAAAAATTGATTTTTACAGTATGATTTGGTATTCTTCTAATTAGTGCACATTACCAGATAGTTGCATCAGATATTTGTAGGAAAATATTAGCATTGGACAAACACAACAGTGTTTTATTTGTGTATGTGTGTGTGAGAGAGAGAGAGAGCGCAAGAAAGAGAGAGAGATACAGTTGCCATAGAATATGAACACAGGACAAGTACCAGCCAATGTATTATGTGACGTTTTAGCAAGTAAATCTCATTATATAGAAAACATGGGTAATGGAAGGGACTGAAATTGCCCATCTTAACTGGATAGTGCTCATTTCAATTTCACACACATCCAATGAGGCATCCAGTGACACAGTTATTCATGTAGATCAGGTAAACATAGGATATATTTTTCATAATCCCCATGGTCTTGGGAAAACAATTAGAGAAATATGCTCAGGGGTGATGTTTCCTAACTGTAGATGACATTTGCTACATGTGCATTATCATTTCAAATCACATACTCACTAAGAATCTATCAAAAACCCATGAAGACAAATCAGTCTCCAATGTTACCTTTGTCACAATAGTCATATAAGGGTCAGACTATTTAATGAATTAACTGTAGCAGAATTAATGTGTTATAGTCCATTGGATTCAACTGTTAAAGATGGTAAAAACGAACATTAATTATTCAAACAATTTCCTAGCCTGAATGTGATGTACAATATGAATGATTAGAAGAGTTAGCTGAATGATGGGTGACCATGCTTGGTGAAATACATGCCTGTTAATGAATGTGCTTTCAAACACAAATGCAGACCAGTTATAATATTCAGTTTTATAACATTCAATATACACAAAGCAAATTCATGCTTATGTAGTGTGTCCTGGTTAAAACGTCATCCTTATTAACTACGTGGCAAATGAGCTATCTTCCTACCACAGTATATATGTGGTTGTTTAGGCCTCCCAGAATACGTCATGGTCAAAAACACACCCCTTCCTTTCGTTGCTATGGACTACATTTACATTACATTTATTCACTTAGCAGACACTTTTATCCAAAGCGACTTACAAATAAGCAAAGCGATATATACTACAGCGGTATGTGTTTTTAGCTTTGTTGCTTAGCTGTTTGATACTAGCGTTGTCCACTTACCATGCGATTTACTTGTTTAGTGTGACATTGGGCTACTGATTCTGTGTGCAGGTGTGATGTGCTGCTCAATGTCAGTGCTGTGTGCCATCAAGGCCCCCAACTGCGTAGCACGGTAGTTTAACGTAGCGGTCGGAGCGCCAGCTGTTACCGTCACAACTATTAAAGACGCCGTCATGATTTTCGTATCACGGTAGGTAAATTGTCTAGTTATATTACACGAGCTAAATGAAGTTGCATGCTTTCCAAATTGAGGTTGTAACACCTGTTTGTTTTTAGAGTCATCAAGACGGGCTGCGTGAGATGTGGTCATTTCGGAATAGCTCCTCTCCCTCACTCACGGAGCCATGTTGCTGCTTGATTGGTCTTGTTTGGTTTTATTCTGCTTGTTCTGGTTTTTGTTTGGTTTTGAACTGCTTTGCTTGCCTTGGGCCGCCTTGACTGTACCTTAGGCTTTACTTAATGAAGGGTCGTTATTGCGGTGTTTATTTGCTGTGAATTTTGTGGGTATGATTCTGACTGGTGGGGTTCTTTTACCTTTTGTATAGCTGGTGCTGTCTTACTAGCCCGCCCTTCATACAGGAAGCCTCAGTTCTCCTATGATTGTTAACTTCTTTTAGTGATTTTATTTTTTTTTAATAGTTGGTATAATAGTTTAAATAGTTTTAACTTCAAAATAAAATGTATTTTTGTATGGAAACCCATGCCTCTTGCCTGTTCTAAGTGGAATGTATTTGTGTCTTTGTTTGAGTTATTGTCCCCGTTTTCTCAGGGTGGCATTGTTATGAAAAATGAGCCACATTGCTAAACTTACTATTCATGTAACTGTGCATGCATGCACAAAGAATTTTCAACAAAATGGGCCACTTAGATACGGTAGCCCCCAGTGTCTTTCCTTCACTGGCCTGATCTGAATGTTTGCCTTTATATAATGCCATGACCAAGTAACTGATTCACAAATTTGGGTGATTATAACCATGGGCAGGAATACTGGATTGAACTGCAAGGTCACACCGCAGCACTTGATTGTGAGGAAAAAGGAAATTTTCAGAGACCTGCATTTCAGTTCCTTTTCCTGTGAGGCAGGCATCTGACATTACTGTCTTGTGATGGACACCCCTAGACTGTGACCCAAGGCTAGAAACCATGGACAAATCCAAGTTTTTGGAGCATGTAGGCATCTCCACGTGACACTAATTGCTCTCAGGAGTTCGTCCATTGCACATGGTCTCATGTGCAATGGGCCCAATGGTATGACATTAGCTGCTGCTGCCATAAGCCACAACAGTCTCCATAGAGACTGGAGAGGATGCCCAGGGCTAATTTGCTCAATGTTGATAGGCTTGACCCTATGTGTGTTGTGGTTAGACACACCCTCATAGTATTCGAATCTCATATAACCCATAGAGAGGTCATCCTCTGATTGTAGAAGCAACTTTCCCTGAGGTTCAACCTGGGCCCTGATATTGATACATATTGATACATAGGATAAGCGGTATGGAAAATGGATGGATAAGTTTTGGCATCAACATCCTGAACCTGTATGTAAGAAGTATTGTTCAGATTATGCAGATCTAAAGTTGGCCGCAGACCCCCGTCTTTTCTGTGGACCAGGAAATAAGGGCTGTAAAAACCTGACTCCCTCAGTGAAGAGGTACATGTTATATAGCCCTTTTGTTCAAGACAGATCTTACTTCCTGTGCTAATTTCAGGCTCTGCTCTGTGCTGCTACTGTGGTGAGCACACCTCTGAAATGTGGTGGTAGTGCTATAAAATGGATCTGGTAACCCTTTTCTATGGAGGACAGAACCCATGGAAATATTTTTGGCAGTAATTTCCACACTCCCGGATGGTCTTTAGTGACATTAACTTTCCAAATCTTGTTGGTGGGAAAGCTTTAAATTTTCATTGCCCTGTGACAGCTTGCTGACCAGAGAAAACTTAAAACTTGAGACGACATTGACCAGGGGACCCCTACAGTAATACTGGTGCCTAACTGCCCTAACAACCTCTTGTCCCCTGATACCTCCCTCTGTGGCCCATCAATACAGCTTCTTTCTGACTTTTTGGCATGGATTATCACTTTAAAATCAGGCCTACTTGCAGGCAGCAGCTGCAGTCCCACTGGCTTTCTGGGAGGAAGGTGGCCACACTTGCCTTCTGTGCCTCCTTCACAATTCAGCAGGTCTGCCTGGTAGGCCTGCAACACTGCCATTGTATGAAGAGACCAACAAGCAATACCCATTGCTGCATAGGTGGTCTTAAACCAATTGGATCGCAAAGCTGCCCCACGATTTTGCTGCCATTGATGGAAAAAGGTAGCTCGCAAGCACCTCCTCCACCTTCAGTATAGCAAAATGGTTTATTCCCCACAATGGCGAAATAATACAATGTTGCAGTGTTGAAAACATGTTTTTCATAGTGCACTTCCCAAGACTTTCCTGGTGCACATGACTTTCCCCAGAAGTGGCATTTATTTATTTATTTATTTATTTATTTATTTATTTATTTATTTATTTATTTTTTGTGCACATGGGGGGTGGGGTGGGGGATTTCTGTGGTGTGAGGGAATGCACTCCTTCTAACTGGCTACACTATATGAGACCCCCAGGATCTGAGCCGGCTCTCTGCTTCGACAGGGGCAGGCCGAGAGTTCTGAAACCCGCCTCGACTCTGAAGTGAGAGAGCTGAGAGTGTAGCCACTTGCTATTTGTTAAATATAGGTGTGCAACAATTTATGGCACTCATTTAGTCAATACTTTGTGCTAGCTCCCTCTGATGAGGTGGGAAAATACAAGACAAGGGATCTGAAGCCATTCCTCCATACAGAATTTCTCCAGGTCCTTCAAAAGCTGGTGGACTCTCCTCTTCAGTTCATCCCACATGCTTTCTATGGGTTTCAAGTGAGGGGATTGGGATGGCCATGACAGGACCTTCATTTTGGGATCAGTAAACTATTTGTGTTGATTTTGATGTATGTTTTGGATCCTTGTCTTGCTGGAAGATGCAACCATGGCTCATTTTAAACTTTCTGGCAGAGATGGAGTCCTTGATCCCATGTATCCTAACAAAATGTTCAGGTTCTTTGGCAGAAAAACAGACAAACATTAGCACTACTACCATATTTAAAGTGTAAGAGGTACTTTTCCATATTGTTACCTCTCTGTGTGTGCCAAAACCACCTCTGGTGTTTATTTTTTTTCACAGCTTGAACTGCAGGATATTTTGCTTCTCCAACCTACATTGACCCTGCTAGCTCACAAATTCAAACTATATCAGTTAAGCTACCTGACTTCCTCTTAAGCTAAGTAAAACAGCTGAAATCACAAAGATTAGATTCAGATGAGGTAGGTTTATTAGCAATCAAACCATGCGAACAAGCATCATGAAAACCAGGTTCCGCTGGTTTCAATGTCCTTGTATAGATTTCATGCATGGCACCACATCCAACTATAAAGAATCACACAAGATTCCCCTTTTTGTACATCCAATCACAATGATCCACATGTATCCCAGTTACACAATTTCCCATTATCTCCAACAGACCTTATGTTTACCCATTTAGTGAAGCCCTAAATTTCCCATTATATTTTACCCAGTTTATTTCTTACATAATTTGTGTCCTAACACTAAGGGGCCTAGATGTTCTCCTACCATTCACTTTCCCTTCATTTACCCTTTGAGGCCATTTCCACCACGAATGAGTGAATTATCTTGGTATTATCTGCAATTCTGCTGTTTGCCTGCACAATGGGTACGTGGATTTTCCATATTATCTGTTTCTGTACTGTGTATTTATAGACCTTCATTTTGTTATTTCTTATATGGTCAGACACATATTATGAAAAGTTTTCATGTTCCATGTGCAAACACCATCAATCTGGGTCCTTCCAAGAGGAACTCTGGGCATCCATTGAATGGGCCCCCCATGAAGAAGGAACTGATGCATCTACTCAAACATGCTTTAAAGTGTCTTGGGGTACACAGACTCCCACGTACCCTTCTGCATCTAAGTGTACTTGGGCCGCTTAGATTCCCTGGAAGGTTAACAAGAAAATGATGTGCCCTGTGAAACCATTTCTTACAAAAAAGTCAATGCACAAATCTTACTTTAAACTAACTTCTCTGTGTGTTCTTTTGTCTACTTATGTCTGTTCTCTTATCAGTACATCTGCATGTGTGTTCACTTATCAATACATCAGTCATAAGGCTCTCCTGCGTGCGCACACGCATACTATCTAATAATCTCTCCCTCTCTTTACCTCCCTCTCTCCTTCTGTCAAGCCACATATGATTTTATGTAGTCGCCAGTGATCCTTACCCTTTCTGCTCTCCAGACCTGCCTGATCCATCCTGATGCCCTACCTCTGGATGCAGCTCTCGTCAACTAGAGGCTACAGCCTGGAGATTGATTAGAATGGTACGGCTTGAAGTACCACGGTTTTGGACCTCAATTCAACATGGACATTCTCGATGTGGTTGCTGGGATTACGGTTGCTACTATGGCCTTTGGACTGCAATTACCGCATGCAGTTTTGCACTCGGGTCTCCTTTGGTGAATAGTGGACTATTTCAACATACAGACTTTGTATAAAAATCATAACAATGTTCTTTTACTTTCACACTATCTGTTGTTACCAATATGAGGATGGGTTCCTTTCTGAGTCTGGTTCCTCACAAGGTTTCTTCATTTCATCTTAGAGTTTTTCTTTGCCACCGTCACCAACGGCTTGCTCAGTAGGGATAAATTCACACACTTACAATCTGTATCCTGTGTATGTTTCTGTAAAGCTGCTTTGAGACAATGTCCATTGTTAAAAGTGCTATACAAATAAAATAAAATTGAATACTGCAAATCAGTACACCTTATCTCCCTTTACATATAGCTGTTTTCAAATAGTGTGATATTCTAATTGTTTCTTTTATTATTTTAAATTCATACATAATTTCAGACAAAACCATGATCTTTACAGTGCATTAAGACAATATACACACATGGTCCTCTTTCAGGTTGATTCATTACATTTCCAGTGGACTGGAACTTCTTAATTACTGTTCCACACTTCTGGTTGAGAGTATGCTGAAATGCTTGTCTGCAGCTGCTCTCTGGTGTTTTAATTTTATTTTATTTTGGTTCCCTTTTGCCGTTTTGGATTATATCCTTTTGGACACTGTGAATTTTTCCACCCAATATCAGAGGATTACTTTCTACATACTTCATTGACCTTGTTTCATGGACTTTGCTGGACACTGGAGGGAATGTGTGAATGACTCATCGTGTTGTCTGTCTGCTGCTGCTCTTTTGGTTCATTTGCCTACTTGGATTAAATCTCTTTGGTCATCTTTGCATCCTATATCTGATGTTTACATACTACATGTTTTAAGGCCTTTTTTTTTTTTTTTTGGTCATCTTCCCTGTTCATCAGTCAATTGTGAGCCTTTGATCCCTCATTACCGCCAGTTTACTGCATATTGACGTCTCCACTTTCTCGCTTATCTGTTACCTGGTACTTTTTATTTCTTTTTATATATATATATATTTTTTTAAGGTCTGTGGCATTTCTTTTTTCTGCCCTAATGGTATTGGGTGGTTTTTGTGATGTTCAGGCTAACGCGCTTTCAAGGATAGTTGTGTTGATGGGTTAGAAAAAGGCGCTGTTTATGGTGGTGTGTATGGTGAGTGGTTTTTTTTGTTTTTGTTTTTTTTTAGCTTTTTTTCTTCTCTCCTGTGCTTGCCAGTTTTTTACAGCACTTTTTTATTGTGGATGGCAGGTCAGCAATAGTTGTGTTATAGTTTCTCAGAATATTGTTTCTACAATAGCTTTTTGCTATTCATCAGAAGAGCTTGAACATTTGAACTTGGCATCAACTTCACCAGCAGGAATTTATAAAACTTGTGTCGCATTGGGGATTGCTTGTTGCCCATGCCATGTTCGAGGTACACATCATACTATGAGTTTTCCTCACACGTTTGCAGATCTTATACCATCTTTTTGGTCTCCTTCACACTAGATCAAGCAGTGGAAATTGAGTTAACTTCAGTAATTTACCAACACATTCACCATCTAGTCCCATGTCAGATAAATTGGACCGCCCTGTCAAATTTGCCATAATAAATGCTAGATCTCTATCCAACAAAACTTTTATCTAAATGCCTTTTTTTTTTTTTTACAACTCATGGACTTTTTTATTATTATTTTTTTTTTTATTTTTTATTTTTTTTAATTTGATGATGGAAACGTGGCTCAGCCCTGGTGATTTTTTTCTGGGTTTTTTTTTTTTTTATTCTCCAAGAGCTTTAGGTCATGGAAGTGGAATAGCAACAATTTTCAAGTTCTGTTTTAAGTGTAAACTTGTGCCTGTTAAATTTTCTAAACTTTGAGGTGCAGCTCTAAAACGTTGAGCTCACTACCTCCATGCTTTGTGTCCTGGTTTACAGACCACTAGATTTCAATAAGGATTACAGCCAAGCATTTTCTGACTTTTTTTGGCCTCCCTGATGTCACACTATGGTAGACTTCTGATTCTGGGTGACGTTAGTATCCATGTCTGCTGCCAGTCTAAACCATTGGTCAAAGAGTTTGTCTTATGGATTCACTTAACTTTGTACAGTTTGTTACTCTGAATACTGTTGAATACTAGAGGAAGCAAAGTGTACAGAGTAGAGGTGTAAGTGCAAGTATTTTTTTTTATTATTATTTATTTTTATTTTTTTAGGAGATGGTTAGGTGTTCACGGAAAAGGTGGGTCTTTAGCTGTTTTTTGAAGATAGTGAGAGACTCTGCAGTCCGGATTGAGAGAAGAACTTAATACCCTTCAGGAGAGAGTTGAGGTAGGAGGGTGCTGTTCCTGATAAGGTCTTGTAGGTGAGCATCAAGGCCTTGAACTTGATGCGGGAAACTACAGGAAGCCAGTGGAGGGAGATGAAGAGGGGTGTGACATGAGTAGTCTTGGGTTGGTTGAAGACAAGGCGCGCTGCAGCATTCTGAATCATTTGAAGGGGTTTGATGGAGCTGGCTGGGAGGCCTGAAAGCAGTGAGTTGCAGTAGTCCAGTTTAGAGATGACAAGAGCCTGGACAAGTATCTGTGTAGCCTGTTTGGTGAGGAATGGTCGGATTTTCTTGATGTTGTACAGGATGAACCTACAGGACCTTGCAGTTGCTGAGATGTGGTCTGTAAAGGTCAAGCCCTCATCAAGAATCACCCCAAGGTTCCTGGCCGTCTTGGTTGGCATGAGTGTAAGTGAGCTGAGCTGTACAGTGAAGTTCTGGTTGATTGAGGGATAGGCTGGGATGACGAGCTCCGATTTTCCCAGGTTAAGCTGAAGATGGTGCTTCTTCATCCAGACCGAGATGTCTGACAGGCAAGATGAGATGCGAGCAGAAACAGATGGGTCGTCAGGCTGGAAGGACAAATAGAGCTGAGTGTCATCAGCATAGCAGTGATAGGAAAAGCCATGAGACTCAATCACCTGACCGAGAGATGTAGTGTATATAGAAAAGAGGAGTGGACCCAGAACTGATCCCTGTGGAACGCCAGTTGTGAGTTGCTGAGTTCCAGAAATACCTCCGCTCCATGATACCTTGAAGGATCTGTCCGAAAGATAGGATTCCACACAGCGTAGAACCGTTCCATTGATGCCCAGGTTGGAGAGAGTTGATAGGAGGATCTGATGGTTCACAGTGTCGAAGGCAGCAGAGAGGTCAAGTAGGATGAGGACAGATGATCTAGAGGTTGCTCTTGCTAGTCGTAAGGCTTCAGTGACGGAAAGCAGAGCAGTCTCCGTGGAATGGTTGCTCTTGAAGCCAGACTGCTTGGTGTCTAGGAGGTTGTTCTGTGTGAGAAAATTGTAGAGTTGATTAAAAACGGCTCTTTCGAGAGTTTTGGAAAGAAAGGGGAGGAGGGAAACAGGTCTGTAATTGTCAACTATAGAAGGATTGAGTGATGGTTTTTTAAGCAGTGGGGTAACCCAGGCTTGCTTAAATGAGGTAGGGTATGTGCCAGTAGAGAGCGATGTGTTAAAGATGTGTGTAAGTGCAGGTAATAGTGTGGGAGCGATGGACTGAAGAAGTTGAGAAGGGATAGGGTCAAGGGGACAGGTTGTGGGACAGCTAGAGCAGAGGAGTTTAGAGACATCAGTCTCTGAGAGGGGAGAGAAGGAAGTCAGTTGGGAGGTACGTGGAGGAGGAGTTGGTCTATGCATGTCTGGGGTTGAGAACTGGTTCCTAATTGATGTAACCTTGCTGGAAAAGAAACTTGCAAAGTCATCTGCAGTGAGAGAGGAAGGGGAAGGGGGAGGAGGGGGACAGAGAAGAGAGGAAAAAGTTTTTTTTTAAAAAAAGAGGAAAAGAATGCGAGTGTTGGGAGAACTACCAATCTTATCTTGGAAGTATGTGGTTTTAGCAATGGAGATGCTTTTGGAAAAAGAGGAGAGCCAGTGAATTTTTATGGGAGTCGAGAATATGTATGTATGTATGTATGTATGTATGTATGTATGTATGCTGTGTTTATAACCCCATGACATGGGATTCTTCAGCCATTGGGAGGAATAAACAGTACAGCTATTTTACTATGCCAATAGTGGACGAGGTGCTTGCGAGCCAACTCTCTCCAGCGGTGGCAGCAAAATCAGGTGTCCCGCTTTGCCATCCAGGCTATATAAGACCACTTCGGCATTGCTTGGCAAAGCCTATATGGCAGCAGGTATTGCTGGTGAGTCTCAGCATAAAATAGCAGTATGGGTGTGGTGGCCAACCTCCCTGTGCAGAAAGCAAGGGGGACCTGGCAGTCACAAGTAGGCCTGATTTAAAATGATAATCAGTGCTGAAAAGGCAAAAAGAACAGTTCTGAAGGGAGGTATCAGGGACGAGAGGTTTTTAGAATAGTTAGCCACCAGTATTACTGTAATGCTCCATTTGTCCACATTGTCCCAAGTTTTCGGTTTCTCTGGTCAGCGAGCTGTCACAGGGCAACAAAAATATAATTATTTTCCTCCAACAAAATATGGAAAATTAACATCACTACAGACCATCTGGCAGCATGGACACTGTTGCCAAATGTCACCATGGGTTCTGTTCTCCATAGAAAAGGGTACTGGGTTCAGCTCATAACTCATAGTATCAATATTGTTTCTTCCTTTCAGTCTAGCTTAATCCCCTGGCACTGTCCTAAAGTGAATCGATACCACTTTAGCTCCTTGCGACTAAGGGCATCCGTGTACTAAACTATCTGGAGGACTGTATAAATCTAGCGTGGACCAGGAAGTTGAGATTCAACATCAAGATGTTGTTCTTGCCCATGTGAGGAGCTTCAGGCTCAGGTTGAACCTCAGGGATAGCTGCTTCTCCAGTCGAGAATGAGTTTTCTAAGGGTTATATGGGTTTTGAATACGATGAGGGCGTGTCTATCCCCAACATGCATAGGGCAATCCTATCAACATTGAGCAAGATAAGGTTAGGTCTGGGCATCCCTTCTGCCTTGGATAGATGTGTTGACTCATCTAATCATGTGTGTTAGTGTGTGCTTGAAAATAGAAGCTGGCAATCAATTACTTCTGTAATCTGTATGCAAATTAAGCAGGTTATTAATTTTTGTTAATATTAAAATATTTCCATGTCAGATGTGATTAATCTTGTAAACCCCCACCACAATTCCCCACCCCACTCCCTCAATCAGAGATCACATTCTCTATATGGAATGAGTAGCTGGAGTGAAAAATAGACACAATCACACAGGTGACTTGCCCCATTCTATCTCCCATAATTATTAATTTCTGTTTGATTAGGAAAGCATTGCTTCTGGGCAGGAAGTCCAAAGTGTTAATTTAAGTTTCTCTCAGAAACTGCTGCCTTTCTCCTACTAATATTATGTTACGATATTATCACAGATGTTGCCAGTAGGCGTTTTTGGCTATCACATTGCAGCCTAACAGCTTAAGAAATCTGCTTGTTGACACTACATTTTGTGAGAAAAGCATTATCATCTCGATTGTCGTAGTTGTTACAATTAATTCCAGTTTCATCAAAGCTAATCAAGCATGATCTTTTTGAGCCATCAAATTAAGCAACAGGTTTTATCCATGTGGTATACATAGGATCTAATTCTGCCATGTCAAGCTTTGTTTACTTGACTGACAGATGTAGCATTCTCACACACACACACACACACAATCGCTGCTATGTGGTCGACGTTCTGGCGCACTATGGCTGCTGTTTCATAATCCAGGTGGATGATACACGCTAATGGTGGTTGAGGGGATCCCCCTCCCCCCATACTATGTAAAGTGCTTTGAGTGTCTAGAAAAGCACTATATGAATGTAACTGTAACAAACTAACACAGACACAAGAATGTAATTTACACATCCATTAACATCTGAGTAATCACAGTTAATACTGCCTACTTATATCTATTGAAGAAAAAAAAATGGTTGCACGCTATCAGTTATACTTTTACATTTATTATTGTAGTATTTTAACTGAGCATCAATTTAGGTCTAGATTAGTTTATGGTATTATGTGTTCACTTCTTTGTTCCTCTCCTGCTCTTCCTCTTTACTTGTGACACCATTGATGGTAGCCTAAAAGTGTCTTTCAAAGCAAGTCATACATAAATAGCATCTGTAATGATTGTTTTGACAATCAGTACATTTACATGGACAAGAATAAGGCCAATATTAACCCTATTAAGACCATACAGAAATTATTGGTTATCTTAATCTGACTAAAGTAAACACAAATCGAATTTAGACGTGTGGAGTATTCCTATTTTAGTCTCATTATCAAAGTGCATTACAGATGTCCACACCTTAATCACACTATTAACGTCATGTGGGAGTTTTCACCACATTTTGCGACAGGACACATACACGCTTCGGTGGTCAACCATTTGACGGCAAACAAGAGATCATGGCTACATCCGAAACCGCATACTTACCCAAAGTACATGTATTTCAGCTACTATATAGTAGGTAAGTATGTGGTTTTGGATGCAGACCATGGTTTCAAGCAGTCATCTATTTGCACATATAGCATGACAAATAATTATCTGTACTTGAAGGTTTCATAAAATTAAAAATGAAACACCCAAAACTGTATATGGTACCATAACAAAAATGAACTGTATTTTGATATGTGAAATTTCGGAGGGAATGTCAGATGGCGTGGCATTGGAATTGACGTGTGCCGTTAAGCGATCTATGTTCTGTAGCATGTAAAACTAAAGTATTGAGTTTTACATATATAACATGTAAAAAGAATTCTAAAAGCGACTCATGTAAGACCTTATTCACAATATTATCTTATTCAGAATAAGGTCAATAATTAGATTTGTGTTGTCCATGAAAACGTAGTTTAGACTGACCTTTAAGTGTCTCACTGCTGGACAACAATTATAGTTATTTACATGATATATTAGTGTGTGTATATATACATTAGGTATTATTGATGCTTCCATAAGCCAACATAAATTGTTTAGTTTAATATATGTATTATAAAATTAATGAGATGCAGGTAAGTTTTCTGAAATTTCGTTCAATGCATTAACTGGCCAGGGTCATGGTATCGTAGAAGCAATGAGCAAATGTTTACAATACACCCTGGATGCAAGGGCATCTTACACACTCATTTAAAAATTAACACCTTGGGGAGCTTAAAATAAGCAATCAGACATATGGAGAACATGCAGGCTGTAGCCGACGGACAGGTATGCATCATATGCTAACAATATTAGACTATTATATCAGGTCATATATACAGTATCTCACAAAAGTGAGTACACCCCTCACATTTTTGTAAATATTTGATTATATCTTTTCATGTGACAACACAGAAGAAATTACACTTTCTACAATGTAAAGTAGTGAGTGTACAGCTTGTATAACAATGTAAGTTTTCTGTCCCCTCAAAATAATTCAACACACAGCCATTAATGTCTAAACCGCTGGCAACAAAAGTGAACACAACCCTAAGTGAAAATGTCCAAATTGGGCCCAAAGTGTCAATATTTTGTGTGACCACCATTATTTTCCAGCACTGCCTTAACCCTCTTGGGTATGGAGTTCACCAGAGCTTCACAGGTTGACACTGGAGTCCTCTTCCTCTCCTCCATGATGACATCACGGAGCTGGTGGATGTTAGAGACCTTGTTCCTCCACCTTCCATTTGAGGATGCCCCACAGATGCTCAATAGGGTTTAGGTCTGGAGACATGCTTAGCCAGTCCATCACCTTCACCCTCAGCTTCTTTAGCAAGACAGTGGTCATCTTGGAGGTGTTGTTTGGGTCTTTATCATGCTGGAATAAAATAAAAAATTCTGTTACACTGAATTTCCAGATACACTGAAAATATCCCATATTTATTGATATTGAAAGGTTGACACCATAGAACTACACCAAAAAAAGAAATACTTGGCAAAAAAAGGCCAAGTCCAAAATTGCTAAATATACATTTTTAATGGTCTTAACAACAAATAAATAGTCAGGAAAATAGTAGGATTTCTTAAATGTTTAATCCTTGTTTGTACATTGGAGACAGCTTTTTATGATTATTTTTTATTTTATTTTTTACTTTAATTCTGTACACCCAGCTGTGTAGTACTGTGAATGTTTCCTCAAACATTTTAATCATAATCATAATTTTACTTTTGCATACAAGAAGACTATACTATATAAGTGAACGTCCCTATTTCTAGCTTTTTCCCCAAACAGTTCTCTGCACCAAAAGTAAACGAGCAAATGATGGCACAGGAGGTTTCAGGAGTGCATTTGTTTAATTTTTTTTAATATTTTGACCAATAATTTATTGTTAAGATGGTTAAAAGCTTAATATTTTTCCATTTGGGGGTTGGTCCATCTTTTTGTTCAGGAGTGTAGATGCTTACATCTACATGGAGTCAACTGTACATCTATGTACAGTTGCAAAATTAACTGGGAAGAAGTCAACCCCTGATGCTCTAACACACAAAAGTATGTAGTAGCAATGAGTTATGACCAAATTGAACAATTTAGACAGAAAATTGAGAGTATTAATTTAAAGTCAGAAATTTGAAATCCAAAGTAGATACCAATAAAGCATCCAGCCAACTCTTACCTCGCCCAATGTCAGCTGTAAAACTGAAGGCCAAAATAAAATGTTCCCTTCAGATCTTAGAAAAGATAGTAGCTCAGCAGTTAATTAAAATCTTTCAGTCAGTGTTTAGGCCTCACAGTACTGAAACAGCACTGGTAGAAGTAATAAACTACTTTATTAACTACTAATGGCCTTTGATTACGGTTGCATCTGTTTGTTTCAACATAATGCTTCAGCTTAGTTTGTTTCCATAGACTATAATATTTATCTGTTTAATGACAGAGCACTTACTATCCTGTGGCCATGAAACTCCTATTTGATTCACACTACACTGGCTCACAGTAAACTATTTCTTTGATTATTAAATACTAGTATTGTTCTATAAAAAAAATGTTCCTTTGCATACAATAAGACTATATAAATATATCTCCTTGTTTCTAGCTTGACAGCACAAGTAAACGAGCAAATGGTGGCACAGAAGTTCTCGGGAATGCATTTGCTTAATAATTGCAAATTTTCTTACCAATGATTTGTTAAGACTATTAAAGGCTTAATATTTTTTACCATTTTGAGCTTGGCCAATTTTTATATCACAGGAGTATAGATCTTGCAATTTGTAATTTACTGGCTCTCCCTTTTAGTTACCCTGTCATACCTAGATCTGCCCTTGTCCATGCTTGGACTCTGATCACATGTACACATTATATAGACCCTTTTAAACCACTGCATAATAAGATCCTCACACCCTCCAGCCCAGCCTGATTCATCCTGATACTCTACTTCTGCTTGGAGCTCTCTACATGTGTAATTCGCTTTCTGCTGCTGTGTGTGGTCCACACAGATACCCTAAAGATTTGAACAAAAAGATTGAAACAAAAACAGTTTATGCCCAATACTCACCCCTGCTACAACACTTTGATACTGTCAGTTTCTAACAACTGCTGCTATAAATATTGTGCATTGCTCAACCCAGGATTGTTATACACATTATGGTAATCATTACAACATTCTTAGTATTATATTTATCTTTACTTTCCCACAACTGTGTACTCTAACAATTTACAGTGCCTTGCGAAAGTATTTGTCCCCCTTGAACTTTTCAACCTTTTGCCACATTTCAGGCTTCAAACATAAATATATAAAATTTTAATTTTTTGTGAAGAATCACCAACAACTGGGACACAATTGTGAAGTGGAACGAAATCTATTGGATATTTTAAACTTTTTTAGCAAATAAAAAACTGAAAAGTGGTGCATGCAAAATTATTCGGCCTCTTTACTTTCAGTGCAGCAAACTCACTCCAGAAGTTCAGCGAGGATCTCTGAATGATCCAATGTTGTCCTAAATGACTGATGGTGATAAATAGAATCCACCTGTGTGTAATCAAGTCTCTGTATAAATGCACCTGCTCTGTTATAGTCTCAGGGTTCTGTTGAAAGCGCAGAGAGCATCATGAAGACCAAGGAACACACCAGGCAGGTCCGCAATACTGTTGTGGAGAAGTTTAAAGCCGGATTTGGATACAAAAAGATTTCCCAAGCTTTAAACATCCCAAGGAGCACTGTGCAAGCGATCATTTTGAAATGGAAGGAGTATCAGACCACTGCAAATCTACCAAGACCTGGCCGTCCCTCTAAACTTTCAGCTCAGACAAGGAGAAGACTGATCAGAGATGCAGCCAAGAGGCCCATGATCACTCTGGATGAACTGCAGAGAACTACAGCTGAGGTGGGAGAGTCTGTCCATAGGACAACAATCAGTTGTACACTGCACAAATCTGGCCTTTATGGAAGAGTGGCAAGAAGAAAGCCATTTCTCAACGTTTGGTGTGACGTTTGGTGTGTCTCCCAGGAGGCTTGTGGCAAACTTTAGATGAGACTTTTTATGGATATCTTTGAGAAATGGCTTTCTTCTTGCCACTCTTCCATAAAGGCCAGATTTGTGCAGTGTACGACTGATTGTTGTCCTGAAATGTGGCAAAAGGTTGAAAAGTTCAAGGGGGCCGAATACTTTCGCAAGGCACTGTATAATCCCACAATCTGCTGCCACCCAAAAGAGGATGGTTTCCCTTTTGTTTTTCCTTGCCAATGTCACCTATGGCTTGCTCACTCAGGATCTATATTTACAGATTTCTGTAACGATGCTGTGTGACAGTGTCTACAGTGAAATTATACATATTATAACATATATGTCAAACCAATAATCCCAATATTTCTTAGACTATGCAGACTTAAGGAGGACTGTCGGGGGGGGGGGGCATTGCTCAAATCTACTGAGTGTTGTGCATGCAGCACAGGGTACTGGGTATTATCCTAGAGGTAGGGACAGAAAGAAGAAAGAAGATGGAGGGTGAAGGCATTGATGAAATGACCAGGAACACCTAATTAAAGCAGCTGAGCTCAAGTGCATTGATGTATTACATCAATTACGGCCCAGTTCGATAGGTCTGGACCTGCAAGCACTGCCACAGACACTGGGGCTTCCACCAAACACTCTGAATAAGTAATGGCAGTGTACAGGGAGAGAGGTGTCTGAGACACTTCCCAATACCAAAAGACACCACTGCGTCAAGTGCTGAATGAGATTTATAAGTCTATATCCATACTAGAATATTGAATGCAGTGGCAGAAATAAGTAAACTGAAGCGCTTCTTCTTTTTTCTGCACATACTTTTCAGTAGTTTGGATATATTATCTGCTTAATGATTACAGACTATCCTTTTCATTCCTTAAATATTTGGAGAGGTTGTGATTGTGGTGTTGAAGAACAGATGAGTGTTTTCATAATGATGCTTTCATGATGCACGTACAGTATGAGACTTTTTATGCAAATATTCATAATAAGTACACATGAAAGATTCATATATAAACCTTTCTTATGCTTTCTGTAGACTTACACTCTATGGAGAGTAAAGCAAATAGATTAGCCTTGCCTACCCTGCGAGCATTGAATCTCATGAAAGTCACTTACTTGAATATTGGGTCAGTATGAGGCAGGTTTTTAGATTTGAGGACTAATTGTAGGGTTTGACAGTTCAATTCCCAGCCCACATGCCAAAGTTTCCATGGGCAAGACACTGAACCCCAACTTGATCCTGGTGGCAAGTTAGCACCTTGTATGGCAGCTCTGCTACCATTGGTGTGTGAGTGTGTGTGAATGGGTGTGAATGGGTGAATGAGACACAGTGTAAAGTTCTTTGGAACCACTAAGGTTAAAAAAGTTCTATATAAGTACAGGCCATTTACCATTTGCAAGCTCTCTCACAATACTCGTTGAAGTGAACAATGAAGCAATTGTTGATCAATTGATTGTGATCATGTGATCATGGTGATGAGGCTTGTGTTTAAATGTCAAAAGTTACCAGTGTAAACAAAGTGATTATATACTTCCTCTCACTCATAAACTTGTAATTCTTTGATAATGTGTTTTTCCATATATAGATTTGGTCTCAAATATAGAGTTGAATAAGGCATTTAATTTCTCTGAGCTCAGGATAATATCCGTCCATCCATCTATCTTCTACCGCTTACTCCTTCAGGGTTGCGGGGGAACCTGGAGCCTATCTCAGGGAGCATCGGGCACAAGGCGGGGTACACCCTGGACAGGGTGCCAGTCCATCGCAGGGCACAATCACATACACACTCACACACCCATTCATACACTACGGACACTTTAGACATGCCAATCAGACTACCATGCATGTTTTTGGACTGGGGAGGAAACCGGAGTACCCGGAGGAAACCCCTGCAGCACGGAGAGAACATGCAAACTCCCACACACATGGCCCCAGCGGGAATTGAACCCCGGACCCTGGAGGTGTGAGGCGAACTAAGCCACCGTGCACCCCTCAAGATAATATAACAGATTAAATTAATTCCAACTAGATAATTTGGAGGTAATATAAGACTTATTAAGGACTCTTTAAATAGTTTATGACCCTATTTCAAAAGAAAGTTTGACTAGCATCCTTATAGTATTTTCTGATAGCATGATAGCAAGCTTTATTGAGCTTTCTGGAAAGTAACATTCTGAATAACTAAAGCAAATCTTAAAAAAGGCTTATTTAGTTCTAGCTTACAATCACATTAGATAGAAACCATAGGGCAAGCACCTTGCTTGTGATAAATTTTGAACTAGCTGAAGTTGAGGGATTGTAGAAGATAATGTGTTTAATAGATTTATGGTCTGCACTTTGTTATTTGTTGTTTTTATTTCTTTTCATTTTTATTGTTTTCCAATGTTTCCAGTAAACCATATGATCAAGATAAATACACTACCAAAAAAAAAAGAAAAAAGAAAAAACAACTCTGTTTTGAAATATGGCTGTGGGGTTTTGTGCTCATTTGGCTGTAAGAGCAGTGAGTTCAGGCACTGATATTGGGCAATAAGGCCTTGTGCACAGTCCGTGATCCAATTCATCCCAGAGTTTTTCAGTGGGGTTGAAGTCAGGTCTGTGCAGGCCACTCAAGGTTTTCCACAACAACCTTGGCAAACCATGTCTCTGTGGACCTTGCTTTGTGAACATTGGAGGAAAGTGGGCCAGTAATTGCTGTGGTTAAACCAGCAAGTTTGCTGAACAAATGATCTACATTTAATAATGTGCTGTAGAATTGGTATGCTACTGTTCTCTGCTAATGCTTGCTGACTTGCTCTTTGTGTTTGCTATTTTAGGGCATATAAGATTGGTGCAGACATCAAACTGCAGTAATGACACCACTTTTGCATATGCGTCATTCACCTAATCAGTCCCAAGAGTGTGAATACTTCTTAATATAGAGCTCATTTAGAGAGAGAGAGAAAGAGAGAGAGAGAGATACATGCTTTTATTTTCATTTTATTTGCAGTAATGAAAATGAAATTATGACTTTGAAAGTAATTAGGATAGTGCTTTTTCTTCTTCCATCTTATTCATAATCATTTGAAGAAAACACATTTTGCACATTTTGAGAGCAAACAGAACAGACAGGCAGTCGAGAACTTGGACTACTAACATGCTGGAATTGATTTCGAGTCAAGTTGCATTATTCTTCATCATGTGTACATTTGCCAGTTTTAGAATTTAACACAAACAAAATTTTAGTTTAGTACAATAGGTATATGGAAGTTTGTATTTATTTATATCTCAGCACATGTGGTGGCCTGTCATAGTGTGGTGGCCTGTGAAAACCATACCAGTTTCAAGTTTTACACACTTTGATAGCTGTGAAAACTACAGAAATATTTTTTGACATGTATCTAAAAGTTGCATTTTGAAGTATCATTAACCATAAAATGAAAAGTGTGAACATCGCATTTAAAGAGTCAATTCCAATTCAAGTACAAAGATGGCCTGCTACTTCTATATTTATAGAAACCTGCTTATGGAAAAAGAAACTCCGAAATTCTATAGAATTATAAGTACACAATAGGAAATCATCACCATAATCCACATCAGTTTCTGTCTCACCTAAGGTGAAAGTCACTTGCAGCATTGGACTAACCAGAGCCTTATGTGTCAAGTGCCTTGGCCAATTGTTCATGCTAACAACGGTGGTGAAATAATTGTTAAAATTCAGCTAGCTTTGTTTGTTGGTTAAATTCTCATTATTAATGTATTTTGTTAGGTCAATTAAATGTTTTAAAACTTTCTCCACTGTCATCTGTACAGAGTGCATAAGCTCTCTTTTCTGTTCTGAAGATAATGTGATGGTGCAGGAGCATCACATTACAATTAGTATCTGATTACAAACTGAACCAAAAAATCAAATCAAAAATCAAATTGAGAGGAATTGATGGTGAAGTGTTTGACATCTTTAGGCAAATTGAATGCATTTATAGCAGTATTTGTTAAAATGGCTCCTTACCTCATATGACCTTTGCAGGCAGATGCCATGGCAAGTTTAGAAAACAGCCTAAATAAAAACATTTCCACATTGTTTTGATAAATATATGTTTATGTTGTTTTAAAGTAAATATGTCAGAGGATATTACTGTTTTCCAGAAATCATCTTTAGTGACCTCCAACAGCTTTTTCCTTGCTTTCTCACATATAAATAATGCATGTTTAACACTGAATCCTACACACTCCAAACTCATATTGTCTGTGCTTCTTGGGATGCTGAACTTTGCTTTAGACACTTTCCCCCTGAGGGGCTGTGTGAGGATACGAGCTGTGTATTTGTTAGTCTACTGCAATAGGCAATCACTAAAGCAATTAGCATTCTGCTCTAAAATGCACTTGCAGTTTAAAAAGCTGAGCCCTGAGTAACATAGTGCTCCCGGAGGAGCTAAATCTGTCCCCAGAGACCCATCCAAGTAGTCTAATCCTTGCCTCTAAATAATCCCTGTGATGGAAGACAGTTATTGCATACAGTTTATGTGGACAGTAAAGCAGCAGGCTGCAAAATAGCCTCAAAAGCTCAAGCTCAAGCCAAAACTAACTAGAGTAATCAAAAATAAACTTAAAAAAATGTTTACAGATGATATCCAGGGGAAACATTATAAGTGGGCTCTTTTACTATTTTTTAATTGGTTAGAAATTGATTGTATTTCACAACAGTGTCAAAAGCCTGGGATATATACCTTGTAGGGAAAATTAGCTGTTTGGGTTAAATGGTTGCATTCTCCACCATTATATGTAAGGCAAATTAGTTGTTAAAATTGAGCTACCTGTATTCTCCACAAAATATGCAGGACAGATTAGCAGATCAGCTTGAAAGGGGTAATTTGGCTAATTTAGTATTTCCATCAACTATTTGTCCTCTGATAAGTTAAACTTAGCGTATTCATTAATTATGCATTAGATATTACCTCCATGGCCACCAGCATTAAGATCCTAAATACAGTGAAACATTATTTGAAGAGCATGTAGCAAGAGTGACAATTCAAGGCAATGGACCTTGTAAACAATAAGACACGTGTTTAAAAACAAACAAAAGTTTATTGAACTATTCTATGGCACAGAAACTAATGTAACACAAACAGATACACACATACACACACATAAGCAGGGAGAAAAAAGGTTTTAACAGAGTGAATGAAGTTCTGAGTTTATAATATAGTAAGTTATTTCACAGACCATTACCTGAACAATCCATCAACTTTATCAATCTAATTTGACTTCTTTAGAAACCTAATATTATATGCACCAGAAAGATGCCTGTGGATGATTGTGTTAAAGGGATTTCTTCGGTCTGGTCATGTGTGAGTGGTATCTCGGAAGACCAACCGGAATGATGAACAAAATGGCACCTAGTATGAGTGATGTTTGATGAGTCGGTGGCAGGAAGTTTAAAAAGCTGGTGAGCTCTAGGCTGGGTCTCTGAGCAGATGTTGATTGGAGTCTACCAGCTGCCTCCAATGAGGTGAGATGAGTTGAGTTGAGTTGAGTTGAGTGAGCCAGGAGTGGAAGAGGAGAGAGAAGAGAGTTGGATTTTAACTCTTTTCAGCTACTCCCACCCACTGAGGGTTCCAGAGATTGTCTTAGGGATGGGTGTAAGCCATATGCTCTTCCCATGATGTTTATCAGTCCATTGTCTCTAAAGATTGGTTTGGTTGTTTTTTTCATGATGTGTAGATTAACCTTTGTCTGAAACACTAAACTGTACATTTGACCTGAATTTCCTAAATTGTATCATTCAGGATATTATTTGTTTAACACACATACCACACAAGACATTATTAACTGTTGTTAAGTACACAATTAATAGTAAAACACAATCATACTAGTACTATTATACTAATACATGCTAAACAAATGAAATTAGTGACAACATAATGAATACAAACAGATATATTCAAAGATATATTCAAAGTTGTACAGTCATTGTCTCTTGTGCTCTGATTGTGGAATGTGCTGATTCAACAAAGGAAGAGGGGTGCCCCCCTCAACCTATTTTTCTCCATGAAGTTATCACTTTATGGTTGGAGGACCTTGCGTTTTATCTGTTGAGTAAGCCATCTGGTTTTGTTGAGTCCAAGAAAAGGGCTTGTTTATCAACCTGCTTGTGGCATTTTATCCTAAAATCTGTAAAGGTTACAAAATTATATCTTCACTGCATATGGATGGCCTGGCTCTATCCTAACTTACAGATAAAAATGCTAGCACACTCACCCATTTTTAAGATGTGTGTCCTACTCTAACTGGATGTATAAAATGAACAGGAGAGATTCGTTTTCCCCAGAAACACTTAAGTCTTTGTGAGGACATAGGAGGAGTAGCCCATTTTCTATATTGATAGAATTTGAGGAGTACATGTAAGTGTGTAGGAGGACAGGCATGGCTGTTAGTATTATAGCATATGGACATCCACAGACATAACTCTAGCATAGATAAGATCTGTGTTGTCTTGCTCCATCATTGGTTATGTAAGCACTGTAGTTATTTCTACTCTATACATTTTGTATATGGATGAGATTGACCTGACTTGTACATGAAAAATTTGTACAAACCAGGTTTGTCAGAAATCCATTATTCTGTGCATAAAATAAGACAACTTAGAAACAAACTGATAATTGTTATATGCATTCAAGCTAGTTGGAACAAGCCAAGCTTTGAGCCTTTCTCTTTAATTAGACCTGTTCAGTTACTAGGTTTTTCATGATGATCTGTACTCAGTTCTGCAAATTATGTTCTAATAATTAAAAACTAGTGGAAGCTAGTGGAAGTTCTATGTTAGGGCTAATTTACATCCATGATTATTAAATCAGAAGACGTTTATCATAATGAATCAGGCCTAAGAGCATGAATGTAAATTAGTCAGATCCAAAGTGTCACTTTATGCAGGAGATCTGCTGAAAATTAGTATGCAGACATTCTATTGAGTATCATTGGTGGTGATAGAAAGAAGGAGAGAGTGATACCTTGAATTTTTGCCAGTCGTGAGTTACCTTTCCCTTAGGAAACACATCAGTGTCTGCAGAAATGATTCATATCTGTTGCTCCCATAGTAACATCTGGGTAAGTGACTGGCAAAAGTCAATCATGTTAAGATCAATAATGCAAGTTTCTGCTGTGTGATTGAAGGGATACTGTTGATACTTTTTCAGGAATAGTAACACAGAATGCCCACTGCATTTGTGTAATCTTCCATGGCCATTATATAATAGAAAGTAGCTCTCAATATAAGAAATATTTTTTTATAAATTAATCTAAAGGCAATTTTTGTTTGTCAGTTAGTCAGTATTGTCACAAAGTCGAGGATGAGGCAGAAGCAAGTGCAGATATAAACTTTTAATATAAACAAACAGACTACAAAACAAAGACACGAAGACAACTTGGCAAAACACTGTGGCATGAGACAAAACACCATGGCAAGAAACAAATCACAATGACATGAAAGACAGCAGTCTAAGACAACGAAAGACACCAGAACAGTGTAGACAATGGCTACATATACACAAGCGTGCTCATTACCAGAAACATGAATCAGGTGCAGGTGGTCATGTGACATGTAGTGGAGTGGCTGATGGGAACTGGAGTCCAGAGGTTCATGATACGTGACAGAACCCTCCCCCAATGGCGCTACTCCCGGAGCACCCAAAATGATACGTCCTCCATCTGGTGGTCCTGGCCCCCTGGGCCAAAAGTCCTCAGCAAAACCAGGAGACCGAGCAGCTTCCACAATGGCACAGGGTGGCAGAGGGACGTCCTTGGCAGAGCATGAAAGCGGGGTGACGTCCCCCATGGGACAGAAGAGGGGTGCGAGGTTCCCTGCGAGGCTCAAGAGAGAAGTGAGGTTCCCCGCGAGGCCAGGGAGAGGAACGATGCTCTCCGCGGAGGATGAGGGGGGAACGATGTCCTCCGTGGATCATGAGGGGGGAAAGATGTCCTCTGTGGAGCATGAGGGGGGAACGATGTCCTCCGTGGAGCATGAGGGGGGAACGATGTCCTCCGTGGAGCATGAGGGGGGAACGATGTCCTCCGTGGAGCATGAGGGGGGAACGATGTCCTCCGTGGAGCAGGAAGGGGGAACGATGTCCTCCGTGGAGCATGAGGGGGGAACGATGTCCTCCGTGGAGCATGAGGGGGGGAACGATGTCCTCCGTGGAGCATGAGGGGGGAACGATGTCCTCCGTGGAGCATGAGGGGGGAGCGACATACTGAGCACAGCAATGAACAGCAACATCTTTATCAGAACATGGAGGCAGAGTGATGTCCTCGGTGAAGCAGGATGGCAGAGCGACGACCTCAGCCAAGCAGGAAGGCAGAGCGACGACCTCAGCCGAGCAGGAAGGCAGAGCGCCGCCCCAGCGAGCAGGAAGGCAGAGCGACCTCAGCCGAGCAGGAA
Organism: Ameiurus melas; assembly: GCA_012411365.1. NCBI lineage: Eukaryota > Metazoa > Chordata > Actinopteri > Siluriformes > Ictaluridae > Ameiurus > Ameiurus melas. The sequence goes on along the minus strand of CM022762.1, from coordinate 24,329,708 downwards.
GGCAGAGCGACGACCTCAGCCGAGCAGGAAGGCAGAGCGACGACCTCAGCCGAGCAGGAAGGCAGAGCGACGACCTCAGCCGAGCAGGAAGGCAGCAGGCGACCGCTCAGCCGAGCAGGAAGGCAGAGCGACGACCTCAGCCGAGCAGGAAGGCAGAGCGACGACCTCAGCCGAGCAGGAAGGCAGAGCGACGACCAGCCGAAGGAGAGCGACGACCTACCGAACAGGAAGGCAGAGCGACGACCTCAGCCGAGCAGGAAGGCAGAGCGACCGTCCAACAGCCGAGCAGGAAGGCAGAGCGACGCCCACAGCCGAGCAGGAAGGCAGAGCGACGTCCACAGCCGAGCACGAAGATAGAGCGACGTCCACAGCCGAGCACGAAGGCAGAGCGACGTCCACAGCCGAGCACGAAGGCAGAGCGACCTCCACAGCCGAGCACGAAGGCAGAGCGACCTCCACAGCCGAGCAGGAAGGCAGAGCGACGTCCACAGCCGAGCAGGAAGGCAGAGCGACGTCCACAGCCGAGCAGGAAGGCAGAGCGTCGTCCACAGCCGAGCAGGAAGGCAGAGCGAGGACTTCGGCTGAAAAGGAAGGCTGAGCGACGACCTCGGCTGAACAAGGAGGCTGAGCGACGACCTCGGCTGAACAGGAAGGCTGAGCGACGACCTCGGCTGAACAGGGAGGCTGAGCAATGACCTCAGCTGAGCAGGAAGGCTGAGTGAGAGCCATAATAGGGGAGGGAGGGTGGGAGTTGGTCTCAGCCCCGACCACAGACTCCCCCTCCTGTCGGCGTGGCATGGCGTAGTCCCTTATGGACGCTGGGTGTGACATGGTGCATGGTCTGTCCCACCGCGGTATCCTGAGCATGCTATCATTCCGAGCAAGTTGTTCGTTTATCTTCTTACTCCGTTCCAAGTGCGTCTTGCAGAATGGCTCCCAGTACGATCTATACCACTCCTTATACTCGGCATCTGCGGCGGTGTTCATGATGATCTGCTGCTTCCGATAGGTGGTCTTTCATTCTGTCACAAATTCGAGGTTGAGGCAGAAGCAAGTGCAGACATAAACATGTAATATAAACAAACAGACTACAAAACAAAGACACTAAGACAACTTGGCAAAACACTTTGACATGAGACAAAACACCATGGCAAGAAACAAAACACAATGACATGAAAGACAGCAGTCTAAGACAACGATAGACACCAGAACAGTGTAGACAATGGCTATATATACACAAGTGTGCTTATTACCAGAAACATGAATCAGGTGCAGGTGGTCATGTGACATGTAGTGCAGTGGCTGATGGGAACTGGAGTCCAGAGGTTCATGATACATGACAAGTATTAATCAAGTGATTTTGAAGTGGTACCCTTGGTTTGTCTTCCATTTGGTCTTATATGGTTTCACACTGTACAAATATAAAGCATCTGAGGATTAAAAGTATTTTTGAGGGACGTATGAAAAGGGGACAATCATTCAATGGTAAGAAATAAGATGACCAAAAATGTTAACTATTAATAAGCATGGATATAATCCACAGAAAGCCCAATAACTGAAACATAGGCTATATTTGGTGTGACAACCAAATATTTTTATATGGAAATGGATTGTAAGTTTTATCAGGAAATGAGTTGCAACCTTTACCGAATCTTGCAGAAACAGCCATGGTTCTTCTGGAGACTTTGACTTTAACACTTACTTCATAATTTTGCAACAAAATCCAGCAGCCTTCATTAAGTTTTTTGTTTGAAAAGTGGTCTCTTACCACATAATATGCTGTTCCATGAGAAGGGAACTGAACGTTACGTGTTACACACTGTGGGAAGTGCCCTTGCGCCTGACCAGTATCTGAAGCTTGTGTAACATCATGCCTATTTATAGGCCTGCCATGATCAGGTGATGTAGAAATTAAGCGTGTCACGTGATATAAAAACAGCATCTGTGAACTGCACCGTCAACCTTATTATCTGCAATGAGACTGCATGTTGGTTGTTTGTGACTCGCTCGCAAAAAGACTGATCATTTTCTGTCTATCTTTGCAAAAAAGAAAAAGAAATCTCTCTACTTTTCTGACTCTTAAAAAAAGAGAGGAAAGTATGAGTGAGAGAGAATTCAGGAAGTGTGTTACGCTTTGCTACCGTTTCATCATGGGGGGGACACACTTTCTGTGTTAAGTCTCTAGGCATGGAGAACACCAGGGCAGACCTTTAAGAGATCTGACTGTGCGCAATGTTAACTCCTTAAAATTAGGCAGGTCAACTCGTGACTCGCTTTCTTTGTTGGCGAGGGGAGTTGGGTTTCAGAGTCTCGTGGATCTGGGCTCACAGTCTCTAGAGCAGCTTGCATCTGGAGTAGCATATGAATCATCTAGAAATGGGGGCAATGTTTCTAGCACTGAAATTCTTTTTTCCTCAATTGAGAGTTCACCACGTGTTAGTTGTGACACACAACACAATGGTGGTCTCACATATCAACCACCAGGGAGGATTATGATTGCACCCCTGTTCAGGCAGGTGCAACTAACTCTTCTCTGGGCAGAGGAAACGTTTGTCAGTGAGTGCAGTGTACATTCTGGGGCAATTAGAATGTGGGGGCAGACATCCTGTTGAGACAGGGGCTGAGGCCCAGGGATTTTTAGGCTCCATCCACAAGTGGTGGAGTTCGTATGGCAGCAGTTCGGTCAAGCATAAATGGATGTGTTTGCCTCCAAGGATCCAACACACTGCCCACTGTGGTTTGCTTTCACTCCTCCCACATCATTGGGACTGGACGCCATTGTGTACATGTGGCCGAGGTCACATTTGTCCTGTGATCACTGCCTATGTCTGCTGCTAGTAGCAGCTTATTGGCCAGCTGAGGAGAATATGGTTCTCAGGAATAATATCCTTGCTGGACTCCTTGGGAGATTCCCATCCACAGGGATCTACTCTCTCAAGACAGGGGGCTGATTTATCACCCTGGGCTGGAACTTTTGGTCTGGACCCTGAGGGGCACCAGCTCATAGATTCTGGTCTCACAAATGAAGTTGTAGAAACCATGTTGAATGATAGAGCACCATCCATGAGGAAATTAATTAAGTGGTCATTATTTGTCTTGTGGTATTAGGAACGTCAGCTAGGCCCAGAGAACTGCACAATAACTACAGTCCTTGAGTTCTTACAAGGATGTTTCTCAGCAGAGTTAGTTCCTTCTACATAAGGGTATACATGGCCCACATTTTGGCCAGCCATGCCCCTATTGATGGAGCCTCTTTGGTGCAACATCATCTAACTTCAAGATTTATGCATGGTATCAGGTGGCTAAGGCCCAACTGCCGAACACGCATACCTTTCTGGGACTTTTCTGTGGTCCTGGAAGGTCTGTCAGGTGCCCCATTTGAGCCCTTAGAGTCAGCCTCAGAGAAGCTTATGACTCTAAAGGTAGCTCATCTGCTAGCCCTGGCATCTCTCAAGCAAGTAAGAGATCTACACGCTCTCTCTGTTGCTTCTTCCTGCCTTGACTTTGCCCCTGGATTAGCCATGAGGGTTCATTCCACTAGGGTGTTGCCTGCTCAAAGGCTTTGTCTGAAGTGGTACAACACAGGATGTGTGTGCTGCAGCAGAGTGGTCACACACATTCATTTTATATTACAGCCTGGATATATATTCCACCCCAGGCTTGAGTGTCTTGCAGTAACCCTCAGGCTCTGATTTTTTATACATGCCATACCCTCAGTATGACGGATTGGGTATTGTCGTTTTCACAGCATGTAGCTCACGCAACGTTAAGTTCTCTTTGAAATGGAACATCTAGTTTATGCATGTAACCATATTCCCTGAGACGGGACCAAGACGTCACATAGCTTTGTCATACTGGGGCATGCATGTGAATTGTGTCTTCACTTCAGATAATAGAGATTGACGGCGCTGTTTACAGGTGCTGTTTTTGTGATACGCTTAATTGCCATGTCACCTAATCATGGCAGGCCTATAAATAAGCGTGATATTTCAAAATCATCAGATACTGGTGGGCGCTTCCCACAGCATGTAGCGCAAGCAACATCTCGTTCCCATCTCAAGGAACAGGGTTACATGCGTACACAACCCAGACGCTTTCTTTACTGACATACATAAATTTTTCTGTAACATTTAATTTTGTGCTGGAAAACTAATGTTTGGAAATCTGTGTTCAAATTAATATTTAAAAATAAGTTTTCATACTGACTCAAAAATGTAGGAGTCATTAAATAAAAAAATCTATAACGAAGTTTGTACAAAAAAAATTAGGTTGCCTAAGACTTTTGAACAGTACTGTGTTATATATACAGTGCCTTGCGAAAGTATTCGGCCCCCTTGAACTTTTCAACCTTTTGCCACATTTCAGGCTTCAAACATAAAGATATAAAATTTAAATTTTTTGTGAAGAATCACCAACAAGTGGGACACAATTGTGAAGTGGAACGAAATCTATTGGATATTTTAAACTTTTTTAGCAAATAAAAAACTGAAAAGTGGTGCATGCAAAATTATTCGGCCTCTTTACTTTCAGTGCAGCAAACTCACTCCAGAAGTTCAGCGAGCATCTCTGAATGATCCAATGTTGTCCTAAATGACTGATGGTGATAAATAGAATCCACCTGTGTGTGTAATCGAGTCTCTGTATAAATGCACCTGCTCTGTGATAGTCTCAGGGTTCTGTTGAAAGCGCAGAGAGCATCAGGAAGACCAAGGAACACACCAGGCAGGTCCGTAATACTGTTGTGGAGAAGTTTAAAGCCGGATTTGGATACAAAAAGATTTCCCAAGCTTTAAACATCCCAAGGAGCACTGTGCAAGCGATCATTTTAAAATGGAAGGAGTATCAGACCACTGCAAATCTACCAAGACCTGGCCGTCCCTCTAAACTTTCAACTCTTAGAAGGAGAAAACTGATCAGAGATGCAGCCAAGAGGCCCATGATCACTCTGGATGAACTGCAGAGAACTACAGCACACAACTATATCCATAAAAAATCTCGTCTAAAGTTTGCCACAAGCCACCTGGGAGACACACCAAACGTCACACCAAACGTTGAGAAATGGCTTACTTCTTGCCACACACGCCCCCCGGACCTACACTCTACCAAAACAAGAATAAAGCCTGAGTTTTTGCTCTACTTCCACCTCCATGCCTCTGTGCATCGCCCCCTCCCGCTACAACATATATATATATATATATATATACTTGGGTCGCCCACCCAAGTAACTCCCACCGACGAGCCCATGCCCACGGAGCCGGAACTGGGGCCTCCCGGACTGACCCAGAAACCTTGGCTGGCCGGCTGCGCCCTCCATGCGCGACAGTTGCCGGAGGGGCCCACCCAGAAGGTGTGGATTGCAGGGAGGCCGATCACCGCACTGCTGGACACCGGGAGCACGGTTACCCTCGCCCGGTTACCCTCGCCTCACTGTGACCTGCATTCATGGGGACACCCGGGAAGTCCCGACAGCAGAGGTGCCGATCAAGAGCGTGACCGGGAGCTGGCCTCTCCACGTGGGCGTGATCCCTGACCTCCCCATACCGTTACTCCTGGGGAGGGACTGGCCAGGATGCCCGCCGGGCCGGGACGCCGAGACAGGGAAGCCACAACGTCAGAAGCAGAGGACCGGGGCCCGGACTGCTTACCTGGCCCAGGACAACGGGAACGCCACTCCCGAAGGTGAGTCCTCTATATCGATTAACCCTATGTCTGTTGTCGTCCATCAGGTGAACCGAGAGGGGAGCTTTGGTCAGGAACAGAAGGAGGACAACCGACTCAAGCACTGCTGGGCCCAAGTACGGGTTGTAGAGGGGGTCGACCAAAACCCCGACCTGAGACTTACCACCTCGTACTTCCTCGTCCGGGGTGGCCTCCTCTACCAACAGGCCTGCCACCGCAGGGAGCAGGTAGATCTCCTGGTGGTACCAAGGACGAAAGCGCCATTCGTCAGGCACCTCGCCCATGCCCACCCGCTCGGCGGTCACCTGGGACCGCGGAACACCTTGGAAAAACTGAGGGACCGATTCGTGTGGCCCGGGATGAGTGCCGAGGTCCAGAGGTTCTGCCAGCAGTGTCCCCAGTGCCAACGCACTGCTCCCCGGAGGCCCCCGCCGGTGCCCCTCATCCCTCTACCCATCATCGGCCTTCCCTTTGAGCGGATCGGCATGGACCTCGTGGGGCCCCTCCCCAAGTCGGCCCGGGGCCACGAGTACATCCTGGTGGTCGTAGACTACGCCACCCGGTACCCAGAGGCTGAACCACTGCACAAAGCCACCTCCCCCAACATCGCCAGGGAACTGGTACTCTTGTTCAGCCGCATGGGAATCCCCAAAGACATCCTAACCGACCAAGGTATGCCCTTTGTCTCCAAGTTAATGTCTGATCTGTGTCGGCTGTTGCAGGTGAGGCACCTGAAGACGTCGGTCTACCACCCCCAGACTGACGGGCTGGTCGAACGCTTCAACCAGACGCTCAAACAAAACGGGTGGTAGACAAAGAAGGGAGGAACTGGGACCTCCTCCTCCCTTACGTACTCTTTGCCGTCCGGGAGTGTCCCCAGGCATCCACCGGCTTCACCCCCTTCGGTCGTGGAATGTCTACATGCGTGCCACCCAGGAGGAACAGCAGCGGGTGTACAACCGCCCGGCGCAGCCTCGGGAGTTCCACCCAGGGGACCAGGTACTTCTTCTGGTACCCAGTAGCGCCTGCAAGTTCCTGGCCCGCTGGCAGGGGCCCTACACCATTCTAGAGCGTCAGGACGGCATCAAGTACCGCGTGCAACAGCCCGGTAGGAGAACGGACGGGAAACTATACCACATTAACCTGTTGAAGAAGTGGGTAGAACTGGCTCCGGTGGTTTCAGCGTACGCCGCCCTGGAAAAACAGATCAGAACAAGCGTGCTTTGGTTGACTTCAGGGAGGACCTCACCCCCGCCCAGAGACAGGAGCTCCTCGAATTCGTGGACCAATTCGCGGACGTGTTCTCCTCCTTCCCGGGAAGGACCCAAGTGGTGCGCCACCACATAAAGACACATCCAGGGGTAGTGGTGAGACAGAGGCCCTACCGTGTCTCAGAGGCCCGGCGTATGGCCATCGAGGAAGAGGTGGAACGAATGCTACGAGACGGAGTAATCGAAGAGTCCAACAGTCCCTGGTCCAGCCCCATCGTTGTAGTGCCAAAACCTGATGGGAGCATTCGGCTCTGCAATGACTTCCACAAGACTCAACCAGGTCTCGGATTTTGATAGCTACCCCCTCCCCGAGTGGACGACCTTGTGGAGTGCCTGGGGAGGGCCCGATTCATTTCCACCCTGGACCTCACCAAGGGGTACTGGCAAGTGGCCCTAGCGGCCGACGCTCGACCCAAGACGGCCTTTAGCACCGCCACGGGCCACTGGCAGTACCGGGTCCTCCCCTTTGGACTACATGGGGCACCGGCCACCTTCCAACGACTGATGGACATCGTCCTACGGCCCCATCATAGCTTTGCAGTGGCCTACTTGGATGACATAGTCATCCATTCCTCTACCTGGTCGGACCACCTGTTCCATCTGGGGGAGGTCCTAAAGGGACTCCGGGACGCTGGCTTGACTGTCAAACCCAAGAAATGTCACCTTGGGCTAACTGAGGCGCAGTACCTGGGATACCGCATTGGGCGCGGGATGCTAAAACCCCAGGCAAAGAAAGTTGAAGCGGTGAAAGGCTACCCTCGGCCCATGTCTAAAAAACAGGTGCATGCCTTCTTGGGGTTGGAGGGGTATTATCGGAGGTTTGTCCCTAACTTCTCTGCGATAGCCTCCCCTCTTTCAGACCTGACCAAAAAGGGCCAGCCGGACCAGGTGAGGTGGACAGCCGACGCCGAGCGGGCCTTCCGGACTCTGAAGGAGGCCCTCACCAGCGAGCCGGTGCTGCGCAACCCGGACTTTACCCTCCCCTTCTCGGTGCACACCGACGCATCCGAAACCAGGCTGGGCGCAGTTCTGTCACAAACCTTCGAGGGAGAAGAGCACCCGGTACTCTACATCAGCCGGAAGCTGTCCCCGGCAGAGAGAAGGTACGCCGCGGTGGAAAGAGAGGCCCTGGCAATAAAGTGGGCCATTGAGGAGCTGAGGTACTACCTGGCGGGCCGACCCTTCATTCTGGTGACGGACCATGCTCCCCTCCAATGGATGGCCAAGGCCAAGGACATTAACGCCAGGGTAACTCGTTGGTTTCTCGCCCTGCAGGACTTCTGTTTTCAGGTCCAACACTGGGCGGGGACCCTACACAGGAACGCAGACGGGCTCTCACGGAGGGACGCGCTACGGGCCCACCACCCGGCAGCAGTAGGCTCGGAGCTGGGGGGGGGGGGGGTACTGTCGCGACGGACTGACACTCGGCGCGAGGGAAAAGGGAATCGCTCCTTTTCCAACTGCCATACCGGCACGAAGCAGGCAGCCCCGTGTTGGACCTAGCATTAACCGGAAAGGACGCCATGCCGGGGAGGACCCACCGATGCCGTACTGTCCGGGGATTGGAGGATAGGACGGAAGTATTCCACCACTCTCTACCCGGATGGCGGAAATAAAAGGACGCCCTTCCGCCCCTGAGGAACGGCTCAAGAACCCTGAGGCTTCTTCCGGGATTCCCCCGACACGCCCCCACGAGCGTCACGGCGTCAGCCTGGCCCCGCAGACCTACATACACGCCCCCCGGACCTACACTCTACCAAAACAAGAATAAAGCCTGAGTTTTTGCTCTACTTCCACCCCCGTGTCTTTGTGCATCGCCTCCTCCCGCTACAATATATAGGTATATATATATATATATATATATATATATATATATATATATATATATATATATATATATATATATATATATATATATATATGCGAATGACATAGTAACATGGTACTTTATTTTGATCTATTTATAATACTTGAAATCATTTGAAATACTGAAATTCAAAGATGAAACAAAAGTAATATTTATTTTACTTCATCTGTTGATGTGATATTGTAGATGGAAGAGGTATCAGCACTCTTAGTAAATTTCTGATTAAAGCAAAATTCAGAGTCTGTGCATAGTAAGCAGCAGGCCTGGCCAGGCATCATCACTTCCAGATGATTTCTCTAGGTCCAAACTTTGCTACAAATTTGCCCTGACACACAAAAGAAAATATTATCTGCTTGAGTGGTCATGGCAGGCAGGCAATTACAGCCCCTGTTGACCCACAAGAGATGCCAGCACCTCTACTGGGAAATGGTTCACACACACACACACACACACACACACACACACACACCCAAGGTCCTGGGAGTCGGTTGTCTTGCTTGATGAAACAAAGTGGAACATTCTGACCAACAACAGCACAAAAGCAACTAAACTTAAAATAAGATTAAAACCAGCTAGAGCATGAAAGCTAATTTGATGAGGGGGAAATTAAAAGGGTGCTTTCAGAATAAATGGGACAGTAAATATAACTCTGACATTTACATCGAAACACAAGGGCAAAAACAACTGTATGGCAATTCTACAAAGGGAGAGCGTATACAACAGAAACAGGAAAGAGCAAAATACCTTGTAGAAGAACATAAGGAAGGATTTCTTCCTTATGAGATTTAGGATTTAGGATTTAGGATTTTCATCAGACTTTTGCATTTTATAAAACATAATTAGACCAAAACATTTGCTGTATCTGCTGTATGTGAAAATGTAATTTATAGAAATAAAAAGTAAGATAACTAAAAGGATCCTAATCAAAACTAGTTTAGGAGAAGCTGTTAAAATGTTTTACATTAAAGCCCTACTGATACTTATTCTTCCCTTAACTACCTCTGTGATTAAAGAACATTCTAACCACCTGTTATTAATTTCAAAAATTGTTTTAAACTAAATAGGGCTCAGTATTCTGTACATATATGACACATCAGTACAGTGGCCACTTTCAAACCTGCACTGACACATCACTTGAATTGGCCTACTGGAAAATCAGCCTATAATATAGCACCTCAGTTCAAAATTCAATCACTACTCACATTCTTATCATTCAAAGATCGAAGCATGCAAGCGGGCCTGTACTTTATTTTGTTCCCACGACTCCATTCACTCTACCCTTTAGAACCCCTTCGTTAACCCTTAGAATACAATTTGTAGGCATTTGGAGGCACTCAGTTGTCTTGGTTTCATAACTCTATTTATAGCTCAGACATAAGATGTACATAGCTAGAAAGCATTACATCACAAATATTCCTTATTCAGTAAAGCATCAGTGAGTAATCTGGTTTTGAAAATACATAAATGTTCAGCATTGTGTTCAAAACCCACTCATTACACTGGATATTATGTTGTTGTTTTTTCATTCACAATCAAGATAATTTAAGATGTTTTTCACAGCTGTTTGTGAATGTGTATTTGATGTCATCAGTGTCACATTTTCATCCGAATGTCTAAATAAAATTAAACACATAGCACTCAAGTCTATGGAGATAAGAAAAGTGAATCAAAATGCACAACATGTAAAATCTTGAGGCGAATGTTCTACAATTGCAGTAGAACAGGAATCTGAAGCTACAGTGGGCACAAGCTCACCAAAACTGGACAGAACCCAATGTGATCTTCTGCTATTGTAACACATCTACATCAAGGTTCAATGTCTCGTGCACACTGAAATGCTTTTCTGCTCACCACGTTTGTTCAGAGTGGTTGTTTGCATTACTGTAGCCTTCCTGTCAGCTCGAACCAGTCTGGCCATTCTCATCTGACCTCGCTCTTCAACAAGGTGTTTCCACTTTCTGAATTCCCAGTCACCCAATCTCAGAACTTTTTGTGTTTGTCGTACCATTCAATGTAAACTCTAGAGACTCCTGTATGTTTAAATCCCATGAGATCAGCAGTTTCTCAAATACTCAAACCAACCCATCTGGCACCATGCCATGGTGCAAGTCACTGAAATCACATTTTTTGTTACTATTTGTTAAATCGCAGTTTAATTAAAAATGCATCAGAAATACTTTCATTGTGAATTAATGTGCAATGAAATAACAAGTATCATTATGGACAGAGGGGAGGGTCTAATTGTGAAATTACCAGTTGACTGAAATAACACAAACAGGTCATATTTCCATCCATGTCCTGGGTGTTCACTTATGTGTAAACACTCTAGGATATTTTATTGGCTCATTCCTCATCTCTATGAAGGCAATACATTTAGTGAGTGTGGATTTAAGTAGTTTTGGCATTATATTAACATAGTAAATATATGATGTCACACGTGCAATGATGCAACAGCTTTCTATTTCATTTGTTTTCACCCACATAGAACTAGAGCCCTGTATCTTCTATTCATTTACATGTGATTCATTTTCATGTGATTCATTTATCTTTTCTCCCCTCCCTTTCCCAAATATTTCATTGAGAAGAAAAAAAAATGAATAAAAAAAAAATATATATATATATATATATATATATATATATATATATATATATATATATATATATATATTATTATTATTATTTTTTTTAAATTGAGGCGTGGCCTGTGCCTCCACCTATACTCTGTTTAGGTCCATTCTTTCTGAGAAGTGTAAGTCTAGTCTCTGGTTTCAGTGTGCCACAGTAGAAAAAAATTGACTAAATTAACCAAACTTCATGGTTCTGGAGAAGAAGACTTACTGATTCTGTTAGCATTAGCTGTGGCCAAGTCAGCTACAGAATGTCTGCCTAGTGAACAGTCAGCCCACCCTTGCCAATGGATGTGTGTGCATGGCCCCAAGCTCATGTGTGTTTAAAGGGCCTGAGGAGTCAGTGAGAATTTTGGAGCATGCCTGGACTGTGGAGTAAGGAGAGACATCCACTAGCATTTAGCCAAGCATGCATAATTCAGATATTCACAATAAATCTATTTTTCATCTTTCATTCACCGATTTCTTACATCTTGCATTTCTGATTTGAAATTGTGATTGAATCAGAGTATCCGTTTTATGAGTAGTGGATGTGTAAAGCATTATTTTTAGCATAAGAGATAAATTATTATTCCTTTTAATGTGATGTTTTTTGGAGATATGAGGTTAGTAGCACACATGCTAACATACCATGAATGCAATTCAGTTTATAGTGGATAAAGTGCATATAATCCCTCAAACAGTGTCACAATCCCTCAAACTGTTGCAGAGATACAGCCTTACTTTCAATACATTCTTTTAATTTGTTGAAGTGCTATTCAAAAAGGGTTTATCAAAATTCTGTGAATAGCTTTTTGCCAGGAGTGCATGTAGATGATGCTGGCTAATTTTCTTCATGATACAGGCCTTCACAAAGTGCATGAATGCTGCTCTGGCTCCCTTGTGACTCCAGGGCATCCATGTACTAAACTACCTGGATGACTGGTTAATTCGAGCATGATCAACTGGTGATGCAACATCAAGATATTGTATGCTTTCTCCAGACTTTTCTAGGGGTTATATGGGATTCTACAATGATGAGGGCGTTTCTATCCCCAACACGCGTAGGGTAAATCCTATCAATATTGAGCAAGATAAAGCTGGGTCTGGCTATCCTATCACCTGTAACCCAAATGCTCCCTTTCAAAGGGAAATCAACATGGGGTGAGCTTAACACTGTGGGAACAAGTATACCCATGCCTTCATACTGAGGATATGGTCTGTCCAAAAAGGTCTGTGTCTGAGGGTCACTGCAAGACCCTGAAGTCTAGGGTGGAATCAATGTCCAAACTGTAACACCGAATGAATATGTGTGGTGTAGACCACCAACTGCAACACACACATTCTGTAAGGGTACCCCTTTTGATGAAGCCTTTGAGGAGGTGGCCCCTCTAGTGGAATGAGCCCTTATGCCCAGAAGCATAGCAAAACCACACATTTCATAAGCAATAAAGATTGCTTCCACTATTCAATTAGAGGTGTGCTGTTTTGAGACAGCATCACCTCTACTGTCACTGCCAAAGCAGATCAGCAACTGCTCCAACTTATGCCACTGGCCGGGGTGGTGGACATAAGTATAAGCCCTTACTGGACGCTCTTAGTGAAGTTATCAATGTTCCAGTGTATGGAAGAAGGCAGAAAGCATGCAACACTACTAGATGGGCAGCAGACATAGGCACTTGAGGAATGTAATCTGGCCTAGGATATAGGAAGGCCTTGATTAATCTAGGGGCAAAGTCAAGGCAGGAAGAGCTTGCAGATCTCCCACTCGCTTGAGAGTTTTCTCATGGATGGTGCTCTAGTGTTTAACATGGACTCCACAACCTCAGTTGAGAAACTGGAATATATGAGCTGTTGCCCTTCAGGAGCCAGACCCACAGTTTCCAAAGTTCTGGCCAAGAGTCATAAATCAACCCTCTGCCTTGAGATAATAGATCCCTGCAAATTGGAATCTCCCAGGGAGTATCGTCCAGCAAAGATATTATCTGAATATGATCTGGATATTGTGTGAATCCTCAGACTTTTCATCCACCACTGAAATGGTATCATGTGCAATATAGTAGGCCCTACAGTATGACGTTGACTGCTGCTGCCATAAGCCCCAACAGGAGACTGGAGGGGATGCCCAGATGTAACTTTATCTTGCTCAATGTTTATAGGATTATCGCTGTGCATGTTGGGGATAGACATGCCCTAATCATATTTGAATCCCATATAACCCCTAGAAAAGTTATGCTCTGAACTGGAGAAAGCATATTTTTCTTGAGGTTCAAGCTGAGCCCCAAGCTCCTTAAGTGGGCACGAAGAACATCTTGATGTTGAATCAGCAACTCTTTGTACAAAGCTAAAATGTGGTCGAGGTCTGAACTGGACGTGGTAACAATTTTCTATGGTGAACAGAATCCATTGACATACATTTGGCAGTAGTTTCCATGCTGCCAGATGGTCTTTTAGTGATGTTAACTTTTCCACATTTTGTTGGAGGGAAAACATCAGATTTTCATTGCCCTCTGACAGCTCATTGACCAGAGAAAACTGAAAACTTGGGATAACATTGACTTTAGTGGGCCCTGCAATAATTCTGGGGTTAAGGCTTACTGCCCTAACAACCGCTTGTCCCCTGATACCTTCCTCCACAACCCATCATGACAGATTCTTCTTTGACTTTTTGGCTCTGATTGGGCACTCAGCCATGCCGAGATGGTCTTACAAAGCCCCACCTACTAATTTTGCCGTCATCGATGGAGAGAGGTGATCACTTCAACCAGCTCTTTATAGGACTGAGAGCTGCTCTACGATGATGCGCTGGCTCCCTCCTCTGGCTCCTCGGAGTCAGAATAGGGTGGGTTCACTCTTCATACTGTAGGGAGAAGTTGCATGGGGAGTTGTATCTGGAGGAAAGAGCAAGAGATAGTCAGTGCTCATATCTGGTTCCTCTTCCAGATCCATAAGGGACCCACAGGATCTGAGCTGGCTGACTGCCTCAACATATATGTGAATATATACATTGAATATGAATATATATACACTGGCAAGAAAAAGTATTTGAACCTTTTTGGAATGTCATGGTTTTCTCCATACATTTGTCATAAAATGTGATCTGATCTTCATCTGATCTTCATCATACATATATGTATATGTATATATATATATATATATATATATATATATATATATATATATATATATATATATATATACATATACATATATATATACATATATATATACACAGATATATATATATATATATATATATATATATACACATATACACACACACATACAGTGAGGGAGAAAGAATTTGATCCCCTTCTGAATTTGTACGTTTGCCCACTGAAAAAGAAAAGATCAGTCTATAATTTTTATAAATGGTGGATTTATTTGAACAGTGAGAGACAGAATAACAACAAAAAAAATCCAGAAAAATGCATGTCAAAAATGTTATAAATTGCTTTGCATTTTAATGAGGGGAATATGTATTTGACCCCTCTGCAAAACATGACTTAGTACTTGGTGGCAAAACCCTTGTTGGCAATCACAGAGGTCAGATGTTTCTTGTAGTTGGCCACCAGGTTTGCACATATCGCAGGAGGAATTTTGTCCCACTCCTCTTTGCAGATCTTCTCCAAGTCATGAAGGTTTCAAGGCTGACGTTTGGCAACTCGAACCTTCAGCTCCCTCCACAGATTTTCTATGGGATTAAGGTCTGGAGACTGGCTAAGCCACTCCAGAACCTTAATGTGCTTCTTCTTGAGCCACTCCTTTGTTCCATTGGCCGTGTGTTTTGGGTCATTGTCATGCTGGAATACCCATCCATGATTCATTTTCAATGCCCTGGCTGAGGGAAGGAGGTTCTCACCCAAGATTTGATGATACATGGCCCTGTCCATCGTCCCTTTGATGCGTTGAAGTTGTCCTGTCCCCTTAGCAGAAAAACACCCCCAAAGCATAATGTTTCCACCTCCATGTTTGACGGCGGGGATGGTGTTCTTGGGGTCATAGGCAGCATTCCTCCTCCTCCAAACACGGCGAATTGAGTTGATGCCAAAGAGCTCCATTTTGGCCTCATCTGACCACAACACTTTCACCCAGTTGTCCTCTGAATCATTCAGATGTTCATTGGCAAACTTTAGACAGGCATGTATATGTGCTTTCCTGAGCAGGGGGACCATGCAGGCTTTGAGTCTTTCACGGCATAGTGTGTTACCAATTGTTTTCTTGGTGACTATGGTCCCGGCTGCCTTGAGATAATTGACGAGATCCTCCCGTGTAGTTCTGGGCTGATTCCTCACTGTTCTCATGATCATTGCAACTCCACAAGGTGAGATCTTGCATGGAGCCCCAGACCGATTGTCAGTTCTTTTGTGTTTCTTCCATGTGCGAATAATCGCACCAACTGTTGTCACCTTCTCACCAAGCTGCTTGGCAATGATCTTGTAGCCCATTCCAGACTTGTGTAGGTCTACAATCTTGTCCCTGACATCCTTGGAGAGCTCTTTGGTCTTGACCATGGTAGAGAGTTTGGAATCTGATTGATCGATTGCTTCTGTGGATAGGTGTCTTTTATACAGGTAACAAGCTGAGATTAGGAGCACTCCCTTTAAGAGTGTGATCCAAATCTCAGCTCGTTACCTGTATAAAAGACACCTGGGACCCAGAAATTTTTCTGATTGAGAGGGGGTCAAATACTTATTTCCCTCATTAAAATGCAAATTAATTTGTAACATTTTTGACATACGTTTTTCTGGATTTTCTTTTTGTTTTATATATATATATATATATATATATATATATATATATATATATATATATATATATATATATATATATATATATATATATATATATATATATATATATATATAAATTTTCAAAGACAACAAACCTGCTTTTTGCTGAAGATGGATGAGCTGATGACATGGTTTACAGGCACCATTTTACAGTCACGTGATGCCACATCACCGAACCATGACAAGCCAATAAATTGCCATGATTTTACACAGACTTCGAACACCAGTCGTGAGTGGAGGCATTTCCACAGTGTTAATCTCATGAAATGATGAGTTCTCTATGAAAGATGATTTGCGTGTGTGTGTGTGTGTGTGTGTGTGTGTGTGAATGCATGCATGTATGCATTAGTGGTGTAATGCAATGACATCTGCACCTTTTTAATGCTCAAAATACATGTAAAAGATTTTGTATTTGGATTTAAACTGGAAGTTGGTAATAATCCATATTAAAGAAAATGGTCCTGCAAGAGGTGCCAGATTCTAAGTGTAATGTCCACATAATGCAAATCAGAAATGCACACCACTGCTAACTTAATCCCCTGTAAAGACAGTAAAAAGAAGCAAAATGCATCCACATGTTTCTGTGTTCAAACATTTTGGGCTATTTTGATTTCTTTTTGTACCTGGCAATCCAAAAGCTTCTACAAGCTGTACACCATATAAAAGGGGAAACCCTTTCACTAAGGAAATAGTCCTGCAGGAATCCAATGCACACACCTAGTGTGAAACTTTGTGACAAACTTTCTATTAAAAAAGTAACTTACCAGGTTGGATTCATGGATTCACGCTGTTGGCACAAAATTTTTAGCGTATCATCTCTGTGTCTCAGCAGAAGTTGAGATTCATCAGTCGAGGCTACATTTGTCCAATCTTCAACTGTCCTGTTTTGGTGAGCCTGTGCCCACTGCAGACTCAGCTTTCTGTTCTTAGCTGACAGAAATGGAACCCGACATCTGCTGAACATCTGATGTGTTATGCATTCTGAAATGCTCACCACAATTGTACAGACTGGTTATCTGAGTTACTGTTAGCTCGAACCAGTCTGGCCCTTTTTCTTTATTACACCATTCTGAGTAAACTCTACTGGTTGTTGTGAATGAAATTAGATCAGAAGTTATAGAAATACTCAACAGTCATGCCAGTCATGCAAAAATTATTGAGATCCCATTTTTCATCCCAAATTTATGGTTGATGTGAACATTACCTAAAGCTGCTGACCCGTGCATGATTTTGTGCATTGTTGCCAAACAATTGACTGATAATATCTTTTCATGAATGTGTAGGTAAACAGGTGTTCCTAATAAAGTGTTCACTCAGTGTGTGTATGTGTGTGTGTGTATGTGTGTGTCTTCACAAATACTACCCAGCAGTAAAAATAAAAATAAGTGTTATGCCACTCGTCCCTGGACGAGTCACGTGACATTGTTGTGGTTCACTCGCTTCCAGATTAAGCATGCAGCTTAAGGGACTGTTATGGGTCACAGGTGTTTGTGGTTTGAGTTAATGACAATTGTTATTTAAACGCCGGAGTTACTGAGCATGGGGCTCGTAATTATTAGTGTTAGTTTGCAAGTGGATTATGTTTCCATGCTAAGAGGATATTGTTTCTATGCCACATTTCATGTCTCCCGGTAAGGACCACGTTTACTTTGAGTTTGGGTTTCCGTTCAATAATTTTGATCTGCACCTGCATCCGCCTACAACTCCAATCCTACAACTAACAATAAGGGGATGATAGGTGAAGATACACCATCAGATATCCAGTTTTGTGATTGCATCTAATTGCTAATCTATATTTCCGAGCCCAGTCATAATATTGTACCAATATTAGATGTAGCTCAATATTAAACCTAGGGCAAAAATCCTAGGACTAGGTTACACAAGTATTGTCCGCATATTACTGTATGTAAATTATCACTGAGTAAATAACTTAGTAGGCAGGGCTTAACAGTCCCAAAACCAATTTATTATGGCTAAACCCAAATAATCAGGAACAAAAAGAAATTTCAATGTATTTTACAAGAGATACGTGTTCTCTTGTCTTTATGTGCAAAATTGTAATTCTTTTAATATTGCTCCCAGTGACCAGTTTAAGTGAGGTTGCATCAGTTACTAGCGGGTCGCCTAAACCTACCGTTTAAGATTTGTGTTAATAACTCAATGATAAGCCTATCAAATGTCTGCTGGAAGCTAACTGATTTTCACAAAAGCAGGTTTTGCACATTATCCAAATGGATAAAAATTTAAATGGTGTATGTAAATGGTTTTTGGGGGAAGGAGGTAAGAATTTTGTTTGCAAGCCTTATGGTTCATGACATATGGGCCAAAATGTAAAGGCCTTTGCTGTAGCGTTACCATCAGGCCAATGCATGTCCCCTTACTTCACCAAGTTGCAGGGCAATTGTGCGCCTTGACAAAATTTGGTCTAGAGTCCCCATCAGTGTTTTTTTTTAATCAGAAGAAGAGTACCCTAACAATTCCAAAGGGGTTACAAGCATTTGCAACCCAAGTGCTTAGGGTCCTAATTAATGTCTCTTTTCTGCTGCTTTAAATCCACAAAGTATTAAGAACATAAGTTAGAAAACATATTTTATGTGCCTATATGAGCCTTGGGTAAGTTTGGCTGCAAATGCAGAACAAATCTTCCGGAAAAACAGTGTTTGGAAATGTGACATGGGTAAAATGCTAGGCAATATACAGACAGACTGGAAAAGGCAAAAGGTAAACTCAAAACTGGGCAAAACAAAGTCAAAATCAAATGGAAAAACACACTTAGAAGAAATAATCAGTTTCTCTTTAAAGCAGTAGCAACAGGGATATGCACCTCATGATTGGATATGCAGCATATGTTGTATAGTTTTTTTGTTTTGTTTTTTAGGATACTGGGAAGATGATCCTGTATATAGCGTATCAGGATTGAATAGAAATCATGAGTGTGCTAGGGAGTTTGAGTCGACCACTCATTAGACGCGTGTAATGTGTTTTCAGATTGCAATTTTTATAACACACTAATGTCAGAGGCTTTGTGTGCAGACTCAGTGACACTGAAACACGATATAATGTTGCTTTGTGTGTGATGGCAGAAACTTTTCTCTACAATACTAGGGTGACTTACAGGCACTTAGAGAGTAAACGCTTCTCTGCACACCTGCTCCATGCCATTTACCTCCTCTGATGTTCTCGCCTACTGATTGGATTATAACTCGCTATTTTAGGGATTGGACATCTGCTAAGAAATGCATCTACTCACTGACACAAAGAAACAAATCCTCCAGTACTATTGTTGCTCTACGTTTCCTCAGACATTGATGAATACCTTCTGTTTGTGAAATGTTGCTGGGGCTATATGAAATGATGAAATACATCTCCTGCTTTTGCACAGTGCAACAGCATGATAAATTTTACAAATACCAAATAACAAATTTGGCTAGATGTTTGTTAATAAGTACTGAGAATGGAATATTATTCAGTGATTGTTTTGTTACAACTGTAAGATTTGGGGGAGATCCTATCCCTGCCTGGTGTGTCATTTTTGCTTCATGTGTGTGTGAGAGTGTGTGCATGCATATGCATGTGCACATAGGCACATTATGCAGGATTGGGATGAGAGTAATACAAGCCTTTATCTTGGGAGTTTTTGAAACACTCAGTTACCTTGAAATCCCTGAACTGAAATGATTTCATGCAGCATTGCACCAGATATGGCAATGGAGCATGAAATTGAGTCACTCAGTGTGTACTAAAAAAGGAGAAAATGAACAGAAAAAAATATACCTCTTTACCACAAGATGTTGTACTTGTCTTTACCTGTGTATCAAAAATTCACCTAGACACTATTTGTTATAATTATTGTACATATTTCACTATTTATTTCCTTAATTTTACTCGGCAGAAAATGTGAAAAGCCATGATGTTTTAATTCTATGTACACTTTCAATATATCTATTCTTTCATTCTGTTAGCTTTTAACAGAAATACTTTGTACTACCGATCTTAATTTTTATTGAAGATATAGATATATATACTTAAGAATAGCAACGGAGTAAGATGTATTCAGTTTTTCTCAAATGAGCACATTTAATGAATCTATTCTAGTGATTCAGGTACTAATGTATCTGTTACCCTGTTACTGGGGTGAAATTGATCATCCTGGCCATTGGAGGGCGACAGAGAAAGGAAATGGTTTCCTGTAATAGACCCTTTTCACATGATGTCACGCGACTTCTGTTCTGACTTAACTGAATGCTTAACCGATGTTCAATGCACATTTGATATATCCTTGACAAATGTTAATTTATATTGTTTCGAAGTTTGCAGAGTACTCTGTTATTGGGCTCTAAAAGAGAAAAAGGAGTGTTTGTGCACATAACTACTACAATATGACCTGGTTTGCATTATGTCAGTGGGATTTAGGATTTGTGACTTCATAACTTCATTGACCACTGGGAACTTTCCAAAACTTTTCACACATCTACAACATTCAGATAAGACATTATGCATAATGAACTGTATATCCATTACTGCTGTTGCATTCTAAACTGTTGGATATACCTTTCATACTTCATTCATTTGTTTTGTCTATTTGTGCTGTAGTGTTTTTGTGGTTATTGTTTCATTACCTTGGGTATTCAATGCAATCAAACAAATTATAATTTATGTGTCAATACTTTATTTTATTTTATGGGTTTGTTCTAAGTATTTAGTTTTGTTATGCTGTTTTTGGTTTCAATATATTTCTCTGTATCAAAGCCTAGAAATAAAAAGGCTTTGGAAATGGCATACAGAAAATTCAACATTGTGAAAGGCCATAAAAAGATAAATATGAATGATCTCTGGATTATCCTGCAATTCTTGTCCGTATGTACATATAAAAGCAAATGCATCCACCAGCCATATCTAGAGACATTACATGTTTGTTTCTTTGTTTTTTTAAATCTTCCCTATTCAATTTTCATTTAACTCAACAAAAGGTAGATAGACAGCAAGTGAAGAAAATTACATCC
Source organism: Ameiurus melas (assembly GCA_012411365.1). Lineage (NCBI taxonomy): Eukaryota > Metazoa > Chordata > Actinopteri > Siluriformes > Ictaluridae > Ameiurus > Ameiurus melas. The sequence goes on along the minus strand of CM022762.1, from coordinate 24,308,489 downwards.
ATATTTCAATGGTATGGAAGATGAGAGACTGCAGTAGGTGGACTGTGGTTCTATAAATATTAAAGAAAGACAGAGCATGATATTTTGGTTTGTAAAACTCTTATAGGTTAATGGTTTCTATTTAAATTAACTCATTTAAATTGCATACCAGCAGGCAAATCAAAGATGTGTAAGATCCTTGAACATGTCCAGCTTTTGAAGAGGATAATGTATTTTAAAATCCATGTGAAATGACTTGAAATGCACAGTATTTTTCGATGTGTTGACAGTTTCCACTGGAACATTAAGTCCGGGTGGGACATATTGAGTGGCTCTGCCCCATTTATAAAAAGCCAATAGCATTTAGCTTACCTCACAGCAAGGAAGCCTACAACTTTTGGGGGCAGGGCACTTATAGGGCATTTGATGGGGCAGAAAATCTAATGAGAGGCTGAAGTGCAGAATGATGTCAACAAACCTGTTGATCTGTATTGGTGGTAGAGAGAGACTGTAAATTGTAAATGTATATATCTTCTAAATGTGAATTTTGTCATTGTTTTGGAGCACACTAGCTTGGATAATCTCAAGGGTAACATATTAATAGTAAAGCCACTAAACTTACATTTTGATTTCATAAGAATTTAAGGTACAAACTTTAACTTAATTATTCATAGATTCCTTTATCTTCTGTAACCACTTTATAATGAGCAGAATCACTGTGTATCAAGGTTGAAGAATTCCTCTCAGCTGGGACGTGGGTCATCGTTGCTCTGGGTTCCTGGGTTCACCCCTGAGCTAGGGTTACTGTCTATGTGGAGTTGTGCATGTTTTCCCCATGTTTGCATGGGTTTCCTCTGGGATTTGTTGTTTCCTCAAAAAAAGTTGGGTGTGTTTTTTTTTTTGTGGTTTTTTGTTTTTTTTTTTTTTTTTTTTTTTTGGGTTTTTTTTTTTTTTTTTTTTTTTTTTTTTTTTTTTTTTTTTTTTTTTACCACTAGTACTAGCACTACAGAAAAAGAAAGTGTGTATTTGGTTGTGGGGGTAATTGTGCATTAGTCTGGAGAAAATGCAGGCGCTGGCCATGCTGATGATACCTTTCTACAGAGAGACATTTCCTATTACAAATCAGACATTGGATTTTAATCACATATTACATGGCAACATCAGCGTCAGCAAGGAAAAATAAAATGGTGCTATGACGTTCATTGTCATGCAACAAAAGTGAAGAACTAAAGTGGACTTGTAAAAGTATGATGCTTTGGAAAGTTGAAGTTAACACTGATATTTTGCAGCAATTCTGAATTAGCCATCTCCTGCAGTGTGTCTGATACAGCACATCAATACCCCTAGAAAGTAATTTGCATGAAAAAATAGAAGAAAACTTTGTAGTCCAAATCTATAACATGTTTTTGAACCACTGAAAGCAAATTACCCTACCCCCTGCTATGCTGGTCAAGGCTGGCAGCTTTGTGGATGATAAATTGTTTCTGATTACACAGTTTATATATTTATTTGAAAAGCCAAATTGTCTTTGTTATAGCAGTGTCTGAAACACAGTTTTTGTTTTTAAATTGCCATTGGATCAAGATGGGAAGGAAGAGTCTGTGTTATGGGCTCCAGGATCAGAAAAATTCTGGGGGTGCTACTGCATGTGTCATGTATTGAGGAGGTGAGACGGATGCAAGTCCAGTTAGGCATTAGAATGGCAGACAGACAAGTCTAAATCATCAATCAAAACCAAGAAAGAGTACACTGGAAGAGGTCAGGTGATCAGCAAACAGCAATTGCATAATCCAAAATACACACAAACTAGGGAACAGAATGAGATTGAGAACTAGACAATCAGAACAATAATAGCACTGTAAGGTCAGGCAGGCAAACACTGAACAATATTTGGCACTGAACAAAGAAACAAGGGTTATATACAGTGGTGTGAAAAAGTGTTTGCCCCCTTCCTCATTTCCTGTTCTTTGCATGTTTGTCACACTTAAGTGTTTCGGAACATCAAACCAATTTAAACAATAGTGAAGGACAACACAAGTAAACACAAAATGCAATTTGTAAATGAAGGTGTTTATTATTAAAGGTGAAAAAAATCCAAACCATCATGGCCCTGTGTGAAAAAGTGATTGCCCCCCTTGTTAAAACATACTATAACTGTGGTTGTCCACACCTGAGTTCAATTTCTCTAGCCACACCCAGGCCTGATTATTGCCACACCTGTTCACAATCAAGGAATCACTTAAATAGGAGCTGCTTGACACAGTAAGGTCCACCAGAAGATCCTTAAAAGCTACACATCATGCCGAGACCCAAAGAAATTCAGGAACAATTGAGAAAGAAAGAAATTGAGATCTATCAGTCTGGAAAGGGTTATAAAGCCATTTCCAAAGCTTTGGGAATCCAGCGAACCACAGTGAGAGCCATTATCCACAAATGGCGAAAACATGGAACAGTGGTGAACCTTCCCAGGAGTGGCCGGCCGCCCAAAATTACCCCAAGAGCGCAGCGACGACTCATCCAAGAGGTCTCAAAAGACCCCACAACAACGTCCAAAGAACTGCAGGCCTCACTTGCCTCAGTTAAGGTCAGCGTGTCATGCCTCCACCATCAGGAAAAGACTGGGCAAAAATGGCCTGCATGGCAGAGTTCCAAGGAGAAACCACTGCTGAGCAAAAGAACATCAAAGCTCATCTCAATTTCTCCACAACACATCTTGATGATCCCCAAGACTTTTGGGACAACATTCTGTGGACCGATGAGACAAAAGTGGAACTCTTTGGAAGGTGTGTGTCCAAGTATATCTGGCGTAGAAGGAACACTGCATTTCATAAAAAGAACATTATACCAACAGTAAAATATGGTGGTGGTAGAGTGATGGTCTGGGGCTGTTTTGCTGCTTCAGGACCTGGAAGACTTGCCGTGATAAAAGGAACTATGAATTCTGCTGTCTACCAAGAGATCCTGAAGGAGAATGTCCGACCATCTGTTCGTGTACTCAAGCTGAAACGAACTTGGGTTCTGCAGCAGGACAATGATCCTAAACACACCAGCAAGTCCACCACCGAATGGCTGAAGAAAAACAAAATGAAGACTTTGGAGTGGCCTAGCCAAAGTCCTGACCTGAATCCTATTGAGATGTTGTGGTATGACCTTAAAAAGGCTGTTCATGCTCGAAAACCCTCTAATGTAACTGAATTAGGACAATTCTGCAAAGATGAGTGGGCCAAAATTCCTCCAGGACGCTGTAAAAGCCTCATTGCACGTTGCACATGGCAACAAAAACACATTTGATCTACATTATGATCTTTTTTTTCTTTATTTGAGTCTTGTATTAAAGTGTCTCTGTGCATGGATCCTAATGCTTTTTCTGTCTGTGTTGACAAAGCAGTAGCAGCCATGTTAATAGTCAATTTTAGTCACAACAATTAGCACATGAAATTAGGGTAAAAAAATAGCATGTTCTGACCTTGGCCAGATACTAAACATAGAGAAGACATTTTGTTGAATTATGAGGCAGCACTAGAATTTATATATGGATAAGCAAAACTGTTCTTGATTAAGGGGTCAATCATGGTTAAAAAAAAATCTTAAACACTTAAGAGACATATTAATCTCTTAGGTCAGCTAGAATAATTGGTGGCTTTTGTTCTAATCACACTAAACACATAGTCCATGTGCTCCATGTGTTTCCATGCATGGAGTCATTATTTTATGACACACAAAGGGCAATAGACACTGACCGTTTGTAAGTGGATCATATTCGAAACAGTGTAGAATTTGAAATTGGACTAATTGGATCTCTTGGAACCTGTATTAAACTAAGTTTAAATTATATACAGTACTGTGCAAAAGTTTTAGGCACATGCAAAAAAATGCTGTAGAGTAGAAATGCCTTAAAATAATGAAATGAAGTGTTTCTATATTAAAAATACCATAAAGGTCATTATACTGTAGTATATTAAACAAACTGAATATCTGGTGTGACAAAAAAAATTAAAAGATTAGCCTCCAGTACAATTTGTGCAGTTTCATAAGGAAATTAGCTGGCAGGTTTAATTGAACATATTGCAGAACCAGCCCCCGTTCTTCTGGAGACTTTGTTTGCACTTGCTTCTTATTTTTGCAGCAAAACCCAGGAACCTTCATTGTGTTCCCTTTCAAAGGGATCTTCGACATATATATATATATATATATATATATATATATCTCACACCTGTGAACCGCGCCGCCAGCCTTATCTTCAGCGAGACTGCATGTCTGTTTGTGTGACAAAAATGCTTCATTTCTACTCAATATTTTCTCAAAATCTCAACTTTTCTATCCCTTTTCTAAAGGAAAAGAGAGGTAATTAATGAACGAGAAAGAGTTCAAGATGTGTGTTATGGCTTGCTCCCGTTTCATCACACAAAGTGCACACTTTCTGGGTGAAGTGTTAGCGGTGTAGTATTCGATGGAGGCCTCGAGAGCCTGCGCATGGTAATGCTACATTGTGCAGCTCGACTTACAACTCTTCTCTTCTCGAAAAAAATGGAAGCTGAAGCAAGTCGGGTTTCAGAGCCTTGCGGTCTCAGGTTCGGGGTATCTCTTGGATCCGGAAGAGGAGCTGGAGATGAGAAGCAGCCTCTGAGAAGCTTCTGACTCTAAAGTTGGCTCTTTTACTGGCCCTGACTTCTCTCAAGCGAGTGGGAGGTCTACAAGCTCTCTCTGTTGCCCCTTCCTGCCCTGGATTAGCCAAATACTTCCTTTATCCTAGGCCGGATTATATTCCTAAAGTGCCTACGTCGGCTGCCCACCCCGTGGTGTTGCAGGTTTTCTGCCCTCCTCCATTCCTCACACCGGAACAAGAAGGGATGCACCTGCTGTGTCCAGTAAGAGCTCTCTGTACTTACGTCCACTGCTCCAGTCAAGTCGGAGCAGCTACTGGTCTGCTTTGGCAGCGACAGGAAAAGTGATGCTGTGTCAAAGCAGTACATCTCTACTTGGATAGTGCAAGCAATCTCTAGGGCTTACGGCACGCGATCTCGCCACGCCTCTGGGCATAAGAGCTCATTCAACTAGGGCGGTCGCCTCCTCCGAGGCTTTGTCCAAAGGTGACCCTCAGGCTTATGTGTTTTTGAACAGTCCGTACCCTTGCTATGACAGAGTGGGTATTCCCGTTCCCATACTGTTATGCTAAATGCAACGTCAAAGTTCTCTTTGAAAGGGAACATTGGGGTTATGCATATAACCCTGTTCCCTGAGAATGGAACAAGACGTAGCATAGCACAGTCATATCAGGGCAGGCTATTAATGGATGTTGCCACATAGACCATAGACCCTGAGTGAAGAAGGAGCCAACCCTGCTTAGAAATGTCCTCATAAGGACTCCAGGATTGTAATTATTGCCCAGTTTACTTTGTCTAGCTGACGTTCCACACACCACGAAAGATACAGTCACCACTTGTGAGCATGCAATTTCCTCGTGGATGGTGCTCTAGCATTCAACATTGTCCCTACAACCTCAGTTGTGACACCAGAATCTATGAGCTGGGTCACCTCAGAGGCCAGACCCACAGTTTCGATAGTTCTAGCTGAGGGTGATAAATCAGCCTCTAGCTTGAGACAGTAGATCCCTGCAGACAGGAATCTCAAAAGGAGTGCCATCTAGCAGGAATATTATCTCGGAGAACCATATTCGGTGCATAAGGTGCTACTAGCAGCAGATATAGATAGTCTTGGCTAGAGCTTGTGGGAGCAGAGCGATTGGGGGAAAAGCAAACAGACATGATCTTGGCCATGTGTGCACTATGATGTCCAGGCCCAATGGTGTGGGAGGAGTGAGGGTGTACCACAGCAAGTTGTCTACTCTGAGGCATACTCATCCACTTCCCCTTGACCGAAACTCCGCCATTTTGACTCCACCACTTGTGGATGGAGTCTCCAATCCCTGAGCCTCAGCCCCTGCCTCAACATTCTAGTTGCCCGGAATGTATATTGCACTCACTGACAATAACTTCCAGTAACCTTTGCCCCAATAAGAAGGGTGCCCGCCCGAAAAGGGGGGGGTGGGGCCCCCCCGGGGGGGGGGTGAAGAACTGTGCCAATTTCAATTTCAATGTTTTATATGCCACTCCAGACAGCATGAGCTGGTCATCCATCTTAAAGCATGCCCAGCCCCTGAGGGAGGCATCTGTTATTACCTTATCTTGTGATAAGGAGATGCCCTAGAGTGTGACCCAAGGTTAGACACTGGGGACACCTCTAAATTCTCAGAGCATGTAGACATTGCCACGACACTGATTGCTCTGAGGTTTCGTCCTTGGATGAAACTCCAGACTTTTCAGTCACCACTGAAATGGTCTCGTGCAATAGGTCCAGTGGTATGACGTTGGCTGCTGCTGCCATAAGCACCAACAGTCTCGTAGAGACTGGAGTGGATGCCCAGATCCAGCTTTATCTTGCTCAATGTTGACAGGATTGACCCTACACATATTGGGGATAGAAACACCCTTATTGTAGTAGAATCTCATGTAGCCCCTACAAAAGATTTATTTTGCACTAGAGACTCAGGTTCAACCTGAGTCCCAAGCCCCTCATGTGGGCGAGAAAAACATCTCACTGTTGAATCACCAGTTCCATTTACATTACATTACATTTATTCACTTGGCAGCCGCTTTTATCCAAAATAAGCAAAGCGATATGTTCTGAATAGTTCCTTGGATCATGCTAGAATTACCCAGTCATCCAGATAGCGTAGAACATGGATGCCCTGGAGTTGCAAGGGAGCCAGAACGGCATCCATTCACTCTAAGAAGGTGCGAGGCGTTAATCTATCCTGAAGGGAAGAACCTGATATTGGTATGCATTGTAGGGCTGCACAATTAACTGAATATTGCTTACTAATCGTAACTATCGATTACGATTTTGACGAACAGTTTATAATCCCACGATTATAGAAATATGATTGACTGCAATGTTCACCTTTAATTCACCTTTAAATTTCATCCTCCAAACAATATGCATATCAAATCAAGCACTACCTAAACTTACAGCCATCCACCATAGAGTGGCGCAAGGATGACGTAATTTTGTATGTCAACAATCGGAAACGAGTTGGCATTTTAGACCTGCCGGGTTCCATCGTCCCGAAGGCAATGGGTTTTTTTTTTTATGGGATTTCTGTTAAAACCCTGAAATAAATTCACAAAATATTTTCACGTTTTATTCTGTGATATAAAATGCACCAGTAATACCCTTCTCGAGTCTTTTTTTTTTTTTTTTTTTTTTTTTTTTTTTTTTTTTTAAAGCTTTTACGTGTATTGAAAAAGGCAGTTTCTAACTGTTACATAATGAGGGTTTAGGACGGATGCAAGTGCAAATATGAGCGTTATTAAAGAGAGGCAGAAAAATCCAAAACGTGAGACAATAGAATGGTCAAAAACAGGCAAAAAGTGAGGTGATTGGCAAACGGACATAAACTAGGTTAAACTAGAATCAAACAATGAGGTCGAGAACAGGATCAAAACTTTGTGCCGTGAAACTATGAACAAAAGCCCAGTACACAGAAAACTCACGCAATATTTGGCGTTGAACAATGAGACATGAGGGGTTTAAATGATAATGTAAAAGGGTGAACACAAAACAGCTGAGACTAATGATTACACATGAGGGAACAACCAGTGACAATACAATGGCTGAGACAGGACAGAAATCATAACAAATGCACATATAGAAAGTACTTTGGGTTTCAGATCGCGCTGAGTTCTACAGTGCTTGTGCAAGGAGAAATTTTGACACAAATAAGTTAAGTGGCACTACAGACATTGTCACCGACATTAAACATCGTTACGCAGAACGGGGAAAAAAACAAAAAACTTTGCAGATAAACTGGTTCAGGTTTGCTGTGTACAATTCTCCCCCCAAAAAATGTGAGATTTTTTATTCATCCACAGAGAAGTTCATTTATAACTTACGGTTAGCTGTTTATTTCTGGCAATTGTTATTTAGGCTTTTTTTCTTGTGTAAATTATCTTTATGGACAAAACTTGTTAGTATTGTGCAACAATCCAAAAGTCTATGGGAAAATCCTGTTGGGTTTTTATCGAGGGAACCGATGTGATAACTTCTGGGTTCCGGTACAAAATGACATCATCCCTGCACCACTCTACTGGGTGATTTGGCTGCATTTCTCCTCCAGTAAATACGGTCATTGTCTTTTCTGCATAGGCTTGAATTGTTATCATTTGTTTTCATATTGTTATATTTGATTGTATATTTTCATTTGGTTGATGGCATTTTTATTTTTACTTATTTTATATTTTATGTTCAATTTTATTTATATTTTATTAATATTCTAGGAGATTATGTACTTTAAGGACCAGTCTAATTTTATGCAAAGATTTGTACATTAGCAGGAATGTATCACAACATGGAGGTGAAAACAGTGGTCTGTTTATTTAAATGTGAAAATGCAATAAATGATTATCCAATCATGGTAAATAATGATCGGAGTATGACCATAAAGGCCAAGTAGACAAGTAAGAAGCAGTCCTGTGGGGCCATGGAGGGACGTATCATGGGACATGAGGTTGTTGGAGCAGTTTACCCACAGTACTTCTGTAATGCCTCCCCAACCAAGGTGGTCCCAAGTTTTTAGTGTTCTCTAGTCAGTGAGCTGTCACAGGGCAATGAAAATCTGATGCTTTCCCTCTAATAGAATGTGGAATAGTAAATGTCACTAAAAGACCGTCTGGCACTGTGGAAACAACTGCCAAGTGTGTCTCCTTGGGTTCTGTCTATCGTAGAAGAGGGTTACCAGGTCCAGTTTAGAGCTCGAGCCCCGCAGTTCAGAAGTGTGCTCACCACAATAGTCAGTACATACCAGAGCCTGTCGTTAGTGCAGGAAGTTAGATCCCTCTTGTACAAAGGGGCCATAGAACATGTACCCCAATCCCTGAGAGATAGAGGTTTTTACAGCCGTTATTTCCTGGTCCACAAAAAAATAGGAGTATGCGGCCAATTTTAGATCTGCGTCATCTGAACTGTACTCTTTAGAAATACAGGTTCAAGATGCTGCTGCCCAAACTCATCATTCTACAGATTCAGTTTGAGGACTTGTTTGTGATGATAGATCTAAAAGGTGCATATTTCCACATAGCCAAAATCGGGTTTTTCCCTTCGGGCTAGCTTTATCCCCTCGCACCTTCACAAAGTGCATGGATGTCATTTTGGCTCCGTTGTGACTCCAGGGCATCCGTGTACTAAACTACCTGGATGACTGGTTAATTCTTGCATGATTCAGGATACTGGCGGTTCAGCATTGAGATTTAGTTCTCGCCCACATGAAGAGCTTGGTGCTCAGATTGAACCTCAGAAAAGTATGCTTTCTTCCTTTTTCCCTCGATCACTCGATCACAAGTTCTAGTGAGAGTTCGCCAAGACAGTCTACGTCTGCTGCTAGTAGCACCTTATTGGCCAGCTCTAATCTAATATGGTTCTCAGAAATCATATCCCTGCTACATGGCACTCCATGGGAGATTCCCATCTGCAGGGATCTATTGTCTCAAGCCGGGTGGCTGATTTATCACCCTTGGCCGGAACTATGGAAACTGTGTGTCTGGCCCTGAGGGGCACCAGCTTATAGATTCTGGTCTCACAACTGAGGTTATAGAAACCATGTCGAACCCTAGAGCACCATCCATGAGCAAATTGTATGAACTCAAGTGGTGGCTTTTTTTCTTGAAGTGTGAGGAATGCCAGATAGACACAGTGAACTGCGCAATTGCTACAGTCCTGGAGTTCTTACAAGGACATTTCTCAGCGGAGTGGACTCCTTCTATAATCGCGGTTTATGTGGCCACCATTTTGGCCAGCCACAACCCTGTTGATGGAGCCTCTGTGGGGCAACATCCTTTAACTTTGAGGTTTATGCATGGTGTCAGGTGGCTGAGGCCCATCTGCAAGCTGCACATATCTTCCTGGGACCTTTCTGTGGTCCAGGAAGGTCTCTTAGGGGCCCCATTTGAGCCCTTGGAGTTAGCATCTGAAAAGCATCTGACTCTAAAGGTAGCTCTTCTGCTGGCCCTGACATCTCTCAAGCAAGTAGGAGATCCACAAGCTCATTCTGTTGCCCCTTCCAGCCTTGACTTTATGCCTAAATTAGCCAAGGCCTTCCTGTATCCTAAGCCTGAATATATTCCTAAGGTGCCTTCATGTGCTGCCCAGCCTATGGTGTTGCAGGCTTTCTGCCCTCCTGTGTTCCTCATACCTACCGGAACAAGAGAGGATGCACCTACTGTGTCCAGTAAAGGCTCTCTGTACTTACGTCCACCTCTCTGGACAGTGGAGCAAGTCGGAGCAGCTGCTGGTCTGCTTGGTGGCAACAGTAGATACTGGTAGCAATCTCTATCACTTATGAGGCGCCCGGACTTGCTACGGCTCTGGGCATAAGGGCTCATTCACCCTGGGGTTCACCTCCTCGAAGGCTTTGTCCAATGGGGTAGCCTTACGGGATGTGTGTGCTGCTGCAGGGTGGTCTACACCACACACATTCATTCAATATTACAGCCTAAATTTTCATTCCGCCCCGGGCTCGAGTGTCTTGCAGTGATCCTCGGGCTTGGGTCTTTTTGAACAGGCCGTACCCTCAGTATGATGGAGTGGGTATTCTCCTTCCCATAGGGTTATGCTAACCGCAACGTGGAGTTTCCTTTCAAAGCCTTTCCCTTCGTCTGGGTTACACATGTAACCCTGTTCCCTGAGAAGGGAATGAGACGTTGCGTAGCTTTGTCATCACAGGGTAGGACTGTGGACTGCGTCTTCACTCCAGATAATAGAGGTTGACGTGGTTCACAGGTGCCATATATATATATATATATATATATGTATATATCTCACACGACACGCTTTGTTGCAACATCCCTGATCACGGCAGGCCTGATCGGTATGATTTTACACAAGCTTCGGATGCAGGTTGCTCCCATAGTGTTATAGTGTAAATGCAACATCTCGTTCCCTCCTCAGGGAACAGGTTTTTCCAGGAGCCTCTGTTTTTGTTTTGTATGTGTGTTTTCCCATGTTTCTGGGACTTAGTGGTAGAGTCCAAATTAAAAACTAATGCCCATAATATTTAGGTTTCATTTTTGCTATTCCGTATCATTTTCATTGGCCAATTATAGTAATTAAACTAATACATACAAGGATCTTTTGACTGGCAGTTTAAATGAATATGAATGAGTATATTATATGATGCTACCACTACATAGGTGGTAAAGAGAATCTCAATGCAATGTTGTGCATTTATCATAAACTTCATCCTTTCAAGTATATTTTTTTTTACTTGGCCACAAAATGTATTCATAGTGCTGATATGGTTCACAACATTACATTTATTAAGCTATTCATGTAAACATCCACCATGTTTAACCCATCTTCATGCAGGGGTAATTCACACATGCAATTTAAGAAAGCGTTTTACAAATCTTGTTACAGTCTAGGAAGCTAATCTCTGGGCCATCTGAAAACCAAATTGCACCAAGTGTGAAGGCGACTCACTTCCACAGCTGAGCATTAACTGAAATGATTAGTTGTACTTAGACATAGTAAGTCATATTACAACATTCATGTTGATATAGAATGAATTATGTTATATACGCTTCATATTAACTGGCTAGTCTTTAACACTCAAATCACAGCAAATAAATTACATGAATTTGAAGGAGGGTTCATTATTGGGACCAGATGGCAAGAGATTCAGTCATAAAGACTGCTCAATTGGTGAGCATTTTAATATGAACAGTAACTAAAGTGACATGTACATTTAGAACTTTGAGAAAGATAGCAGTAAATAGTGCTAGAAATTGAGGTGAAAAGCATACATCTAATGTCTGTGATGCTTGTGCATTAGTGTAATGTTTATAGAAAATGTTATGAGGTGACTCATAATGTCAGTGCAGAATGTGACCAGCCTATCAGCAAGAAAATGCCATTTATTATTATAGTAATTTCCATATAACAGATTATGAAGTTATGAATTATGCAGCAATACAGAATTAAGTCAGAGTGAATAAACCATTTACATGTGTCTAATTTGGGCTTGACTTAAAAAAGAGCAATGCGTTAATTAACCCATAATCTGTGCTTCTTCAGCATTTGTTAACAACAAATTTCTTTTTTTGTTTGTTTTTATTGTCCAATTTGTTTTAGTAGATCACCAATAAACCGTCCACTTGGTCCTAGTCCTATCATAATTTCACCTCCAGCTCATTTGGATAGTGGTGATATACAGTATTTTGTAGATGACTTATAGAGTGTTTATAGTAGACTGTTAAAAATTGTTACCATATGATGTTATATCATCATCATTTCAAAATGTCTAATAATGTTTGTCATAAACCATATGCTAACTAGACAGCAATTAGCAAAATTTTGAAATAGAGCACTGATTGTGTTTTGAAATTATTGTCAATGTGATCTAGGACAGCTGAGTTTAAATTTTGAAAAAGAGTTAAATTTAATCAAAATGCTCTGTTAACATTAAGGCATTGTTATAATGCATTGCACAAAGTGGCTTGCATTAGCCAGTTATAGGTCACGTCCTGCAGGAGTTATTTGGGGTTACACACAATGCTCCAGGGAAAGAAATAGCAATAAAAGGATCTCATCAGCCAGAACTGAACTCATGACCTCGTTTGGTTCGTGGCCTGTGGCTATGTTCACTGAATGCTGGATTATGGCCACTATTATTACATTCTGGATTATGAATATGAATAGCAATGAATGAAGTCAGATCTCTGTATACTGGCACTTGCAGCTTGGCTATATAATACCTATCATAAGACAAGAGATCTTGTCTGTAAGAGGGAGAAATTTAACATCTTGTTACGCCATAAGGATTTCTCTGAGGACAGTTGAGGGCAGTTGCCAAACTTTAATTACTGCAATCACTTTGAAGGGGAAGAAGTAATCAGTTTTTTCTAACCCAAACTGTAAATAAAGGACTGTCATCCTATTTGGGAATTGAAGTGTGTGTGTGTGAGAGAGAGAGATATAGATTTTTCACAACCCTTTATTACTACTCGCTGTACATTTACATTACAACATGCATATATAATAAGAGGAAACCCAACTCACAAAAAGCATGTAAAAACCAAATCACCCTCAAATACAAAACACAAAGCCTCATTTAAACACCTTCAAAAGCAACAAGACCACCCATATGTTTATAGTAGTTCAAATCAATCAATATTCTTGCTTGAACCATGTTTAAATACAGCGCAACTACATTCTGTTCCAAATTTTGTTTGATTTTCCTTTTCCTACTTACAGTGGTGTGAAAAAATGTTTGCCCCCTTCCTCATTTCCTGTTCCTTTGCATGTTTGTCACACTTTAGTGTTTCGGAACATCAAACCAATTTAAACAATAGTCAAGGACAACACAAGTAAACACAAAATGCAATTTGTAAATGAAGGTGTTTATTATTAAAGGTGAAAAAAATCCAAACCATCATGGCCCTGTGTGAAAAAGTGATTGCCCCCTAAACCTAATAACTGGTTGGGCCACCCTTAGCAGCAACAACTGCAACCAAGCATTTGCGATAACGTGCAATGAGGCTTTTACAGCGTCCTGGAGGAATTTTGGCCCACTCATCTTTGCAGAATTGTCCTAATTCAGTTACATTAGAGGGTTTTCGAGCATGAACGGCCTTTTTAAGGTCATACCACAACATCTCAATAGGATTCAGGTCAGGACTTTGGCTAGGCCACTCCAAAGTCTTCATTTTGTTTTTCTTCAGCCATTCGGTGGTGGACTTGCTGGTGTGTTTAGGATCATTGTCCTGCTGCAGAACCCAAGTTCGTTTCAGCTTGAGTACACGAACAGATGGTCGGACATTCTCCTTCAGGATCTCTTGGTAGACAGCAGAATTCATAGTTCCTTTTATCACGGCAAGTCTTCCAGGTCCTGAAGCAGCAAAACAGCCCCAGACCATCACACTACCACCACCATATTTTACTGTTGGTATAATGTTCTTTTTATGAAATGCAGTGTTCCTTCTACGCCAGATATACTTGGACACACACCTTCCAAAGAGTTCCACTTTTGTCTCATCGGTCCACAGAATGTTGTCCCAAAAGTCTTGGGGATCATCAAGATGTGTTGTGGAGAAATTGAGGCAAGCTTTGATGTTCTTTTTGCTCAGCAGTGGTTTTCTCCTTGGAACTCTGCTATGCAGGCCATTTTTGCCCAGTCTTTTCCTGATGGTGGAGGCATGAACGCTGACCTTAACTGAGGCAAGTGAGGCCTGCAGTTCTTTGGACGTTGTTGTGGGGTCTTTTGTGACCTCTTGGATGAGTCGTCGCTGCGCTCTTGGGGTAATTTTGGGCAGCCGGCCACTCCTGGGAAGGTTCACCACTGTTCCATGTCGTCCCCATTTGTGGATAATGGCTCTCACTGTGGTTCGCTGGATTCCCAAAGCTTTGGAAATGGCTTTATAACCCTTTCCAGACTGATAGATCTCAATTACTTTCTTTCTCAATTGTTCCTGAATTTCTTTGGGTCTCGGCATGATGTGTAGCTTTTAAGGATCTTCTGGTGGACCTTACTGTGTCAAGCAGCTCCTATTTAAGTGATGCCTTGATTGTGAACAGGTGTGGCAATAATCAGGCCTGGGTGTGGCTAGAGAAGTTGAACTCAGGTGTGGACAACCACAGTTATAGTATGTTTTAACAAGGGGGGGCAATCACTTTTTCACACAGGGCCATGATGGTTTGGATTTTTTTTCACCTTTAATAATAAACATCTTCATTTACAAATTGCATTTTGTGTTTACTTGTGTTGTCCTTGACTATTGTTTAAATTGGTTTGATGTTCCGAAACACTTAAGTGTGACAAACATGCAAAGGAACAGGAAATGAGGAAGGGGGCAAACACTTTTTCACACCACTGTATATAAATAGCCAATTTTGCTTGTCATAAAACAAAATTCAGCAACTAGCATACAAATCTTTTGTTTCAACATGTATTTCAAACCCAAGATAAATAACTCCAAAGAAAATATTTCATTACACCTCCTAAAAATACTTCTTAAAACCAATAGTAAAGGTTTTAATCTAGCACAGTTACAAATGCATGAAAGATGGCTTCTCTTTCTGTGCAAAAAGGACATTCAGCACCGATTTCAGGATTTAAAATTGAGCTAAAATCATTGACAGCAATAGCACCATGAATAATTCTCCACTGTAAATAACCTGTTCTTTTAGTCAACAGTGCTTTATTAAGTGCTTTCCACTCAGGTTTTCTATTCACACTTAATAAAAAAAAATCACACCGTGGAGTATCAATTTTCTTGTTTAACATTTTTTTTTGTTAAAATTAATTACACAATATCTATACAGAGCCTTCCCAGTGCTCTGAAAAAAGGCTACACACAAGGAGTCAACAGCTTCTAAAAAAAATTACAGAAACCCCTTCTAGATTCAGTGAGAAAAACAACAGAGGAAAAGAGTATAGGATTTGGGCTGTAGAGGCCATCACAATACTCAGTCAGCAAAGTTCTTTCTGTTGCCTTCAGAGCAGTCTGCCATTTAATTAATTGCTGTGCAACTATCTGATTCCTAGATGTTGAGCCGTTGCCTCTTTATTCTTGAAATCAAGACCGGATATTTCCAGTAGTTATCCCAAGGTAGTCACTTTACTGGTCCACTGGAAGACAAATCTAGACATGCTCCATGAACTAAAAGCTTCTAGTAGCCAGTAAAGAGACTGAACTCTCTGCTTTTTTTTAAGAGCAAAAAGACTCCAAAACCTTTAAAATGTTCCTAGAAAACACTGGCAAGCCAGAAGTGTTCAACTTCATAAGGTCCATTAAAAAGAGTTTTGTGCAGTCCCAAACTCTCAAGAGTATGTAAAATACCATACACTACAGAACACCATTTATAATCAGTTGAACCAACAAGTAGTCTTTATACAAATTGCAACCAAAAGGTTGCTAATGTACTTTGAAGATGAATTAATCCATGTCTGCCCTCCACTTTAGGCAAAAATAACACATTCTGTGGGATCCAATGCAATTTATCCCAGAATAAATCTACTATAATGGCATGGATTTTAACTAAAAGATTAATTTAATGAAGTTTAAATTAACAGAGCGAGGATCAACACATGCAAACCTGTCCCATAATGAAGATGCGACTAACTTATTTATAATTAAAATGAACCCTCTGTATGACATCTTAAACATTTCCATTTCTCCAGACAACCCTCAACCATTTCAATGATTCGTTCTCAATTTTTTTTTTTGTGCTGTTGGCTCATCACCCAGAAACTAAATACTTAAGACCTAATTTTCCCCTAAATAAACCTTCAGTAAGTTCTGGTTTCCCATTTGTCCACTTACCTAATAATAAATTTCACTTTTACTCCAGTTGACACTCACAGAAGATAAACATTTTAACTCTTTAACAAAACCTGTATGTCACTTTGCCTGCTAAACATAACTATGACATCATGGGCATAAGCTGACAATATAAGATTATTTTTACAATTTGGAAAGCATATACCATGGAGTTTGACTCTTTTTAAGTTTATTTGTTGCAAAGGCGATTCTATTGCTAAGGAGTAAAGCATACCCGGCAACAAGCATCCTTATGTAGTTATATTTGAGACGTGTATATTGGTGACATTTTAATGAGCTATCGCCCTACCAGAGTATATAAGAGTATATAAGTTTATGCCTCACGGAGTGCTACATGGTCAAAAACTCGCCCCATCCTTTAGCTGCTACCCACTGCGGAGTGTGACGTTTGGCTACCTAGATTGCATGCGCATGTGTGGTGTGCTGCTTACTATCAGTCTGGTGTGCCATCAGAGCTCCCATCTGTGCATCATGGCAGTTTAACGAAGCCCAGGTTGGAGCACCAGTTGTTTCCTTTTGTAGTAATTAACGAAGCTATTGTATGAATTCTGTATGTGCCATTTGTGAGTATTATGTCATTGGATCATGGGTAATTTTTGCATGCATTAAGGCAAGCTGAGATAGACAAGTCATTTCAAAACAGCTTTCAACATCTGTTTTCTTGAGTCTGACTGTTTTGTAACAGTCTTCATCAATTGTCTTGATTACCACCATGCGGTAGTAGTGGTTTTGATAATTTTTGCAACCTTACTACCTGTAATCAGTTTTGAGTTTAGGGTGCGATTTTGTGACCGTATAGGTTTTCGTTTTGTTTTTTTCTTAGGGTTACCATATTTAGTTTCTTTGTCTACTTTGAGTATATTGTAATTTGCTTTTATCAGGTTTTGTCTTGTTTTGAATTTAGTAAATTGACTTGGAATGTGTTTTTGTAAATTATTTATTTATTTATTTATTTATTTATTTATTTATTTATATTTCTCTGCTGAGTAGTATTAGTGCTTAATTTATTGTTTTCTTTCTTAACGAGATTTAAATTGTTTTCTGTTTTCTTCTTGTAGGAGCTGACTGCTTCCAGAGGCGGGTTTGCTACACCTCAGGCTTTAATTCATCAAGGGTCCTTATTATTGCTGTCATTACTATTATTATTATGTTATAATCTTGTGGCTGTGATTTTGATGGATGGGGTTTTTCCTTTTGTATATCTGGTGCTGTCATACTAGCCCGCACTTCATATAGAAAGCCACAGGCCATCTGTAACGATTATTGTTAATTTCCCTTTCAATCAATACTTGTTGATGGTGCTGGTTTCTGGTTTTAAATAATTGGGCAATTTTTAGCTTTAATAAAAATGTATGGTTCGTAGTCGGATGCAGGTGCAGATCAAAACTCTTTATTAGCATAAAGACAAAGCTCAAAGCAAATGTGGCATAGACAAACCCTGAGACCGCTACAAATAATACTACCGACACAACTAACAATAACGAGCCACGTGCTCTGTAAACCCAGGCTCCTAAATACCAAGTGTCATTAACTCAGGTTGGATGACACAATCTATCACTCACAAAGTTTATAGTCACAATAGAGGAGTGACACAGCACTTGATATCCATAAGGTCACCTTTCTTAGGCAAGAGGGTTAACACTGCTCTATGGTTAAGGGCAGCTGGCATTCAGCCAAGCTTTCATTCAACACCTCCAGCAGATCCTCTCCCAGCTCTGTCCAGAGCATCCATATCCATGATAGAGCATCCATCTTGTCCACACTCTAGAAACACAACCTGACCAGAGCCCCTTATGTTTTAACACCCAGTAAATCAGCCAATTGTATCTTTTTATTTACTCAAAGTATACAATAAAACTCAGTGAAAACTCAGCAAACGCTCTCACACACACAGCTCTCATGCTAACCACACCCACTCCCAGCATGTACCTGAGAGTGAGGGAGAGTGAGGGTGAGTGAGGTTCAGTAATGTCAACTTGACCTGCGCACACGCGCGCACACACACACACACACACACACACACAATAACTAAAATAGACTAAAGTAGCATTGAGGGATGAATACTGAATACAATCCAAAATTCAGTGGGCTGCCCTTATGTATTTCATTACATTGCATGAAAAAATGGCTCATTACTTACGTACATTTAAATTTATTGGCATAAATTTAAGACCCTGTGCTCACGAGTTCCCGGGTTCTCAGTTCAATACTGTGGGTTACTTCTGTGTAGAGTTTTGTACTGCATGTATTGGTTTTCTTTGGGTTCTCCAGTTTCTTCTCACTGTTCACTACATGCACGTAGACAATTGGTGTGAAAATGTGTGGTACCTCTGATGCACTGGTATCCCATGTGGGATGAGATTCCACCACTGAGGAACAGTTAGCGTGAATTTTCTGGAAAGGGACCTTGTGCCACGCCGAGTGGGAACTACTAAACGGTCTTCAAGAGAGAGTTGAGGTAAGATGGTGCTGTACCTGACAAGGTCTTGTCGGTAAGCATCAAGGCCTTGAATTTGTTGCGGGCAGCTACAGGAAGCCAGTGGAGGGAGATGAATAGGGGTGTGACATGGGTTCTCTTGGGCTGGTTGAAGACAAGGCATTCTGAATCATCTGAAGAGGTTTGATGGAGCTGGCTGGGAGGCCTGAAAGCAATGAGTTGTAGTAGTCCAGTTTAGATATAACAAGAGCCCGAACTAGTATCTGTGTAACCAGTAAGTACCAGTAAGGTTAACAATTTTTTCAAGTTAGTGCAAGAGTATGTTTTGGGATACTGTGCCAAAAGCACCAGTCAGTTCCAGCAGTGTATGTTCAGCAACCAACAGTCAGTTGCAACCAACAAGTTATTTGTAATGCTGACAAATGCAGTTTCAGTATGTAGGTTTTGCCTTAGTTTGACTGAAACTCCTCAAACAGGTAATTGGAGGCTAACTGTTCTTAGCTGAGCTGCTACCGTGTACCATGCCCATGTAGCTTGCACAGAAAAGGCAGGTTAGAAATGGGTCTGTAATTACTGAACTCCTCAGGGTCAAGCCTTGGCTTTTTAGGAAATGGAGTGATTGCAGGCAGTTTCAAGGTGGAGTGGAGCAAGAACTGAAAGAAGCTATGCAAGCTTTAGTTATGAGTGGGCATAGTAAAGTTGGATTTTTTTTTAATAGAAAGGACTAGCCATAGGATCCAGGTGGTATGTGGTAGCCATGGATGCCTCGATCATTTTTGCCACAGAACTCTACTCCAGGGGTATCAGTCTTGGCTTTATTAAGTACTACAGGACATGATATTTGTAGGCAAGCATGAGCACTGTCAGGCCTATTTTCCTACTGATGCATTCTAATTGGTGACCAGTGGCTTTCATATGCAGGAACTCATGAGCAAATCAAAGGATGAGTGAAAGTCAGCATGCATTATGAGGGAAGTGAGCTGATTTAGAATAGTAGAGAGAATATGATCATGACCATAGGCTCTGAGGATGGAGCTGTATAGGATAAAGTTGTGCTACATTTTTTAAAGTAAATTTGAAAGTAAATGCAATTGTATACCTTACAATCTAGTCACAATCAAGTTATGGTCACCCCAATATTTAATATGTCGGGGTGAGCAAACTGTGTCACATAAAATTTCAATATGTATATCTATGGACAATGTGGAAATTAGCTTTTTCTATTTGTTTTCTTGTGTGTGTGTGTGTGTGTGTGTGTGTCCCTATGACCAAATGCACATTGTTTCTAATGTTCTTATTTTTCCATTACTACTATCACGTTCTCTTAAAATTGGCAAATACTATCAGTAGTGATTTTTAAATAATTGATCAATTGTAATGTCATTTAAGAACACGGTGTCCATTTAAAATAGTGTGGTCAAGTTTTATGTTGCATTAAAATTCCATCAACTAATAATGGCAAAAAATCACTAACACCAGCTCAAGGAAAAGCTTTAGGTCTGACCAATATGTCGTAATTAACCCCTAATCAAATGAAAGCCTCATTCATTGTTACACTCACAAGCGGGAAGGAAATAGATGTGAGTGGACAGAATGATTCGAGGAAAGATTTTTGTGGGATCCTGGGTTTCCATTTTGAATTCCCATTTAACTAAAGGGGTCATCAGCATTAATACAGACCAACAGTAGGAAATGCACGAGATGTCCAGACATGCTAACCTTCACCAACATGTATTCATTATGCATTGATTAGTGGCTGGCATTTAATGGAGAAATTTACCTTTATTCCCCTAAAGGACTGCATTGATTGTTATGAAAGCAAATTAAATGGGTGATATTCATCATGTGCGTGTGCATGAGAGATTTTACAGAATTAAATGGCTCAGGGTCGCACAATTATTAGCGTGACAATTAGCTTCCTACATCCATAAATATTAGCTTATTTGCTTTTAGGGTTGTGTGTGCGTTTGGAAGGGGGGTGTTGGGCATTGGATAGTTGGATTGGGGAAGGGGGCTTTTGTGGGGGGGTTTACTTAAGGATTGTGGAGGCTTTTTTTCTAGGATTTTTTTTAATCATACTGTTCTTTCTTAAATTGATTATCTTCTTTGTATATTTGTTATAACATTATAAACTCTTGGTTGGATTATGAGTGCGGCTCAAAGCCTTTGATACATTTAATTAGGAATCCAGGAATGCAATCAAGGGTTAGTGAATCACTCTATACAATTTTCAATATCCTTGTTTCTAAGGTTTGCCTCATAAATGAATTTATGTAAGTTAGTTGTTAATGCTTTAAGAACATGAAGCCATTGGACTTCAGGGGGGAAAATCACATGGGTATAATTATTATTGTTTGTAGAGAGATCAGCACTTTTATAATTCTAAAAATAAATTTAAAAAAAAGCTTTTCTGAACATTATTCTGCAATTTACAAACTTGTGAATACGTAGAATAAAATGGCTACACAGCAGGGTGAACAGGCATGCATGCTTATTCATGCGTTATGCTTATCTGGTATTCATTTTGCCATAGTAGAACTGTTGTAGCAGTAGAGCTGTGTAAGTCTTTGACATTCATTAAAATATTTTTAATTTAACTTTTACTGTAGGAATATTGGAGAATCTCTATTTCGAGCTCTTTAGGAAGATCATTTATACTCAGTTCCTCAGTGATATTCTTGAATTCTATTTTAGTTTGTGGCTAAGAGTCATTCACTATACACTATTTCCTATATAATTTACATTAATTCCTATATATTTACTATATAATACTTTTATATGGGCAGTAGTATTCTAGACCCATACAGTGATTTCATTTTGTGTAATAAATGTGTGAATAGCACAAAACTGCATACATAATATACCATTTTGATCCTTTTTTTTGGTACAACAATATACAGTGTTGATGATATTTTGTGTGTGAGATTTCTTGTATGACTTGCAAACACAGCACCCATCCTCATACACACCGAGGCAATAATGAATTATTTAAAGAGGGACACATTTATAATCAACAATGGCTAACAGTCAAATCTTGACAATGCTTGGAAGACTTCTCTCCTGTATTTAATATCTCTGCTTGTCACAGAACCATGCACAGATAATTATTGCATGTGACAATATCATTAGTCAACAACAATAATGAATGACTTTCATTTTCTTTTTTTTTCTTGACTTTATCAAATTAAGATAATCTTAATCTACATAATCTATTTGGCACTATTGATTGCACTCAGTGGTAACAAACAGGCAGCATATAGAGAGCCACTTTGGAAAAGGAAGTGCTGCTTATTTCTTAGACAGCCATAATGCAGCCTACCGATGTCTATCACCCTGGTAAAAACCTCAGATAAGCCTCAGGACCTCTCAACATGGAGAGGGGAATGTGACGAGAGAAAGGTTTAAGGTAGAATCCGGACTCTTAGTGATAAGTCTCTTACCCCCAGAGGGCAAAAGCAAGAAACAGACAGACAGCCCTTAGTAGCGATTTCCTGTTAAATCAAACAGTGTGTTTTGTTTTTGCTTTGTTTTAATACTTTCACCCTCCAACATATTCTCTAATAATAATTACATAATGTCATCTGTATAAGTAAGGATTTTGAGATTTCCTGTATATGCTCAAGTTGATTGCTGTACATCATAGTCTGGACTGCAATTCATGGCTTAAATAGTGTGATCTCATAAAGAACCTGAGTTTATGTCAGCCTTACAGTATCATCTGAATGACTGTCATGTAATCAGTTCAAGAATTATTCAGCCGACATCTATATTTTATAATGTTCATTGTAGTTCATGATGATTGTCATTATTAGTGAATATAAGGATGATAGTGGAAAAATTTAAATCTATCTGTGCAGGAGATTAGCATATAAATGCACAGAAATGACAAATCAGTTGAACTGAATTTAACAAACATGATTTTATTCTACCTCCCAAAGACCCATTATGAATGGCTTCCAGCTTAGAGACAAATCAGTCATTTGTGACCTATTCATGACCTATTGCTGACATTATAATCCTCTGACTGTTAAAATTCATTAACAGTGCCTGTGATGCATGCAAAGAGCTGCAATACCAAATAAGTCTGAGAGCGATGAGAAATCATTGCAGGCAAAAGTTCAAAGACAATTAGTGGATGTCAAAATGAGAAGGTGGCGGCATATGACAGAGGAGGTGAAGGTGAATCTCATCTGACAGTTTTTTTGTTTTTTTTTTAAATGGCTTCTCATGCAAAGTGCCCTCATCTCTTTGACTCCTAATATTCTGTCTCTCAGGCATTAAACTAAATCCTGTGCTTATACAAAATGTTAGACAATACAATCAGTAGAGAGGATATCCATGCAAAGATTACAGAGAAATTGCAAAGAAATGTTGAAATTTACATGGAACTGGGTATAGTAAATTATCAGTAGATAATTTACTATAGGTTGATTGTATAGGTTGATATCTTACATGTACAGTCAAGTCCAAAAGTCATGTCCACAACTGTTTGGTCAGTGACATAATTTTCATAATTTGCTTGTGTATACCACCATCATGGATTTGAAATGAAACAATCAAAAATTTGATTGAATTGTAGACTTTCAGCTTTAATCCAAGGGGTTTAACAATAAATATTGCATTAGCTGTTTAGAAATAACAGACATTTTTTACAGAGTCCCTCCATTTTCACAGGCTCAAAGGTAAATGGACAATTGACTGATGAGCAGTTTCAGATGCAAACCAGTGGTAACACTCAAGAAGAGAATAACCACATTAAACTTTGCTAATTAATAGATAGATAAATAAATAAATAAATAAAATAAATTACAAAAAAACAGTCTGACCAGTCCTCATGTAAGATTTACTTGTACTAGAATGATGGGAAGAGAAGAGTATGTAGAAGGAAAGGAAGGTTCATAATCCAAAGCATACCACATCATTTATATTTACATACACACATACATACATACATATTTACATATTTAAGAAGTGTTGTAGCATGGGCATGTATGGCTGCCAATAGACCTGGGTCATTGGTGTTTATTGATGATGTGACTGCTAATAGAAGTAGCAGGATAAATTCTGAAGCATATAGAGCTATGTTTTCTGCTAAGATTAAGTGAAATGCTGCAAAACTCATAGGACGGCACTATACAATACAGATAGATAATGACCTAAAACATACTGCAAAACCAACCAAAGAGCTTCTTAAGGCAAATAAATTAAATGTTCTTAAATGTCCTTTACTCAATTGAGCATGTTTTTCATGTACTGAAGACAAAACTGTTAGTTTGTCAAATTACTTTTGAGCCTTATTATTGCT